>VZTZ01013211.1:0-56044 GCA_013400955.1 Drymodes brunneopygia | reverse complement strand
TTAGAAATGTAGGAGGTGAAGGTAAGAGGAGTGAGGAAGGACACAACTCCATCAGCTCCTTTTGGCATGTTTGTATATTTAGTCTGCTACTAAGGAGCATCCCTGAGCTCAAGATTTCAGGGAAAGCAAAGTATAAAGGAATACAGAGAATTTTTAAATCAAATGTTGTACTTGCATTTTGTGACCAAGTACACCTTTCTGTCCAGAATTCCTTCCTGAAAAAACAGTCATATTTTCTGATTAACTTGGTATTTCTTGGAAAGCCTGAGAAAAGTGTAAACATAGGTTTTGATGTTTTCTTGGTTTTGATAAATGTTTTAAAGGAAAATGTTTTAAAGGAAAAGAACCTCTTAAGTCTCAAAGGCACCTAAAAACCTGAGTTCTGAGAAGAGATTAAAATTACTTCTAATTTCAAAATTTAAATAAACACAGTGATAACTACTTTCAATAACACATTTTGGAAGCACACATGGCTGAAATTTGAGGTATATATTAGCAAAAATAAGAGCAAGTCATTGATTTGTATGATTTCATTATGATTTATTAATGATAAGTCTGTGAATAGCTTATTAAAAACAATATCAGAGAACGAGATCTTAATGGTAAAATACAGCAAATGAAACATTCAGATAACAAAATGAGAATAGAAAATAATGCAAATCTTCAGAGAGTATGAATTTGTCAGAGCCCATTTAAGTCAGGGGAGATGGAGCAGTTAATGCCAGCTGATCATGTAGCTCCACAAACTTAAATCAGTTGTCCTCTCATTAACAGTGGAGCAGCTAGTGACTTTAATGCACTGAACTGTGCAAAGCCTCTTCACAGTAAAAAACCACATTATTCTTCTGGTATCATAAATGGAATTTGGAAGTGTAAAGAGGTTAAGTGATTTGCAAAGGTCGCGGGACAGATAAGTGCCAGAGCCAGAAATAGATCTAGCATGTCATGACTCCTTGCAGTAACAAGATGACCATCTGGCTTGTCAGAATAAACCCACATTTAATTAGGTGAGATTCTAAGGGCAAACAAAAAAAAAATCTTTTCACATTTTACTCCTACACTCTAATTTCTAGAAATGTTACCTAGATGAGGGATTTTTTAGATTTTTTTTTTTTTCATTTCTGTGAGCATTTGATAACATCTCATTTACCTGCAGAACATAAAGTGGCTATAAAATATTCTGCAACGTTAACAGTGCAGGAAAGGCAGTACATTAGAAATAGGTGGCAGAGTTTTAGACATTATAATTCACTTCCAGTAACCCAAAGCTGCAGTGACTTGCCTCAGTTAAGGTCCTGATTTGTAACCTACAACAACAACTGGGCCATAGACTAAGATGACCTTCCCCCCTTTTACTGTGAATCTTTGAGTAAAACGATGTCATTTCTCAGGGAAAGCAGAGANGGTGCCCTGGACAGCGCTGTCAGATCCTACCAATCACCCACATTTAACTCTGTGGAATTATCACTGTTCAGTTAGCAGGAGGTGCATACTTTGGACTCAGATAAAATTTCTGGGGCATTTTGGGAAGGGAAATGACAGAAGAGAAAAAGTAAGAAAAGATACGACAATAGAACAAGCTCTGCTTAACAGCCTATCAATAATTCAATGCAAGTTTATGTTTCATAGCTCCTTTCATGTGAGCTCTTCTAAAATGCTTTACAAAATAAATAATACAAGACCATAGGTATTATATTGTATAAATTACAGACCTATAGAGGCAGAAAAATGCTGCCTGTAGAACATAGTAAAGAGAGACAAAGGCCAATAACAGAGAGAGAAGAATGGAAGAAATTAAGAGGTGCAGGCAGGGGAATGAAGTGAGGTTTGCAGATGAGATCTGAAAAGGAATGGAGAGTTGATGAGGCAGAGAGATACTGGAAGGCTGTTGCAGATGGCAAGGGATTATGCAGAGAGTCAGAGGAAGCCAGAGTTAAACCAGTGGAGGAAGGAGAAGGAGTGACAAACACAAGGCCTGGAAGTGCGCTAACAAGGCACTTAATAGCAGGTTCCTGAAATGAATGGGATGCTCAGGGATTTCCCTGGAAGCACAAGGGTTATGAACTGGTGGGTTTGGTATGACAAGCACAAGATAATGGACAGTATTTTGCTTGCTGCCAAGATGCAGAAAAGCCTTGTGTCAGCAAGATAAGAAACTTGGAATTTTACAGGGGGGAAAAATAATTAAAATGGTCCATCTTCAGATATAACTTATTTATTAAGTCCAGGCGCAGTTTGCATGGGGATAGGTTCAAATGATAATAAATTCCCCTCAGATCTTGAAGCCCACCCATCTGATGTAACTTTTCAAATTCCTTTGCTATACCAGTTGTGCTTCTGACCTATCCCTGTCAGTGATTCCTCTATGAGAACAACCTTTTTAGCCAACAGTAAATAGATATTCTGAAAATGTCTTTGAAATGTCTCCATTTTAGCATCTGCACTTTCAAAAGCAAACATGTTGAACATATAAAATTAGCTGTGCACATGAGACTTGCACTCACAAATATGATTTGGATCCTCAGACTGACTTGTACAATGCTAAGTTCTGCCTGTGTAAAATCAGGGAATATTAGAAGTTTTGCAGTTTCATTTTCCGACCCTGACTACTCTCAATCCCTGAAACCACTTTTTGTCTCCTAACACTCACTGTTGAACATTTGATTTGACCTTGATTCTAAAGGTCATGATGGAGTTATATCTAAAAACTGAAGGATATTTTAGTCCTGTGATCAAAGGGTGTACCTTTGAGCCTGAGGCCTTATGAGATTTTCTTTTTCCCAGAAGTAGTGAAGGGCAAATCTTCCTGTGCCACTTCCTTCATTCCAGACTTACTCCCAAATACCACATGAAGTCATTTGTGTGCAAAAGAACAGCTTGAGAAGAGTTTAAAACAATTTATCTATCNCCGCCTTCCTCTGTTTACGCTATTATTGTCCATATTTTGGACAATTAATTTTGTTTCCCAACAATATCTAAAAGTTACAGGAAGTGAGTCACTGACTCACTGCATGTAGTGATATCAGTTGATTTTATCTAAGAAAGAAAAGAAAAAGTATCAGAAAAAACACCTAATACCTTAGGTGATTATTTTTCAATTTTTTAAGCCAACTTGATAGAGTGGCCATCTGATGCAGAATTCCTGCATGCACAGGGAAATGTTTTAGGTAATATAAAGGTGCAAATGTATCCATCAGGCAGATGGCAGGGAATGTTTGTATTACAAAACTACAAAGGCATTTCAGTTATTGTTTTTTTAAATGACCTGAATGTGCATCTCAGGATACACATGTTTTTCAGCTACACTGCTCATATGAAATAATTGGACATATACATCACAGAATTAACTAGTTTGGGAAATACCTTTGAGATCATTGAGTCCAACCAATGACCTAACACCACCTTGTCAACCAGACCATGGCACTGAGTGTCACATCCAGTCTTTACTTAAACACTTCCGTGGCCGGTGACGCCAAATAGCAACAAGCTCAAATTTTCATACCTGCAGACAGTAACCTGGTAAGAATTATGAGTTTTGCAGGGTTCTTCAAGTACCATTTGACTTGGTTTGTCACAACAAAAGGAAAAAAAAATGGAAGAAAGTAAAGTGATCCCCAGAAGATGTTTGACTACCAGCTCTCAAGTCTTAAATCAACAAGATTTCTGATCAAGATGTAGAAGGTTTTCAAGTATTATCTCGTGCAGAGAACAAGTACTCAGCCTTTGAACAGCTGTTTTCCACTAATTAGTGGAATTAGGGCTAATAATGTGCCAATCAAGCCCATACAGAATTGCTTTGCTCTTATTTTTCTTGTCTGAGCACAGTAAGTGTAAGAAGAATAAAAATCCACCTTCCTTCTTGTGAATGACAATCTAGAAAATGTCAATGAATGGCTCTTAAAATAGGATACAAACCTGACAGTGTATATGTTATTTCTTAGGGATTACTCCAGTCCCTGGATTGCTCTGTCTCTCTCCCCCCTTTCTCACTTTAAGGAAGCTTGGCACTTTTTGGACAGCTGTGTGAGTGGTCAACTCATTAGCTGAAGAAAAAAAAACAATTGCAAACTAACAAGAAAGAGAAACCCTCAAGCCTGAGGAGTTTTCTGCAGGATTAGTGGGTTGAATTAGATCAGAAAAGGTCTACCAAAGATGCAAAAGCAGAATTATAGCCATCTATTCAAGAGTACATGAGGGAGGAAAACATAATAGTTTTCCATTTTTATGGAGGTTGAATTTTAGTTTAGTTCTTTATCATGTAACTTCTCTCATTCGCACACCGCACTGAAAAAACCACTAACCTTGGCTGTCATGTAGCTGCAACCTTGAAAATCCTTCAAGGACAGAAGCAGAAGAGTTGTTGCTAGCAGACCCAAAGATCTTCTTGGATCTGCAACAAAGTTCTTATGGCCATATATCAGCTCTGTGAGTAATTTTTTAGTGCAAAGTCAATCCTGTTTGGATCATTCAGAGCAGAACATATCAATCTGAAAATAAAAAGCAGGAAGATGAAAGTTCATCTATGTCATGTCTCCACATGATTGGGCTGACTCAGAAGTGACACATTTTTGACTCAAGAATGGAACAGTTACATTATTTATGGTGGGGATATTACAAATATCAAAATAGAGTTAAACCAAGCCAATCTGTGTTACCAGCCCTACCTGAACAGGATTCAGCTCTGAGGAACCTGTCTGACTTGATCATCTTCAGCAACAGAAGTTCTCATGATACTTCAGTGCAGTGATGAGCCTGTGAGAAGAACAGCTTGAAGGGGCAGAATGAATTCCAGCTCCAGTCCTGCATTCCTATCTTTTAAAAGAAAATATTCAACTTTAAAAATGCAAATAAAGATATGAAAGGAGACCAAACAAAAGCAGTACCATTAACAGCTTCTCATAGCCCTTTATGGCTCTCTGGAGTGATTACATCCTATTATTTCTTGAAGCTCTGTTACTGTATTCTGGCCAAAGGGGGGGAAAAAGCCTCTTTAATTATTTTTCAATGCTTTTTGCCAGCCAGGCCCTGTGTGCTCAATTGAAATCAATTTTAATGGCTTGTGAGACTCCAGTGTAAGTATATTTTTTAATTGATGTCTCCTCTTCCTCCTGCTGACCCAATTCCCATTTTCATTATATTCAAAATCACATTGATGATCCACTCAGATCTGATAAATTATTTTAGCTCTATTATTTCTGCAATAACGAAATTTAACAGTGGTTTGCTGGTACAGTTTAATTACTGGCATAAACACTTGAAATTTGTGAACTACAGCTGAGCTGCAGTGACAGAAAACACTGGTGGGCTGGTGGCTGTTAGCACCCAAGTAGCAAGCAAACTAAGAAAATGCAGGCTACTGGATGGACTCATTACTAAAATTTTTGTTTAAATCTCTTCCTTCACCATCAGTTTTGATCTTTATTCCATCTGACAGGGCAGTTGCCATTACAGACTTCCTCTGTGGGACTGTTTACAGTTATAGAGAAGGCCCATACTTAAGAATTTGACATGCTAGGAAAGAAGGGATGGAACAAAAACAGAAGAGGTGTTTGGAATGACAATAAAATTATTTGGGATGCTGGAGGTAAAGTGTGGAATTTTTAAACTTGTGGGCCTCACTGATTCAGCAGAGAGGCAGGGAATTCCACAGCTCAAAGAGAAGAGTAGGCAGTTAAAGTTGGCAGAGGGAAGGAAGTAAAGTTCATTAGGTGTCATACTGTGATATTTCTTATGGTTTTGCTTCTTGCCAGAGGTGAATTTGCTGGGCTGGTACCCACTGTGTTAGCACTGAATCCTGTGGTGGGAAATGGGATGTCTGCAGACTTTTGTGAGCACTGTGCCTGCATGTAGCTGTGCTCATAGCTAGTTCAGCAGCCACAAGTCTGGGATTTTTGGTGTGCCAGGCAGGAGGATAAACTGTTCGAGGAAATGCATTTGAGCTCACCTGTTGCCCCTGTGCTCTGGGCCCAAGAAGCAAGAACATTCATAATTGTCCACCTGCTTTTTCCCAGACAATGTTGCTAAGAATCACATCTCTCAAGGTCAGAAATATTCACGCACAAGTCCTGCAGGAATGTTCTGAAACACCTTGCTTGTCATCAATGCCAGACAGAAGCAGGAGCACTCTATCCCTCAGAGTTCTTCCCATGAAGTTTGCTACCTATCAAAACAATGTACTTCATTGGGGGAGAAAACAAGCTCAGTAAAAGAATTCCTTTTTTTCTGAAGTACATTTTAGAGAAATTTTCATTGTACTACTATCATTAGATGCATAGCTGTGGTCTAGTATGAATTGTTAATAGATGTTTTCTAAATACAGGACAAAACCTCCTAATCTCTGCTTCAAGCAGTTTTGTAGCCTGCAGCAAGAGACAAAAGGTGAATTTAAAAAGACAAGGAATGTTGCCCTGGTTTTACAGGGCCCCATAAGTTGTAACACTGTAGCTGTAGTTTCCCATGCTTGTTCTGTAAACATGGTCCTTGTTTTTCTAAACCGGCCGGGATTGTTTTACACTTGTGGAATTGTTTTTCATTTCTTTCCCTGGGGTGGAGAAAGATGATTGACCATGTCTTTGTCCTGTAAACCTTCAGGGGTGTTGACCCCTTTCACCAATCTTTGACTGTCCTTAGAACCCTATAAAAATAGGTAAAAAAAGAAGGACAGAGCTTTTGGTCGGTCCTGCCTGGTGAAACCACTGCTGCTCTGTGACCCGCGTGTTTCTTCTGTTGCTAACTAACCAACAAAGGAAGTACAAGGGAAAACTGCAACACTCTTGTGTCAGTGGGAAAACTGACCAATATACCAGAGTCAGTCTGTTTTTTCCTGTTCCTCACTTGAAAACTAATAGGCAAATGTAGGGTAGTTTGCAGATGTTTCTGGATAAGTCTGAAGAACCACAGAGTAAGGAAGGAGATTTTTGTCTGAAGGATCAATGAAGAGGCCCTGTGGTTTATAGATAAGTTTCTGCTCCCTTTAGTGTTTATTATTTAAAGTGGTTGTCCTGGATCTGGATTACACAGGCATACCATGATGACTACTGGATGGAATGGAATAATCACCAGAAAAAAAGATCCTTGATATTCTTAAAAATAAAAGTCCTCTCACAAACTCTCTGCATCTGAAAAAGCTGATAGGATATTTCAGCTTGTGTACCATTCAAAATTGCTGTTGAAGGGGAAATGTCCTTGCTTGAGGAGATATTATACATCAAAGTCATGATTCAAAACCGTGAAGATGAAGAGGTAATCAAGGGTGCTAATGGTCACAGTGAGGTGTGATAAATCTGGACAAAAGTGGTGATTGTGGGCAATAAATCCAACAACCTGCTGGGCCTGGCACAGAGCCACCTGAGACAGGCTGATTGTCAGTAGTTTTGAAGGTGAGCATAAAATAAAGCATCCTCTAAGTTAATAATACTTGCATCATGAATATTACCTTTTATTACAGCACTAGGTCTATGACCAATGCAAAATTAATCTGCCTGACTACGTGGGCATGTGTGTTCAGAAGGAGACTGTTAGAGGCAAATAGTATGATGAACACACCTGCAGGCTGCTATTTTGCCTTCCCTTTGGCTTCTCCAGTCCTTGTTCGGCAGCTGTATTCTCAGAAGGCTCTTTAGTCCTGAAACTGTGGTGTCTCATCATAAGATTACACAGTCCTACTGTGTTGGAAGTGGGTGGAATTTGGCCATATTAGGATCAAATATAAGGGCAGATGAGGTTTTGGATTCTGCACTGTGACCACAACATCCCCTGCAGCACTACAGGCTTGGGGAAGAAAGGCTGGAAAGCTGCCTGGTGAAAAAGTACCTGGGGTGCTGGCTGACAGCAGCTGAACATGAGCCAGCGTGTGCCCAGGTGGGCAAGAAGGCCAAGGGTGTCCTGGCCTGGATCAGCAATAGTGTGGCCAGCAGGACCAGGACAGGGATTGTCCCCCGACCTTGGCACTGGTGAGACCACACCTGGCATCCTGTGTTCAGTTTTGGGCCCCTACAGGAGGTGCTGGAGGAGGAGGTGCACCATGGAGGTGCTGGAATGTGTCCAGAGAAGGGCAGTGGAACTGGGGAAGGATCTGGAGCACAAGGAGTGGCTGAAGGAGCTGGAGTTGTTCAAGCTGGAGGAAAGGATTCTGACGGGAGGCCTTTTACTGCTCTCTAAAATTACTTGTGGTGAGTGAGATGGGGATCAGACTCTTCCCCCATGTAACAAGTGATAGGACAAAAGGAAACATACTCAAGTTGTGCCAAGGGAGGTTTCGTTTGGATACTAGGAAAAATTTCTTCACTGAAGGGGTTGTTGATCACTGGAACAGGCTCCCCAGGGAAGTGCTAGATTCACCACCCCTGGAGATATTTAAAAGAAATGTGGGTGTTTTGGTGTTTGGGAATATGGTTTAGTGGTGCATTTGGCGGTGCTAGGTTAATGGCTGGACTTCAAGATCTTAAAGGTTTTTCAACCTAAATGATTTTATGATTCTACAAGTGGTAGCTGGAGACTTTCTATTCTTTTTCTTAGGGAAGCATGCTGGCAGGAAGGGAAATCCCAGAAATTTTGACTGGGGACCTGGTTGTCCTTTCTCAGTCCTGCCCCACTTTGAGTTCTCTGCTGGTGATGAGAGATGAGGAATAGCCTCAGGGCTGAACAGCCTTTGAGGTGACAGGGTCAAGCAATTCCCTTTGAAACTATATTTTGGGATCTCTGCAGGTAGACAGACATTGCTGTAATGTATATGGAGGTGGAGGATGGGGGAAGCTTTTTGAAAGAGGAGTCAGAAAATTACACCTCTGTCTGTGGAATAATAACACAAGACCAGCACACGGTGCTCTTATGTGATGCTGTGTCATCTAAATCTTACCTTCTTTCTGAATAACACTAAATACAGCATTACTGAAAGAAAGAAATTTCCCACAATTGGTTATCAACTGGTAATAACAGTGTTGTTTTTTTTCTTCCACCAACCACACAGTTTGATTCTTACAACAGAACCAGCACACAGAAAGCTGAACTAGACATCAGATTAAGTAGACCCCTTGGGAAACTATTCTGACAATTCATCTTAGAAGGTTGTTAAGGCAGTCCTGCATTTGATTTTTCTTCTTTTTTTTTCTGTCTTATTTACAGAACAGGTTTCCTTTTTTTTTTTTTTTTTAAACATCCTCAGTTGGAACTAGGAAGGTTGCACCAGGAGCCTTGTTAGCATTCCCTTTAGCAGCATACAATAGGATCTTGCAGCTGCCCTCTCTCTGCAGTATTGACTGAGATAAGTGCAGGAGTTGTTACCAGAATGCCATCAAAGCAGAGAGTTTCCACATCTAGCAGACTGAAAAGTAACTTTCAAGCCTGTGATGACTCTTTCAAGTCTCAATGTTTTCAAATTAACATCATTGTTCCCTACTGTGCTTGTGCATTTTGCTTTGTTTGATGTGACATTTATATGCTTGCATTCATTTCAACCAGTCACTCTCTGTCTAATGCTATTTAGACTCCTATTTTTTCAGCTCAGTTGAACAGATTACCTCTTGCTCAGAAGATGAACAGGTCTGACTGAACAGGTAAGACACTTTATTATGCAGAAAACACAGTAGACACATTAGGTAGTGCCAGTTCTGCAACAGAAATAATGGGTAAAACTTATTCAGTATTTTTAATGAATCTTTCTTTTTCTCACTGGAAAAAAAGCCTTGTATATCAAAACAGGACTTTTTCTTGGGAAAGGAACTACTTGTTCTGGTAGAACTTTTCTCATAAAGATTTTGCAGATCTAGGGCATATTGCAGATTAGTCCAAGTTCAGGTCCAAGTACTGGTTCAGCAAGCTGTGGAGCACAGCATTTCCCAGTCTTCTTTATCTCAGAAGGATGCTTTGGCTGAGTACTGCACTGTGGGAGAGACCCTGAGAGCAATGATGCCAGAGGGAAGGATGCTCAATATGCTCACCAAAAGGTTGCAGAGATGTGAGCTCCAGTCTTCTCTCTGTTGCAGGGTAGGGCTCTTTTAGAGTGTCTTTCTCTCAGTCTGCTTAGTAGTTTTCTTTCCCTTTCAAGAAAAAAAATACCAAAGTAGACTTCATATTCTTAGTTTTTTCCTTGGAAAGAGGAACTTTAAAATATGCATTGGTGAAAATTCATTTTCTATTCAGTTTTGGGTGGCATCAGTCATCACTTAGATGACCTCAGACTGAAGGACAGTTTCCTTTTTCTGCAGTTTATCAGCTGTGCTTGTAAGTCAGAAGCTGTTTCAAGGGCTGCAAACATATAAATTTTGAATCTGTAGGGGTAGGATTTCCCTTTTATTTAAGTACACAGAGTAGAACAGAACTGAAGCCTATGGGTACTATGACAAGAGACACAAAAAATATTTAAATGAGGGAAAGGAGATGTTTCAGCCAGAAAGAAATTATCTTGGTGCAGCTATTACATAAATGCAAGTACAAAGATAAGGATCACGGCTTTCCTTATAAGATTTAGCAGCCGAAATCCTACCTTTAATATTTCACAAAAATAAAGCGACAGAACACCTTCATGGGAGTGAAAAGGAATAGGGAGATAGAGGTCATCCTCTTGGGAAGAGAACAAGGGTTCTGCTTTCTACCTTCTCCCCTGCCCTCCTGTCCTGTGTTGAAGCCTGAAGTTTTGCAAGCTGGAAGCTCAAGCTTCAGCCACTGCTTCATATGTGGAGGCCACAGTGGGCAATGCACAAGGATGCTTGGTACTCTCAGCAACTCTCAGAGTGCATCTCTTAGAGCTCATCATGGTTGGTATTAATGTCAAATAGTCAATTGTGCAGCAACACTTCCAGCATTTAGTTATGGTGCAATGTCCACATTTGGCTTTTTCTTATTTCCAAGAGATTCTTTCTTGCACTATCCATATGCACTCTCAGATCAGTTAAGATGTCTGGGATGAATATTTCAGAGATGGTGTTTTCAAAAACTGTGAAAAGATGAAGACTGAGCAATAAGTGATGTCCTCTTTGCAGGTACCAGAGTTCAAGTGCTTGACATGTTTGAAGAAGTTTCACTGAAGGCATTGGAATCACAGAAAAGGTGGAAAAAGGGTAAAGAATTAGTAGCCAAAAGAAAATATTCTGCACATCTAGATCTAAATGCTCTTTCCTGGTATATTCATTTTTTGTTTACTGGACAGTCTTCCAAGATCCCTGTTGGTACCAAGAGTAAAGGAAGCAACATTTCAACAGCCTTAAGTAATATGTGAACTGCTAATTTCAAAAGGTGCTTCAGTGTTTTTACCTTGTCAAAAAAGATTCTGGTCTGCCATCACAATTGATTTTACTTTGGAAAAATAAATTTTTAAAAATTTTGTAAACTTTTAGTTTCATATTTGAGAGCTGAGTCTCCTTTGGGAAGAATTTTTTAGAATTTAGATATTTATATGTTTTAGGAAACGATTACCTGTCTCAAAAATTTTTCATAAGAAACAGAGCAATATGTTTCAAGTGCTCTCTTCATACTATATGCATTTGGACTATAGCTTTTTCAGTTAGGGAAAACCACTGTCCTTGCAAACAAAGTGACAGTGGAAAGACAAAGATGTTGCTTCCATTGTGATGTCCAAAACACAATGACCTGCAAGAATTTTTTCTGCTGTGGGTAGTTAGGAACAAGCATCACACTCATGATAACATAATTATTCATATGTATACACAAAAACCAAGGACAAATCTGAATAGTATGTACAGAAAAAAACCACACATTAACTTCATATCAGGTGAGGGGTGGACTAAATTAATAGTAACTAAATGGGTGTTGGAGACCAAACTCTTCTAAACACAGATGAGTAGATTAGACCCATCCTCTAAAGCATATCTGAAAGACCTTCCTCTTTGATCCTTTGGATACAATTCTATAGCTTATCATGCCAATTAAATCTTTTTGAATTGAATTGAATTGAATTGCATTGAATTGAATTGAATTGAATTGAGAAAGGAATCATTGGTTGCAAGCCAGCTCCCAGTGTGCAGGTGTCCACTTCAAATAAAACCTCACTACAATGTTTTATCATCATTTCCTGTTTCGCTTGTGCGAGAATAACCTCCCAACAGAAAACAGCTTATTTTCTCAAGGATTTTTTTTGTTTTAGTTGAAGGAGATTAAAGCAAATATTGAAAAATCTGCTTCATGCCACAAAGGTTTTATTGTTTTTAATCTGATCTAACTCACATCCACTGAAATCAGTTGGGCCTTTCTATTGTCTTCAGAGTGGTTTGCAGTGTCCATCCTTAGATACAGCCTCTAACATTCTAACAATGCTTATTTTTCAGAGAGCTACTCACTTGAACATCCAGACAGGCAGAGTAAAAAGAACATCTGAAATAGCTACAGAAGGTCAGTTCTGAGAAAATATTACTGGAAACAATACCTTTAGAGAAGCAGAATTCCCAAAGCACTCCAAGATATGGTCTGACCTTCCCACATGGATGACTGTAACATTAGACACAAATGAAAAGCTCATGGAGTGATTGCTGACAATGTTTCATTGGACTTTATAGATAATCAGCACATTTACTATTCAGAGCTATCAGCCACCATTTCTACTAGTGACTATATCAGTTAAAGAGTGATAGAAAGTAGGGTTTTCTATAAAAAAATTATAGAAGTGTCTTTAGATGCTCTGGTCCAGAAGGAAAGTCAACCACTTTAAAATGGGAACTCACCTAATAATCATCAATTTTCCTCTGCAATCAAAATAATTCTAAAATTAACACTAAATTAAAGTAACATGAAAGAACAGAATAAAGTTCTAATTCACAATTCAACTGTAAACAAAAACAAAATTAAAAGCTCAAAATGTTTATAACATGCTTTAAAGGCTCTAATAAGATGTAACAACTGGCTGTGAATTTGCAGAAGTCAAATTTTAAAAGTAGGAATTTCAAGAATTTGCAGTTGATGGATGTCTGAAGCAGTAGTGGTTCTGAAGCAGTAACATTAACATAATTTGAAAAAATCTGTATGGAGACTTCTGAGGACCTCTAGTACCTACAGCAAATACATTTGGAAGTAAACAAGGAGCCATCAATTGGAGCCACAAAGGTTAGCATCAAATTCACCAATTACCACTAAGTTACAAATGGCCCTGCTTGAGCCAAATCCTCTTCTACTCACTCTTCATTCACTGTGGAACATTTCCATTGCCTTCAGAGACTATTTAGTAGTTATTCTGATGAGAGCATAGTGTTTGAATTGGGCTGGTTTTGAAGGGAAGCTCCAATTCCACCATCCCTAGACATAATCCAGCTGTAGTGCTCCCATGAGAAGACCTTATTGTTCTATGGAAGCAGCAAGGAGCAGCCTCACTGTGAACCATGTATATTCTGCCATCAGTCTTTCAGTTCTGACATACCCAGACATTTCCTCTTTAAGATAACAGCATAGACTTTGGCTATCTACACTCAAAATAAAATAAATATCAAGTGGCAACCCTGCTGTGTTTGCTAAGTAATTTTCAAGTGTCTAATAAATATTGGTTATTTGTATTTGCCACAGCCAGTGTTTCAGGTATCTGAATTGATTTCAAATAGTCAGTGAGAGGAAGCCAACCATTGGAGGAGAGACAAAGAACAAACTTTACTGAAAGTACCCAGGGAGAGACAGTGAAGGGAGGCAGGATTGGAGGCCAATGGCACTGAGCAACGTTTGTCTTCCCATCATTACTGATGAGTCCCTGCTTATTGATGATAAGACACTTCTTATTTTAAAGAAAAACTTTTGCTTTTAGAAGTGTTAATGCTTCTCAATTCTTGCATAGCTACACGTAGACTACTTTTCACCTACCTGCTACCAATCATAATTCAAATCTGTGGTTTCTTTACTTCTCAAGCAGTTATCTGACAGCTCATAAACCAAAACCCAGGTCTTGGGGGAAGGCTCAGAAATATTGTGGCAATATCAGGGTATCTGAAAAACAACTGTCATTGTTTAAGCCTAACTTGAAATTAAGCACCATGCAGCTGCTCACTGAACCCCACCACAGAGAAGAAGCCTGTCATGACCGAGAGATGAGATTTCTTGAGTTAGGCTTGAAATAAATAGGCTTTGGACAGCCCATCCAAAGACATTACTTTACATGTAGTATGAAGCAGCACTTGCCTGGAGCAGCTGCCAGGAATCATGACAGAGTTTGCACAAGTTTGAGTTTAGGGTTTTCATCAGTGGAAGCAAGAAGTAGCTTGCCTGAATGTTCAGAAGTATTGGAAATACAATTTCTCGATGCTATTTGGGGCATGACTAGAGCATACAGACATTTGTAAGCATTATAAGCAGCATGGAAAAAAAGATTAAGGAAAACATCAAAGTATCCAAGACCATGTAAAGAAGGAACTTGCTTGTTCCAGACAAAGAAGGCAAGCACCTCTCTTTTTATAGAAGGAATAAATGAAACAAAGAAAAACCATGAATATCAATTAATTTAGCAAGTGAATACAAGTAATTTCCCATTGGGTTGTGCTGTATTAACAAGAAAGAAGAGCAAGGCATGAGGCCGAATTCCCTGAAAATGATGAGTGTGTGGGTACTCCTAACTCTGTTATTTTAATGGCTTGGATCCTAAGCAGGCTGCATTAATGCATTGATACTTCAGAGAAACAGGGAAACAGCCATTTACTTAGTGGCTCGTGGATTAATTGAGTTCCAGACAGACCTGAACAGTGGTCAGCAAATCCCCAGTACTTCACCTACCAGCAGTATTTTTCCCTGAATACGTTTGGAAATGGCAGTATGCAGCTGAAATCAGTTTTCCCTTCTCTGGGAACTGCAGGGATGCATGGGAATTCATACCATGGGGGGAATGGTAGAAAGTAATGAGCAAGAGAGAAAAAATGGTAATTTATATAAAGATAAGGTGTCATACTGACTCACAGATGATTTAAAATTCTTGGATTCTATTTAGAGACAACTTTACTCTTCTCTAAATCACTTCCTTTATCACATTTCTTTGTGAGTTTTTCTTCTTTTTTTTTCTGCTTGGAGAAACAGGTCACTTCAACCCTAAGTTAAAGGTGTAATGAATTCAGCAGCAGCCAAATCATCAGGAAACTACCTCTGACACATAACATTTCCGGTGTATCAAAAAAAATTATAAGATTTTTAGGCTAAGCCTGGAAATTATTTTCCATTTTTCCTTACTTTACCAGATATATTTGGTCAGCTGTAGTCATATCTCTGTCTAGCCTATGATCTTGGAGAAAGATAATGAGACAATTATTTAGGACACATTTTTGCTTTAGCTACTAACACCACCTGTACCAATATCAGATTTCTCTCCCTTACCTACCAATCCTCATAGAAATTGCAGGCACAAAGTTATAAATTGCTATGCATTAATTTCCACCTTGACTGCATGGTGTATTGCTACCCTGAAACAAAAGCTGGTATTCAAATGCCCATGTTGCATGGGAATATGAAAGCATAAGTAATACATTTATTGTGCAAATATATTTACTGTGATCTATAGGGTTCCAGCTGCACAACTAACAAACCTGTGTTAATTACCCCACTCAACAGCAGAAACTAAGGCGTTTGTCAGTGTATTAAAACACAGGTGGACAAATAGCTGTGGAAGAAGAAAAAAAATTAAAGTGGGGAGGGAAACTAGCCAGAGATTGCTCCTTCTTTGTCACTTTTTGAAGGTGATAGAGACTGAGGTCATAAACCCATACTCTGGAGACATGAGAAGGAATTCCAGCACTGGGCATTCCCAGCTGTGCTGTCTTTATGTCACTGTTGTACCAATACAATTGTGTGTTTACACGCAAACCAGATCACAGAATGGATTTGTATTCAAAACAACACCCAGAAATCCCCAAACAAAACAAGGCCGAACATATATGCATACATATAGATGCATCCCATCAAGATTCCTGTTTGTTAAGAACAGGTCTACCCTATATGAACAGACTTTATGCCCAGTTAAGTCTTGTCTTCCCACGGCTGACATAGGAGCAGAAAGTCAGGTTCTGCTTTTGTCAGTGTTTGGGTAGCCAGGCACAAACCTGACTGTGTTCGGATCCTGACCAAATCCATGCCACAGCCTGATCAGGTGTGACTGGAAACGTGGCTTAAGCTTAGAACGGAGGAAAACTTGAGAGGGAAATGTAGACAAGGGAGGAAGAGAGGTTTCACTTCTAAGTACCCCAGAGATAGTCAGTGATAACCAACATGTGCTTGGGGGCATCATTTAGATTTTTTAAGTCCTCATTATCTTGCCCAGGAGAGCTGGTTGCACTGGGGCAATTTGGACTGTGTGGAATGTAATAATTCATCATACAGGAAAGTTACCTGCTGATGGGATAGAGACTTTTAACGTTAACAGCCTTTCCTTTAAGAAGGTATTTCCCACTGATGAATCCTAAACTGAGAAATACCTTTTAAATGCAGCCCAAAGAGTTGAGTTTCTGAGTGTATTTGCCAGTGTCATCATGACTTTTAACACATAAACAACAGCAACTTCCACACTTAGAAATTACAGAGGGGATTTTTATTTTTGTGTTAGATACAGATGGAAAGAGACAAGCCAATTCCTAATCACAAACACACTCTCTGCTTATCTGTAATAATTCTTCTTAGGAAGGCAAAGAGACAGGTGCTGTGCTAAAATGCACAACTGTTCTTTTTATTTACATGTGCAGCTGCTAATGCCTTTGGTGCCAGGTTTGAATGTACAAATGCAAAATCCAGGGGTTTTAATTATGTCTCCATGTTTGAAAAGTAGGCTTTTCATATGGTCACTTATTCTGGATATGAACCTGAGGAAGGGACTGGGAAGATGCTCAAAAGACATATTGCTCTGGGAAGACCCTCTGGAGATATGGAAGAGCATCTGTATCCAGAGGAGATATGCATTGGAGAGCTGCTGTTTTTCCAGTCTCCACAGGACTGGAATGGATCAGCACAAAAATGCCCACTCCTACTCTAGACAAAAAGCACTCAAAAAGCAGCAAAGAGAAATAAGGGAATTCACATGTTCTCTGCCGGGATCTTGGGGATTGTGCAGGAATA
Organism: Drymodes brunneopygia; assembly: GCA_013400955.1. Classification (NCBI taxonomy): domain Eukaryota; kingdom Metazoa; phylum Chordata; class Aves; order Passeriformes; family Petroicidae; genus Drymodes; species Drymodes brunneopygia. Next base: position 39,028 of record VZTZ01013211.1, on the reverse strand, counting down.
GTTCACATCTGTAGGGAATCAAGTTGCTTTAATTATGCTTTTATCCTGCTGATTTGAATGGTCTCAAGCCATTGTCTGCCGCTGGAATCAGAGATGTCTCAGGTTTTGCAGAAACTCAGATTCATCATCTTCATGTCTCACTCAAACTTTCTGTGCTTTTAGCCTCTCTATTTTGCCTGGAATAATAAAGCTTCAGTAATCCTGTTTGTCTCACACTTGGAGAGACAAGATGGCAGAGGGTGGAGGGACAAAAATAAAAAAGACGAAATATTTGAAATTCTCTTTATTCCTCTCTGAAGGAAGTTCAGGACTGCCCTAGCTGAAGGATGAGAACAGAAGCTTTCTGAAACACATGAAGAAACAGCATGATATAGACTTCTAAGCTCTGAAGAATTGTTTTCCTCATAGGGCTTCTTTGCAAAGGAACAAGAAGAAAATTTCATGTTGTCAACTCAATCTCCAACTAAAAGGTTTTGAAAATCTTCCTGTTTTGGAAAAAGCCTTTCTAAGCCTTAGAGGAACTAAAGGAAGCTCACAAAAAAGTAAGGGCTTAAAACTTTTTAGACTGAAATTTTGTGAAGAGAGTGGAAAAATGGGCAGCAATGCTTAACCCTTTCTTCTAAATCCTTGACCTGCCTCATCCCTCTGCATATTCTTTTTGACTTTTTTTTTTGCAATCTAATGAAGATTATCTGCTTCAGAAGTATTGAGGCTGCAACTAGGATAAGCATTTTTTTAATGTCTGTTGACATAGATTGTTGGTGTTACATGGCTGTCAACATTTTAAAAATTTGTAACATCTGGTTAGGATGGGTCATATTAATTTGATACCAGCCTCTTTCTTGTTTTTGGGGTAAGAGGATGCAATAACCTCCCAGATAAACTCAACAATAAAAGAAATGTAGGAAGATGAATCATACAGTTCTGCTGGCTTATTTAGAGATGTGATTAAATAAAGGTGAGAACAACTAAGGACTTCAAGTTTTAGCATAGCAAATTTTTCTGCTGCATCATTTTCCATTTGGACTCAGCAAGAGCAAAAATGCCTATTGATTAGTAGATATCCACTATAGAGGATTCAATAGGTGCTTTTGCATATGCTGAGTCCTAAATGCAGAAAACTGACCTAACAAAAAATAAATTAGCACTGCCTTTCCCTACAGAGCTGTTTACAGCTTTCTCTGGAGAAATTGCTCTCTGCACATGGAATAGCTCTGAATTCCATCAGGGAAAAAAAAACACCCAAGAAAGGTACATTATAATTTATATGGAACTATTAGCAAAAGCTGTGAGATTGTGGGTTCTTTGCCTTGCAACACCTTTTTGTGACACACCTGGTATCAGGCATCTCTGGACTAAACAATATTTGGGAAAAAAAAAGTGAATTCTGGCCTTCAATTACTTTAAATTAAAATAGACAAGGCAGGAAAAGAGATGGCTAAAAGAAGTCTTACCACCATGTAAAGCCAGGGTGCTGAAGTGAAGGGCTAGAGAGTAACTTGGTTTAGATTACAGGGAAAAATGTAAAAGATTAAAATAAACCAAAACTTTGGTCCTGCATTTCAAAGGAATTTTTCTTTTTCACTCCCATTGCAAAATAAATATCAAGAAATATAGGGAAGAAAATATAAAGCCAATCCCTTAAAGGTATAGAATAGCATTAATAAATTTAAATGAAATTAAATAATTTATATTGGTTGCATTTAGTGAACATTACCACTCTTCAGTTCACAAATATTCTATATTTGAGAGTTCATAATAATGTATTTTTCAAATGCTGGCTGTGAATATCTGTTATCAACAGTCATTTTGTGAAAAAGACCCTGAGGATATGAAATTTGAGAAATGAATTCATTAATTTTGTTCAAACCTGTAGCTTAGTTTAGTGTTTCTTTCCTTTGACTGTGACATCAGCCATACTTGGATGTTGTCATTTGTGTCTAAAACTATGTCAGCACCTGCTTTTGGAAATACCAATCATGATCCAAACTCTTTGCAGTTTATTAGAGAAACACAAAGCTATGTGTACTTAAATAACCCCTGACCTAAGCAAGTAACATACAACTTCAGCAGGACATCCCTTTTCATGTAATTGCACTTTGGTTTGGTGTTTTCCCTTTATTTCATACTTTTCATTCAAATGTTTTATCACATCAGAAAACAATTGTTTTGCATTTTGTTCTCATACAGCAATTAAACTAAACATTTCCAGTGTAGCCACCTGCTTGACTAGATAAAATACAAAAGAAAACTCTGGCCACATTCACAAGCTCCTTTTATAGGCTTCAGAGATCCTCCATTTATAAATAACAAAGGCATTCAGTTTGATGGTGGTGATAGTCTAGGATATCACACATAGCGATCATTGGAAACTATGAACAAAAATTAATCTCAGGAAAACAAGGTGAAATGTATACTTTATGCAAAACACAAAATGAAAGAGAAAGGGCATGAAGTGAGAGAAATGAACACAAGATGGGAAATGAGCAGGGGAAAAAAAGAGGAAGGTGGATGAATGAGAAGTGAGGGAAGCAAACCAAGAGCTTATCCCTGACAATGAAGAGAAGCAGATGGAGAAGTTGTGTTTTGACTGTCGACTTCTCTGTGGGAAGACTACTGGGATGGGTTGGCAAAAGCATAACCACAAACTAATCAGTTTCACTTAATGAAGAATTTCACTCAATTGCACCAATTTCTTTCCACAGCACTGTACTCTTGTAACTTTGATGTATGGATATCTGTCTCTCTTGCAGACAATAAAATGTTTATAAAACAGAGGGCATTTTATCATTGAACCCTTAATAGAGATAGATGCTTTATTTTAATACTTCAGAATGTCTGTACTTCAGGCTTCATGAGTGTCTTAGAATTAAAAAAAAATCACGTGACACATTTCATAACCTTTCATAACAGAAATGAAGGCTTTGGGACAGCTCTTAATGTCTCTAAGACAAAACTGCAGTCTTTGCACAGGAAAAAAGGAAGATACTATAGCTCAAGTCTCCAGACAGTAAATTGTTTTACAGCACACCTGAAAGGACATAATAATTTTGTCTTATTCTGCTAATTACACATGATCTTTACATTGTTTTATTTTTAGGATCTTAAATAAAACTTTTCCCTTCATGAAAGGAACCCTTTCGAAAGCAAGATTCTTTAGTCTTAAAAATAGTTGCAGTCTACACAGGTTTCATGAAAATCATCAACTTCCTCATTTATTTCCTACTCTTTTAAGGAGCCCTTTTTCATAGCCCATGACTTTTCACTGCTTACATAACTTATCTGTAATATAGACAGGAAATGGTAATGTCAAGAACACAATCAGCATGGTAGGACCTTGATTGTTCTCAAAAATACAAAAATTTAATTAGTGCAAGTCTCTTACTGTTTACTGGGCAAAAGGGATGGAAGCTTCAAGTGCTTGATGGCACTTTCATCTTGTAAAGTCATCTGCCTCATGCAGCCCCTGGTGGCAACCCTATGTGCACTCAGGTAAGAAACCAAATAAAGTGGGGAGAGACAACAACTACTGATGGTTACACACTATAAAGGCACAGGGAATTTGTCAATTTGTAGAACATTGTCTGGGAATTACACTCCCTCTACAGGGCTGCTAAATTCCAGCCTTAGTGCTTCCTTGCAAGATGTGACAAGAGTGCAGAGAGCAAATATTTCATTTAGTGATAGCAGAAGTCATAAAAAACTTCAGGGACACTGAAACGATAACGGTGACCTGACTCCACAGAAAGGAGACAGGAAAAGAACACAGTGTGCATTATGCAGAAGAAATTCTTTCACGAAAAACCCAGGGAGCTGGAAACAGAAGGAGATAAAGTGCATTTCTGAACTCAGAATTGCATGTGTGCTGATGCTTTTAGTCAGTCTGCCTTGTTCTCCATACTGCCAGATTCAGACTCATTCTTTCTCAGAAAACCACTGTAGTAAATACCCTAGCCACATATGCACAGAAAATGTGAACATTTAGTGCACAGCCCATACTAAAAAAAATGAGAAAGAGGAAATATTGATCAGTAAGTGGCATTTCCATCTTTATTACTGTTCTGAGGAAAGATTCTGTGCCTCTTAGATAACAAGGAAGCTTCAAATTAGGGAGTGTATGTTCTTCTTTGAGGGAATATTACCTTCAGTTTGTGGCTAAAATTACATGGGGCACCTAAATTTTATCAGATGCTATCTATGCATTGTTCCACATAGCATCTGCAGAACAAAAAACAACCTTTTCATGCATTAACTACTGACAAGCACAGGTAAATGTGAATCACTCTGCATAATCACAATTTATGCAGCTCTATATTACAGAGAAATAATTGTTTCTGACTTCCAAATATGGCAAGAATCTTTATATTTTACACTTGAGCAGCCATAACAACGTTGATGTCCAGGTACCTATGGCCCCCGAAGTTCATCAGATCTGGTAGCTCTCACATATAATAGAGTCAGTTTTCATCTGTGAAAGTCTGTTATAAATGTTCAGAGAGAGTGTTATCCCAGTAACCTAGAGAATACATACTATAATATTATTCTTCGTAGTCATCTTGACAGTTTTACCCTCCTATTCACTATTGAGCATTTAAAAGTAAGCAGAGTTTTGGATTTGGGTATTTTCTCTAAGGATCTGTTTGCTAAATAAAATCCTGACAAAATGATAATCAGAGTGTGAAGTCTCAAATCCTGTCATTAGTTTCCTATTTGTGTTTTTCTTATACACCTCTCCTTTAATACAGAAGAACCATTACTGCGAATATATTAAGGATGTGAAGACAACAATAGGAATCTACCCCAGCACATATGAGCTCATTTTGACATCCAAATTTTTACATAACATTACATTATTTGTTATTTGTGTCTAGATGTCTGTCTCCTTTCCTTTAGAGTCCAGCAGAAGAAAAAATGCAAGTTTTTTTACAATGAAGCTCTTCAATTACTTTGCCTTCGGTGGGGATGTATGAATACTGAGATGTTAATTTAATATGATGCATTACAGGACATTTTCCTTGCCTAATCAAGTAGTGTGAACTAACATTTGAATGCCTCTAAGATATTATAAAGACAGAGGTAAGATTTTCTAATGGGATGAACGGAGAGATCATTAAAGATATAGGTGGAAATACCGAGGACATAAATAGAAAAGGAAGGGGTAATGAGATAGAAAAGCCAAGAAAAACCAGTTTGATGAAAGAGTGGGGATTCCTGCAGAAGTTATGCTCAGAGAACTACAAGTAGAGACAAAACAAATGAATTTGATGCTAAATTCAGAAGGAAGCAGCAGTGGGGAGATACTGTGATATAGCCTAGGAAGGATTTCCAAAAGATTAGCATCCACCACTTTGGTGGTAGACTAGAAAGTATTTAGAAAGAAAGGTTGTTCCATATACTTTAATCTCTCAGAACACCATTTCACTGAATAGCAGGACATGTCTATCTTTCCCAGACTACTGGTGATGATTTCCATAACCTCCCTAGAGGTTCAGTGTAGAAGTTCTTCTAATATTAATAATAGGGCACCATCTCCGTAGACCCTGCCCTACCCTCAAAAAATCCTGAAAGGCTTTACTTTCCTTTTTAAACATGGCAGATAGACCTTGCTGGGTTGTAAAATTCACATATTTGGTTTCAGGCTTTTCTCTGTCAAGATTCTAAATTGCTTTTGGAGCTGAGTTAGGTATAAACTGATACAAACTGAAAGTGGCTCATGGGATTTGCTGTAACTCTTGTCTACTGTGGGGATTAGGAGGACTAGACAGAAGTAACTGTGATGAAAGATGTATGAGAGATTGTTCTAGTAGGAGCTGACGAGGGATGTACTTTCAGGTATGTTGCAGGAAAGAACTAGCTGAATTTAGTGACTTGATTTGTGAGCTGTAGCTAAAGCAAGACTCATAGAGAAGAAAAAGAGATTTTTCAGTCCAGGTGGCAAGGACATGAGTGTTGGTACAGATAGCTAAGTGTGAAAAGTTTTAACAAAAATAAGCTCAGTGTATGGCCTTTATGCATATGGACCATGCTCAGATGGTTAGTGAGCCCTTGCAGTCTTTGCTTTAGGTTGTTTGCAATGAATAAATCTGTGCAGAATGATTGAAACTTCTTCAGCGTTCCTTCAAACAGAAGCATCTTGAAAGTAATGATTGTATTAATCCCTCAAGTGCTTTCTTTCTCTCTTGCTGTCATTCCATTAAGTGAAGAGGCCACAAGACATCTCCATACTTGATATCTCTGTGGAGCCTATAAACAATCTGATAGAGCCAAATCAATACTTCTCATCTGCAAATTAAGAGCACACTGAAAGTTTCTTAGCTAAGATGCTATCATTCATACTCAAAACAACTATTTCTTCAAAATATGTATTCCTCAGGAAAAAAAGAAAGGAATGTTTGAAATATAGAAATAATTTTGGGGAAGTTTACTCTGGATTTTTTTAAATATTGAGGCTAAAGGCTCACAGACAACATTGTGTTCAAGACTCCAGAGAATATTTCTGCTGTTATCAGAGAGATTTGCAATATGGTTACAATAATAGATTCCTATTAAAGAATGTAACTCCATTGCTTAGCAAAAGATGAATGTATCACCTAAGCAAAGCGAGTGAGGCAATAGTCCCTTTTAAAACAGAAGAAATAAAGTCAAGGACAGATTTTGAGTTTTAAAGGGAGCCAACAAGATGTAGACGCCCCACTCACATCAGATGATTTCTGATGATTTGGGTGCAGAACCTGTCCCTTCCATAGCTTGATCTGTGCCTGCAATTAGAGCCTATCATGCTTTTTCTATTGCCTCCAAGGATAGAAGAGTGTTGCAAGAGCATGTGAACATGCTGACAGTCATCTATCTGGATCAATCTTTGATTTCAACATGACAGAAATCATCAGTAAAACATTGAGGGTATGACTAGAAAGTGTATAAGAAAAGAAAATAAATATCTAGAGTCCTCAGCTTTTGGATGACGGACAGTAGGGGATCTTAAGCATGGTGTTTGGTTTTAATATCTTTCCTGTGAAACCTCACTCACTGAGGGTTATATAAGCCTGTGTCTTCTGACCTTAATTATAAGACACATTCATTTGTCAGCTAATGAAGTTTTTCACCTTTTTTAGCAAGATTTCTTAATGCATCAGAAAATAACATCATTTTGACATGAAGTTTAAACTACTAATGTCTTACTGAAGTATACCATGAAGGTCACAGGCTGACCTGGACAACAACAATGGGAAACTTTTAATGCAGCTGTTGGTCATTTATGCTCCTTGTAACATTGTGAGGAATCTTTGGATCTAAACCCACTTTGTGTAATCTGGTTACTCATCTAGAGAATGTTGGTTGTCCGAAGGTTGGCATAAAAGACAGTGGAAAGATACTTACCAGGTTGTGGGAGTCCCACCCAAGTTAAAAATTACTTTGCAGTTTTAAAATGTTAGGGTCTGTATCATCACTGTATAAATCCTTTAAAAGTGGAAAGATGGCATTACCTGTTTTTTGTTAATAGCCAGAAATAACTTCTACTTCAACCAAGCTACTCAAAATATGCTGAAAATATGCATATGACTTGTGTTGCACAATGGACTTTGGAGACCATGTTTCTAGTGGTTAGATTTCAGGGTTTTGAGGGGTAATTCAAATCTTCATGTGCTTCTTCTAGTGGCAAAAGCCACTTCACCTTCTCCATGGAATTAATAATTTTTTATTGTGCTTCCCTGAGTAGTTAATCTAAACATTGGCTGAAATAGAGCAGGTTCCAGAACCACAGACTCATGCTAAAGAGAGAGAAGATAAAAAGTCTGGATCCACAGCATTATTAGAAAAAGTTGTGAGGACAGAGAGATTTGGTTCTGTACTAGAACATCTTTTCCTGTGGAAATAAGTCAAATAAAGGAGAGACACATTTTATAGTTTGAAAAACACTCTGATGGATGCTTTTAATTCCTTTGTATTTGCCCCCTATATTGGAAACTGTATTTTTCCTCCACGAAAGCTATGTTGCAATGTCAGGAATACTAAGAACTAATGCTCTTTGATGTCATTCTTGTTTGTTTTTTTCCTCTTCAAACTCTGGAGGAACTTTAGCAACACTCTCCATCTCCTCAGTTCTTGGATTTTACATCTGTAGAGTAACCCTAACTTCCTGCATCAAGTGCTTTGACATCTATGCAAGAAAAGCACTGTTTAGGAGCTGGTTGTCATGATTGCAGAAATCCAAGTAGAATAACTTTCAGGCACTGTGAGATATAATTAAGTAAAAAGAGCTCAAGGGTGCTCCTTTATGACTATTAATCCAACTTCTAAATAGAATGGTCAACAAAGCCAAATTCTCTGTGCCCAAGGGAAAAAAACTCCAGATCATTGCCCTCTCCAATGCAAGAACATAATTATTTGTTCTGCAACACAATTGTCTTTGACACTGTGGTTTGTCTGCATTGTATAAGACAAACAATAGAAGAAGTGCATTGAGGCAAAAGCTGGCAAGATCTACTGTCCTGTGAGAACCATGAGGTAATGCCAGTCTTTGCAGAACAGCAACCTATGTGGGGATGAAGAGTGGAGAAAAGTGAGAAGTGAGAAGAGAATAGTTAGTAAGGGAAAGAGCTCAGCCTACCAAATGCCAATAGAAATGGAAAAGTTGCAGTAAGCATCTTGAATTGCAAAATATTTTTCCTGTAGAATAATGCAGCCATACTGTTTACAGGGTCCGTGGGGCCAGGTGAGTGAAAAAAGTGCCCTCTCTGCCTTTTGTTTTTCACTCAACATTAGCAAAATATAGTACGCAAACAGCAGGTTGTCCAGCAGTGGTGTAGTTTGTGCATTTTTTTTCTCTTCTAAGATTTCTTAAGTATGCCAGACTGCTGCCTTCGGCCATGGCAAGAACAACCAATACTTTAAAAGATAGATTTTTTTCTTACAAGGTTATTGAATAGGCACTGTACACAGACTTATTTCTAGGTGATAAACAAAGAAGATGGCATTCATGGTAGAACTAAAGAAGTAGATGATCAGACTTTATTTCCGGGGATGGAAGAGGAAGAGGAATTCCTCCACTTCCAGTTTAGGAATCGAAAAGAAGCCATATTCTTTTAACATGACCCCCTACAAAATATGCTGAAAATATGCATATGACTCCTACAAAAGATGAGGATTATGAGAGAACCCTTCCTGAGGGGTAACACTGAAATTATGTTTCAAAAAATTGAAGAGGATTTCCTCAAGAAGGGTTATTCTTCCTCTGTGCTCAATTACAGCAATTTTCCAGGGTCCACATGATTCTATCCTCTTTGAGCAAAGCCAGTGTGAGCTTTGAGAGTGGCTGTGTCTTAAATACCCTTTAATATAAAGGCATCTTAAGAACCTTGGGACAACTGGTCAAGGGATCTGAAACAAAAGCTGTGTTCCCTTCTGTCCTGCCAGTTGCAAGGAATGACGGGGCAAGAAACAGGAAAATCATGCAGATGAACATCTGTTTTCAAGACTGGTGTTACAAGCAGAATTTTTGGAGTTTTTTTGTCATGGGACAGTTTATACAACATAAACTCCCATTTCAGTTGAAAAACACTGTGTTAGAGGAGATAAAAGGTCAACAAGGACTAAACTGAACCAACTTCAGGCTGTGCCTATCTTCACATGACCTGGCCCCCTTCCCATTTGTGAAGTTTTATGTTTTATGGAATACAGGGTCTAAAGTGAAGATTGAAAGCTTATGGCAGACTTTCCCTGTGGGATTTCTGCAAAATACCTCTTTATGGGACTGAATCATATCAGTATGGGGCTGAGAAAAGATAAAATTTAGAAAAACTTTAAGGGCTGCTCTTTATCCAACCTTATTTGTCAGAAAGTCACCATGGGAAGAAAAAGAAGCCTCCTTAAGGGAACAAATGAGAAAGAAGTTGGGTTCATTAGCAATACCAGAATATGTACACACACTTCTGTTCATTGAGATAAGACATTTTAGAAAAGCCTGCCCCAGGAAGTATATTCATAATGAACAGACAGCAGGGACTTTGAGCCACAGAATTTCATCTCAAGATGGAAGAGGCCATGAGCTACTGAATAAAAGAGTCTTGGAGGGCATAGTGTAAAACTTGTGAAAGGATCAGCCTAGGGAGGTAAGAACATATTCCTGCCCTGTTAGCTCTCTTGTCAGTATTTTCTCTTGCTGAACAGCTAGATGTATACAGCTGAATTCCTGGTCTTGCCTGGGACCTTCTGATATCACTATAAAAAACATCTAAATAGGCTCATGCTCAGTCAAACTCTACTGCATAAATAATGTACAGGAATGCAATGTACAGGCCATCCAGCAGAACTCAGTGTTATTCACAGAAAACAATGACCCTAGATTCAACCTCAAGGTTGCAGTGAGGATGGAGACTGTAAAAAAAGATCATCCAACAAGGGGACCTTGCTGAACTTAATTGATGAGATCCATCAGCATCCCAGATTGAAAGAAAAAAGGTTGCTCTCTAAGGAGAAGTAGAATCCAGTAATGAAGAAAATCAGTTGACTGAAAACAGGTAGGAAGCAAAATGCTATTGGTTTCATTTTTTTTGTCAAATATCAACCCTTCATCTAAACTTCATCTAAAACTTCAGCTGAAAAGGGGGAGACAGAAGTGACAACAGGCTTAAAGTTTGATAAATGTAAAGATTATTAAAATACAAGGAATGTTTCTTCTGTTGGCAACCCTGTTTCTACTCTTGGTATACAGTTGAATAGTGCTGCTTGTCACCTACCACTCATACTTATGTCATCAAATGGTTATGTCCAGCAGAAAACTGTAAGCAGAGCACTCAAAATTGAACAGGGACTAAGGACTCCGGAAGTCCACAGTGCAGTGCAAAAATGCAAAGATAAAGCTTACTGGTCTGGATGCACAAATGAAGACTCTCTAGATGCCAGTACAGTACCGACTTTAGTTCAGCTAATACACTTAGTTCAGTGGCTCATCACTTCTTCTTGACGAACTGGAAGCTACTGCACACGTGGGGCTGAGAGACACTGGGACAACCAACAAGCATGGCAGATTTGCTGTGTTTTGTTTTCCTTTTTCTCCTCAGAACTGCATCATTGGAAGCAGTGGATGTGTACAAACAAGTGAAGCTGGGCAGGAAACAGATGTTTTCCACACAATCAGTTCACAAATAATGAGACTGCTCCCATGCATGCTGTTAGCACTCCTCCTCTGCCATTGTCTGTGGAGAACAATGGGAGAGAGACAATGGAAAAAAGACAAATGTAAACTACTCTCTTTCTGCAAAAGTGCAAAAAATTTCACTCCAAGAAAGGAAGTCTTTCTACAAATTCAGAAAGTTTCACCACCCAAAGGGGCAGATGGGTCAAAGGAGTATAACAGCAGGTGAAATATTTTACTCATACCTGCTAAGCAGTTACCACAGCTGAAAAAGATCAATAATTACTTTATTTTTGTGAAGAACAGTTGGTAAACAGAAGATATTGAGCAAATATTGAGCAAATATGTGCATCCAAACTATTCTCTTTCTCCTCAGGCTGAGTTTTAGCACATATTCTCACTAATCTCTCCAGCATGACACACATCAGCAGTGCTACAAGTTGAAGAGACATAAAAGTAAGGAATACCTGTTACAAGTCCTGACAGCTTCTCCTATTTACTTATAGCTAATTACAATGTTAATTCCAAAGGAGGCCTTTCTCTTTTACCTTTTTAAAAGCAATTTAATTTTTTTAATGAGATATTACTTAATATCCTCAAGATATACAAAGATAAAGGGATTTTTTCTTAATCCATATTGTCTCATCTCATCAGTGGGAAGCTATAAACAACCAAAAAGATCCTTGACTGGTGTAATTTCCTGCTGAAGCCTGATGTGTTTCTCCAGTGCTGCTCAACAGTTTACAGCAGGCTACAGTCTGTCTTTTCAGACTGAATACAAGAAAGAAGTGCTGCCAGTACAAAGTTACTATACAGATTCCAAGCCCAGACTGGTTTTCTTCTCATGGAAATCAAAATAGCTGAAAACCTCCTGCTACCAAAGACATTTTCATTTGCATTCTTCTGGCCATTAGGAAGGTAAAAATAGCAGTGTTTGCACATATGAATGACATATTCATTAGAAGACAGGAGAAGAATTATTTCTCTGCAGGATAGAACTTAAGTAAGTGTGAAGGTTGAGTTCTTAGCAGACTCTTGGTAAATAGATCACTACTGGTGAATTGGCAGATAATTTAACAGGAAGAGGGACAAATAAACTAAGGTTGTGTTGGTAAAGAATTATCCTATTGGAATAGAAGGTGTTAGTGATATAGACTATCTTGAAAGAGACTGAAATTTTTGTACCAATGAAGTAATCTTTCTCTTTCAGAAAATGCGGTAACACCTAGTTCTCAGGAAATGTTTTATCTAGGGCTCCCTTTCTGTACTGGTGGAGACTTTCAGGACAGCCTTCAGTTCTGTAGGCTTCAATTTTAGAAAAGCAAAATGTAGGAGACAAATACTACCTTCTTTAAAAGAAAATCAGTGTGTTAATCAATGTGCCGGGCTGGCAATTGTTCTGCAACTTTAAAGCCTGAGAAAGAAAAATATCACTTATCTTTGCAGTTAGATATTTCCTTCGGGTCTATTGAAGTGGGAAGAGCACAAGGCGATATCACTTTTTGTGCAAATTGGCTGTCTTTAGAATGTAAATTCATCTCAAAAGTGGGTGCCTTTGCTTTTCCTCAAAGATGAAGCAGAAGAAACATGAGTAAAATGAGAATCAAGCTATGCAGATACATGTGTCAGCCAAATGCTTCACAATCCTTTCAGGAATTCCATTTACAAATAATCAGAATTTAAAAAAAAATAATTCAGCTTTTATGTCACAGAAATAGTATTTTAAAACCTAGTGTTTGATAATAGTCAAACCTAAGACAGTCTTGAATGTAGCAATTCTGCAGGACTTTTGGATTACTCCCACAAGCAGATCCCCTGTCTTCACAGTGACTTCTCTATAGTTCTTCCTTCCCTGAGATCTGTTTAACCAACATGGAGCGTAGTTTGCAGCAGGACTTAAGCATGGTTCCAGCCTGCACATTTGCTGCTGACCCACAGTTAAAGGCACCACGCAGAGCAGTGTCAGACCCCAAACACCACTAAAGGACAGACCAAGGCCCAGGAACATGAACAGATGCTGTTTCAGCATTTATGAGGCTGAAAAGCAGCAATCTATGCCTGTAAGCAGACCAAACACAAGCACAAATTGTTAAGTTGCTACTAGAATGAAGCAGTAATGAGGATGTGGTTTCAAACGTGGGGCAGGGAGCCACACTCTCCCATGTGCTGGTCTCTCACCACGCTTGCATCAGGCCTGTAACTAGTTTCGGGAGCAAAACCAATCTTCATTCTCCTATGCTGGATGAACAAAACTGACTCTGACTTGTCTCTGGTACCAAATTAAAATGCTCTGATTTCATTGTGGAAAGGTGTTGTGGCGTAACCTTAATTGAAGTATCTGGTACAGAGGGAAAGAGGTTGAGCCGGAATATTTAAAAGAAGGTATTACGGTTTCCGCCTCCAGAACCCATAAAACCAAGAGAGAATCTGAGGAAGGTCTCTTTTTGACTTCCAGCTTACTGAGAGAAGATGTCATTCTCCCCTCTCCACGCCACTTGGTGAGGTCTGGCCAGGCCACGTGGCTTGGCTGCCAGCCGGGATGGCACAGGGGGGGAGGGGGAGTGGGGAGCCCACGCCAGCCTTCAGTCCATCATGGCAGCTGTGGGCGAGGAAAGCCAGGTGGGCTCCGCTCCACTCCAGCCTAGCCAAGAAAGCCTTGCTCTGTTGCCTCAGGCCAAGCTGACTCAGCCCTGCCAGCCCTGCTGGGCCGGGCCAGCTCCACAGCACGGCCCGGCACAGGAAAGGGCTTGGGCTGGGCCCCCTGCAACGCAGATGTGACTTGGACGGAGAACAGCACAAGTGGAGTCCTCTCCCTCAGCTCAGGCGCTGGGAATGCTACATTTAAACCACGTGGGCAGAGGTCATGTGACCATTGCCTGGCCGAGACACAAATTAACCTTTTCAGTGTCAGGATGGGACTNGGGAAGAAGGGTGTTCTAAAGGTTTTGTTCCGGTTCCTGGTTTTTATTATTCTGGTTTTTTTTTTTTTAAAGTCCTAATTAATTAAGTCTTCTCTTTATATTCCTTAAAGTCTGAACCTGCTTTACCTACTTCTAATACTTATCTCATAATGAAATTGGATAATTTTAGTAAGGGTGCTGGTGTTTAACCAAAAACTCAAATTGACGAACTCTACTACACAATTGGTGTTTCTGCCCAGTTTCCCAAACCTCTAACCACAACAAAGGGGCACCGTGCTTGCCCAAAGAGGGGATATGTTTTATATATACAACACCAAAGTTGTAGCCTGATTCTTTGCCATCCAAACCAATCTGTTTGAACAGGCTCAAATTAGGATTGCCTGAAAGACTACACTGAAAATATTTTTGTCAGAAATACTTTTTGTCAGTTTAAACAAGTTTCTGTTTGCAAAATATATGATTTTAGTTGAATATTTTCACCAGAAGAAGATAAGAAATCATTCTGTTTCCAGTTTCTGATAGGGTTGCATCATGAACAAATCACAGTGCATGAAGGAGCAAGAAAAGGGGCACAAGAGTCTTGAGACAAACTTGGCTGAAGGGCTGCAGCTTTTCTGCAGCACTAACATCAGTCTGTAACTAAATTCAACCCCTTCACTGTTTGAATGCTCTCTTGCACATTTTTTTTGAACTTTTGCTGTGATTTGGAGAAGGGAAAAGAAAATCAATGCCAACATGCTGGAATATTCTTCAGTATTAATAAGTGCACAGCTTCCAGGGACAAAATGAATAACATTACATGCTTTTGCCCCAGGCTGCCTCAAAATGTACTTTCTTCACCAACTCTCATTTTCCCAGGTGCAGACATCTAAAGGCTGTGCAGAGGGCAAAGAAATGACATCATGAAGGGAGCATCCCTTTACTTTCTCCATGTTCTAGCAGAGAATGTACATAAGTTTGTCTCCTTAACGAAGAGGACATCATTCTTGTGCTCAACAGTAATGTCACTGCATTTTCTTTCTTTCTCCAGGAGCCCTTTTTGTGAGTTTCAGTTATTTCTACTGGATTTGTGAGGAGTGTCAGAACTATGCAGTGACCACAAAGGTTCATACAGCAATGTCACTGTGGCATGAACCTCTGAGATCCTCTTAAGCACTGACTTATTTCAGAGGCCTGTTTGCTTTAGTCGTAGAGGTAATGAGGGGTGAACAGGTCAGTCAATCCTACCATGTCCAGCCTGAATGAGAACAGACAGGGCTTGGCTGCAGGCAAACAGCACTGAATTTCCCTGCTTCTCCCATGTGCCAGAGAGTAATCTCACTGTAAAGTTCTGAACCATATGCAGAGAAACAGATTGCTGGCTGCCCTGCAGACCCATAGTCCCCTCTCTACTTAATCTTACGGATTAAATTTCCAGCCTCTGTGCCATCAAGCCTATTTGTTCAGATGACCACATCATCTGTTTACTGGTTAATTTACAAAATCTAAGAAGAACCAGAAATTATTACTTTTGGTAACTAGCTAAGAGCTGGCTCTGTGTAGAAGGCAGAAAATTTTTTAAAATTTCCCCTTTATATTATTCGTAATGTCCTGAAAAATTCAATAACTAGTCAGCACCTATTAGTATGCAGGTAAGTGACCACCCTCTTCTCTCTGAGCCTTGCAATCATGCAGAAGTATACAATTTACTTCCATGTATATTCTTAGAGGTTATGTAGTGAATACACTAGGAAACAATCACTGCCATTCTTTGTAAATGATGCAAAACATTAGTAGAGTGTATGCAATCTTATAGATCTGGTAGACATAATTATTTGGAGCTTAATTACACTTCTTATTTTTCATTAATGATTCAAAGAGCAAGAATGGAACTGTATTTTCATGAAATTTGCTGGCAGTGCCACACTGGGACATACAAACATTGCTAAGGTCTGGCACACCGCAAAAACCAGTGCTTGACCTTTTCAATAGAAATGAAGTGAAATGCAACATTCAAGGCTGGATGCAGAAGGGTTTATACCAAGAACCTCTGCTACAAGCTGGGTCTCACCATTGGACCCAAAAGAAGAGAGGAACCTTGGAATTTGGTTTGACGAAGGCCTGACTCTACCCCAGAGTGATGTGGAACTGAAGAGAACAAAAGCAGCCTGCAAATACTGAAGGCTGGGAGTGTTTAGCAAGGAAGCTTCACTGGGAAAGTGCTGTGGCACTATGTGGAATGAGTTTGGTCAACTACCCAGAAAGGTTCAGTATGAGCTTGACTGAATGAAGTTTGTGGGATGAGAAGAAGAAAAGTTTTATTCTGTCAGAATAAAGTTGGAGAGTTCAGACTTTAACCTTATCAGACTGGAAGATGACAAAGGATATGACTGCTCATTTTAAGCATAGTATGTGCTAAAAACAAAGGATAAAAGGAAGGTAAATTGAACTAAAGGGATATGCTAGCACAAAACCAGATCAGGATAAATCACCCACGAGTACAGCCAGGTTCCTTTTAACTGGTTATTAAGTACAAGAGGTATGAGCTTCAGGGACAATATTCTTACATGAGGAGGGCATGTCCTGCATGAGGACACTTCATTCTTTCAGAACTAGAGAGAATAACTGTGGTTCCAGCTGCCTGGCCAGGAGGGACTGGAATTCTAGACTCAAGCCAAAATGGATAACTGAGGTTTCACTTTGGCTCCATGTCTTTCCACAGCAAGCACTAAACACAGTCTCTGGCAGCAATGGTATGTCTGCATTCACAGTCTTAAATATCTGGTCAGTAACTGCAGATTTTTTTTCCAATATAAACTTAATACAAATAAATGCGTGCATACGACTGACTTTCTTTCCTATGCAGGAAGACACAATATAAAGTTTATACCAATTCTTTGCTTTGATGTCAGCTGTGGAAGAAGCTTCTGTACATGGTATAGCACAACATTAGAATGTTGTAGAGTGTACCCAATAAAACATCTTAATCACAGGTACAAATTAACGAGCAAATTTCAACTACTGGTGCTAATTTACAGCAGTAGAATACAACATCCCATTGTTGTCTTTTATTCAACACCACAAGGAGCCCTAAACAAACATTTGCTGCACTGGTGACTGCACCGGTCACTGCACTCTGACTTTCTGTCTGGAAACAACCTGGTCACTGCTACAAGCTAAACAAGCAATACACAGGTGAATATTCAGCTGTGTTTACCTTTACACTTTCTGATGCCCATGATTCTAATTCAGACCAACTGATGGCATTTTTGCATGGAAAGTTCTTAATTAGAAGAGCTTTACTTAATGATTAGTGCAAATAAAGAAGAATGACAATGCAGGGCAAATCATGCCTTACATATTTGGTGGCTTTCTATGATGGGGTTACAACATTGGTGGACAAGGGAAGAGCAATTGACAGACTATCTAGACTCAGGGTACATAGGATCTTATGTACCCTAAGTGTCTTTCCATTCACAATCTGGTTTTTGGGGTAACAGGATAAACCAAAATTAAATGTCATGGTAAGGATAAAAGGAAGTTGTTCAATAGTAAGTAATTGTAAGTTGCCAACTTGAGGACAAGGTTTTCATGGTAGCTTCATCCCAAAGTGGTACCCTTTCTTTAGCAAGGAAATATAGCCATGTATGAAGCATTTCCATTTGAAGCAAAATCACAAGATAATGTACATCTAAAAAGGCTGCTTCAAAAACGTTTATTTCTGATCATGAATAACATCTTTGTACTATTTAAATCAGTATCAGGATTTCTGATTTGCTTATATAGCACAATTGCTGTTTGAAAAGTTTTGTACTTGGATGACATCCAAGTTGTTTATTCACAGTATGACATTTATTTAAGCAAAGAATTGGACAAAAAGTAGCACTGTCTAGTGTATTCCTCTTGGACTGCCAGATCCTCTTTTTAAAAATTATCTGGAAATTATATTCTAATCCTTTAAATACTGTGCTTTGTAATGCAAAACTCTGAATTCAGACGGTGTTCTACTATGTCTTCAATGACAAACAGCCATTGACATTCACACAGACCTGCTTTACAGATAAATTCAAGGAGAGGAAATAAGAAAATAATAATCCCATAAGGTTTTCCTTCCAAAGTCAGTCCTAAACACATCATCATAAGAAGAAATGGGAAAATATACTGCATTCTATAATATTTTGTGGCAGCTATTCTTCAAGGAATGCAGCTCCGTTCTCTTACATGCTCTCATGTAAAATCTCAAACCTCTGAGCCATTTACCAGTACTATACAGACCTTCTTATACCTAGTAAAAGAATTTTGTCTTTTTTACATGTAGCTTCATCATTTCTATATGGCTTACTGCTTCCCAAAGATAAGGATCATCTATTTGGATGCTTTCTGTCATTTCTCAACATGTTAAATTCTTGTTCCAGTCTTTGATTCTGATTAGTTGATGCTTAGTGATTCCAGACAGATTTTACTTTCTTTCAAATTTATTATAAATATAGCTTCACTCTCAAAGGAAATAACCATCACCAAACTTTATTTCTATATGAATACAACAACAATTAAGCATACACCAAAATTGTTACTTAAAATGTGATTATAGCAAGCAGAGACTTTGTAGAAACCAATATAATCATATTCAATATATTGGCTCTCTCTGCGGTTCTTTGAATTTCATTTGTTTTTNTTTTTTTTTTTTTTTTGTGACAACTGTAATGATGATTTTACTACTGTTATCATTGCAGAGCAAACATAGCCATGGAAGGCTGAACTGGACTTAGTTTTGCTTCACACATCACTAATAAACCTGAAAGCTCAGATCTGATTGCAGGACTTCTATTTCTGATGATGGACAAAAAATGCAGTTCAATTTTCCACTGTGGTTTGGATTTTCAACACCAGCATTTAGAAACATTAGGGTCTGATGTATGAGATCAGTTATGTTGGCATAGAAGACTTGCAGAAAAGCAGCATTGGTGAAGAACAACACTTTTCAATTTCTTTTGTCCTCATTAATTAATAAAAAAGGTGTTCTAATAAAGCCTTTGTATAGGTAGGATCACTATTTTTGGGTTGGAATTGTGGCAGAACTGATTGGGTGTGTCAAAGCAGGAAGACGGAGAGACTCCAGCTGACAAGTTATTTATGAATTTCTGTCTTGTTGTGGAATCCATGGGTAGCACAGAGTTTTGGCCTTACAAGCCACTGTTCCGTCTCTCAGACACATTACTAGTGCTCTTCTATTATTAGGTGCATGAAAGGATACAACCACTAGCCTTTTTGCTGATTCAAGGTATCTTGCTTTAACTAAGGGACAGGAGGAGCATGGCAGGGAAAAATGAAGGGCAAGTTTCTGCAGAAGGTGGAAGAGTTTACAAAAATATAGATTTGTGATCATGGTGGAAGATACAAAGGGTTGAGGAATCAGCACATCAGTGACCCTCTCCATTTAACATGAATTCTGACATAGATGAAAGAGTATTCCCACATCAGTCTCCTGACACTAAACAGCACCACATGACATAATGATCATTACATACAGAGCTCTCAAATATTTCAAGGAAAGGGAATTATTCAGCCATGCTTTGAATCTTTCAGGCAGTAAACACTCTTCAGGCATACCCCCTTTGAGACACCATTCACATTCCCTGATGTCTCTAATGAAACAAGTGTCCAAACAATGAGCTAGACGTAAAGGAAAGGACAGAATAAGGACACTGTCCTGGTATAGTTAAGGTTTGCTGGGATATGCCTCTAGCCTAAGGTAGAAATCCTTACCTTTCAACTAAGAGTACAGTGAAGCCATAGACAACATGTTCTATGGTTTTATCTCTTCATAATCTCTTCATAATTGTTGTAAATAGGTGCTTAACTTTCACCTGAACTAATGATATCATTTATACCCTGTCAGGTCATAATATTGAACTGGGTGAGAACTTGACTTAGACAAACCTGATTCTGTGGACCGTGTGTCTGCCCAGGCCAAATTGATGTCCTGGGGATTTGGGCTTCATGTACCTCAGGGAATGAGAGCAGAATTAGGATATTCTTGCCCTTTGCCTTACAGGAGCCAGAAAAGACATGACAGTGCTACAGATCATTCTGCACACCACTTACCCTGGCAGGCAAGTGTCAGCCCCTCTTTGACAAGCTGTGTGTGGAGCTGGAAACTGCCAATGGTATGGGGAGAATACAAGTTATATCAAGCACAAGGCAGAGAGAGATTATGGGAAGCATTTTCCTGGGGAATTAACCACCCCTCTTCCAAGCCACCTCACTAAATTAATTACTCCCATAACTCCAAAATGCTTTAATCCTTTCTCTTATACCCCCAGACTCCATTCCTTTCTGTCAGTCATTTTCCCAAAGCAACCTTGGCAATGCCATTAATTGGTAACAAATTAAAGCAGCTACAGCACAGAGAAAACCTGAGGACAATACAAAGTACATTCAGCTGAATTTTAAACCAGGCAGCAGGACAAATGCTGTACTCCTGTATGCTTGTACAACAGAAAGCAGTACAAACTTCAAATAAGAAGTTTAAAAGAAGCTGTTGCAGGATTCGCAATTTGTGATGCTGTAAAGACAAAGAACACAGATTACAAGTGAGGTACTGATATTGTGCTTGTCACAGAAAGACTGAATTTCTGGAATAGCTTAAGTAGGTAAAAATATTTGAATAAACTGAAGATAAGCCAGGATTCAGCCACTGTTGAGTAGGTATGTGTTTCAGTGCATTGAAACTCACAAATCTCAAATTATCGTACTAAGGAAAGTTAGGAATGTCCTGGTGGACACAGCTGTATTTCAAGCTCTAGTGTAATGAACAGAGATAAGCCACAACATTCCAGGTCAACTTTAGGGTTTACTGATGTAGTTCCCAGTAGCCTGGGTCTGAATGAAGAAATGCAAATCAAGTGAACAGAAAATCATTGGCTCGCAGCATGGAAAATTCTAGGCATAGCACTACAATTTCACAGAAAAAGGTGTGCTTAGTTTCTGAATTGTTGTAGTGAGTTAAACTTGTCAGTTTTCACCTTGACTTCAATAACATCTCCAGTTATTGTCGGTATTTCTAAAAGACAAGCTTTTTTGTCTCCAGCCCTTTAGGGCCTGAAAAAGTGCAGACTCACCAATTAAAGGCTTTTAACAGCTGGATGCTTCCTAATTGCCTAGCAGAAACATTAACTACTTAAAAAAAAAAATCCTCACCAGTCTGAAGAGTCTCTCCAAAGCAAAGGATGAGAAACCTGTTGAAAGCAGAAGGAAAGAAACAGTTTAAATTATACATTGCTCTTCCTTCAGACAGCCAGAGCAATTAACTTTTTCTAGCAAAATGCATGGCCCCATTTTCCCCACTGCTGATTATTCCCAGGAGGAGATGGTAAAACAGTTCATAGCCCATCTCCTTACATTGCTCCACTGCACCAGATGCTCTCCAGCACACAGAAGGCCTTAGCTGTGGCCTGGAGTGGTGCTCACACTGATTGTCAAGGGCTGCTGTGCGACAGAAGTGTACATCCTGATAAGGCCCACTCACGGCTGGCACCTGCTTTGTTCCTGCTGCTCCCAGCAGATGTTCCTGCAGCAGTACCCAGCCAGCTGAGCTGGTGGCACCTTGCAAGCTGCCCAAAAATCTGTCCTTCACATGTTCTTAATTGCTGAGTTCTATCCAGAACTACTACAGGGCAACCAGTCCCACCACTGTGCCTGGCAAGATTATGGAGCAGATCCTCCTGGAAACTATCCTAAGGCACATATAAAACAAGGAGGCAATTTATGATAGCCAACATGGCTTCACTAAGGGCAAATCATGCCTGACAAATTTGGTGGCTTTCTTTGATGGGATTACAACCCTGATGAATAAGGGAAGAGCAGTTGACAGACTACCTGGACTTGGGCAAAGCATGTGTGTCTCTAAATTGGAGAGATGAGGATTGGATGGATGGACCACTGGGTGGATAAAGAATGGATGGTCATGCTCAAAGATTTGTATTTGAGGGCTCCATGTCCAGGTGGAGAGCAGTGGTAAGTGGTGTTGTCCTTTCTGAACAAGTACCAGAAATATTGGTTAGCAGAGAAACATGCATTTTCAGTCTGATTTACACTGGGAAATACAGTCTATCTAATCTCTGGTTAACTATTCTGGCTGCATCATTTCTGGTCTGATAATAATGATAAGCTATTCCCTGATTAATATTCTAACATTTTAAATATGTAAAAGCTGCCTAGTTTTTTGACTACTGCATACCTAAGCCAATTACCATGTATTAATTAAAGGATTTGTCATCAACTAGCATTTCTAATGTTTTCCCCCATAACACGCTTGCAAGTACATGTCATAGGAGGGCTTTATTTCCCTGTTACATTTTGAATAAATATTTTAAACTATTCCCTCTTTGTTTTTCCAGTGGAACACTCTGATCTCTATGATCAATGTTAATTCATTATATAAAAACTCCATGGTACCCCTTAAGTTGACTTATTTTTCCAGTCATCTGTACTCTGTTCTCTAAAAGAGTATTTCCATTTTGCTGTAAGCATAAATATCATCCTAGGACCAGGTTGTATGAATGTGAATAAATGTCTGAAGTTATGCACCACTGCCTCTAATAAAGTGAATTATGCAGAGAATGCAACTCACATTTTTATCTGATGCTATCAGCACTTGCTGTTCATTACACAAAACAGAATAAAGTTGTCCTTAGTTTGTATCTTGCAACAGACTTGATGTTAAAGAATTTTGACTATTTAGACCTTATTTCACCATTGATTCTTAATTTTAGAAGGATGAGACTAAAAAAATGAGCAATGTTCCAATAACCCTTGCAGAAGCTTCTGTTACATGTAGGAGCAATAAAAGTATAGAAAAGGGCATCAGTGTAGAGTCTAAGTAACCATTTGCAAGAAGCAATGTTAAAAATATGAAAATGTTAATTTGCAGCTGATATGCAAAATCAATGCTGTGCTCTCTGGTTTCTGGGCTCCACTAAAAGGCTCATAAGCTGCAAGAAGGACTGTGCATGCTCTGCACCTTAGTTCTGTATTTGGTCTCATGTCTGCAGAGAAGCACAGAGGGAAAAGGTACATGTGTGGTATCATTAAATATTTTGGTTAGAGAATGCCCTAGGTAGCCACTGCCACAAGGAGACCACTCAGACTGCCCTCTGTGCCAACACTGGTACAGGAAGAAGAGTGACTCCTGGTAAAACTACAGCGTAGAAATGATTTTTCCATGCTCTTGAACATGTTTCACAGGCATTTCCTTACTCTGTTTTATATTATTTAAGATAGGGTATCCAGATGCCTCCTACTAAATATTTCATATTTCAAGTGAAAAGTAAAATATGTTCCATGCAAAATCAAACACATAAAACACTTGAAATGAGTATTTCCCCTTTCAGACCATGAACTGTGTAGCAAGATGATTGGCTTTTTAACCTTCCCCTTTCATATGATAGGCTTCTTGAATGGACATTTTGCTAAGAGCAAACTTTCTGGAAAAAGCTGAAGAGCTAATCCATTTCCACTGGAAACAATGGTATTTGCTGAGAAACTGCTATCCAGAGAGGTTGGATTTTTATTGGAATTCAGAAACCTAAAAAGATTTTTTAATTCAAATAGCTATAAACCACAGCACAAAGTGCTTAAAAGGGACTTAATAGTGTACACACTCTCTGTATGAAAGGGAACTTCTGATCATAAAAAAAAAATACAGAGAGAAATAAATCTTAGAACTAACACTGCAGTGTCAAGAAGTAAAATAAAACCATGATATGACACTAGAAACTTTGGACTGTTGGCATCATGCAACACACTACTATGTCCAAGCGCTGTGTAGCAGCAGAGGAAGCGTTGACAACAGAGTAACCACCTCAGAGTTGTGCTGTGTCTTAAAAAAATATCCTCTCTTTCTTCCTTCCTTTTAAATTTGAATAAATTAATGTTTCAGTACTACTTTTTGTATTTAGTCGAAGTTCCCAGCCACCTGTGTTCATTAAGGAGAATGACAAGAATAATCACACATGACCTTTCTGAGGGGCAATAAAAATAACTTTTTTAAACAACCAAATAGCTGTGTGATGATAAATTACAGCATAACACGAACCACATGTTAAGGGAAAAATACTCTCCTAGCAACAGAATGGGAAAGGTGCCTATTAGGGAGTCACTCAACAGCAAAAGGGGTCTGGATCTTAATACCATGGATATAAATGGGAGGTGGAAGTATTTTGTGGGCTTCACTTCAGATGAGGAAAGGGAATGGAAAAATAAAGAATAGCAAAAAAAAAGAGCCACTGAATTTTAAGTTTTACTTTCAGTCATTCACCCTAAATAACAAAGTTTATGATTTCTTTCTTATTTCCCTTTGCTTCAGATACTGCACTTTCAGGACACTTGGGTCCTCTGAGGTCATGAGAATCCTAGAGATGCCCACATCTATCTGATGAGTAAAGCAATCACTAGGAACTGACAGTGTGGTGTGCAAACATAGCAGCAGCTCAGGAAACAGAAGTAAGATTTTTGATGTCAGGATGATTTGGAGAATTGAACATAACCTAGGAGAGTTTTATTACAGTTTTTTTGTTTTGCTTTTGTTTAGTCTTCAAATGTACCTCTATTAAAAAAAGAAAAGAAATATCAACCTAAGTTTTACTTATTTTCTCTCCTTTTAACTCTCATAGGAATTTGGCTAGTTGGGGGGAAAAATAAAGAGATTTTTCCAACTGACAGGTCTACAAACAACCTGGGGTTTAAAAGCCTAGCTGCTTTTTGTCTATCTTGTTTGTTATCACAAGTAATATTCTGTGTGCCATAAAACTTGTACAATCTCACACTATTTATTATTGAAGACTCTACCCTCATGACTCAAAATTAGTTAAAAACTTTCTTGAAGACAGGTTTATTAGGGGAAAAATTCAGCTGCTTTCCTCATATTTGGGCTGTGTTTCCAATGTTAGCTTTTGTCTCTAAAACAGCTTAGAATGCACAAAAGAAATGTATTTGTAAATCAAGAAACCATAGTTGCAATTTTGCAGAGCTGAACCATGGCCTTAAGCTAAATACAAAGATATATTGCAGTGAGAGGATCTTCTGTTTTGTGCTAGCATTATACTGCTTTCATTTTCCTTAGAGAATGAAATAACATGTCCTGTCAAGCTGTTTTCTAACACAAATCTGTGATTATTCCATTCATAACTAATGACAGATGCCAGAAATAGAAGCCTGGTTCATTCATCATGGGTATTTTCTTTCTGGCTGTGCACCTGCACATGGGTTACTGTCAGGGCACTCAAGAACTCCTACTGTGCTTTTTGATGCTAAATTATATGTCTCAGCAATGATTCCAGTTCTCAGGGTTCACAGATGTAAACTATCTCTTAATCCAAAAGGAAAATAGATGGCTGGGAAGTGCTGCTCTGCTGCACATAGAATAGAATTCTCAGGAAGGTAGGCATCACAAACAAGAGACTATCTCTGCAGCAGCATGGAGTAAATATTATGCCAGAAAGGTGCACTAAGAGGTTCATAGGAGCAACAGTAAGGCTGCACACATATAATAATCATGGAAAAGTTGTAATTAAAAAAAAAAGGAAAGAAACAAAAGCCCAGAATCTTCAAAATGAAACTCAGTGCATCTCTGTTAGAGTTTTCTCTTCAGTATATCATGCCTACCTTAACTCCAGACTAACTAATTACTTTTTAGAGAAGAAGCAGGAAAGGAATTTATATAGCAGATGATTATTTTAGGACTTCTCTAGCAGTTACATGTAAAGTCTTAAGTGCTTGAAGCAAAACACCAGGAATTCTCCAGCACACAAGCCAATCATGTTAGAATGGAAAAGTTCATTTTAAGCCTTTATAGCAAGGACAGGAGTTCTGATTCTGGTTCATCTGAAATGGGTAGTGTTTTTTAGTACCTAATATTTAAGAACAGCAGCAGAGAGAGTCAAGCCAAAAGTCTATTTAGCCCCCTAAAATGTCCTCCAACTATGTCTAGCCATGGATAGTAAAGGAAAATCCAAAGAGCAGAGCAAACATATAATGCTTCTTCTTTATCTACTGGCCCAGAACCAACAACACGCGCTTCAAAATTCTACTAAGGCAGAAGTGCTACCTCTGGGTTTAATGACATTTTGTGAATGGAAAGGTGAGAAAAAAAATCTTATAATTTAGGTGGAACTTGCCTTCTGATAATTTCAACTGATGGCCTCTCATCTGTGCATTATCAAAACCAGTGAATGATGGTTCCCTACTTATAATCTCCTTGCCACTGATCATTTCACAGCCCCATATTCTGCCCTTTTTAATTATCTCTTCTTCTGATGCAGATGAGCCCTAGTTTATTTCATATCCCTCAAATGGAACACATTAATAACTTTGATCATTCTTATCACTACTCTCTGCACCTTTTCTAGTTCTGCTGCATCAATTCTTCAAGATGCTACAACCAAAAATTCTTTTGGTCTTCATGATTTGGACAAACTGTAGATTAATATTGTGACACAAAAGTTTTCTGCTTTGTTTTCCTGGGTTTTTTGGTAATGACTTTTCTTTACTTGTGACTGAGTAAAGAGCTGACATGTTCATAAAATTATCAGCTATGGCACTGGGAAGAATTTTTGTAAAGACATTTTGGTATCAGTCTGCACATACTTAGTTTTTAGGACAGACTTTCCTTATCTGCATTATTCTACATCCATCAACACCAATCTTTTCCCTGCCATTTTTTTTGCCCAATCATTTAGCACTCTGAGGTGATTCTGCTACTCCACAAGTCACTTTCATCAGCTCACTTAATTTTATGTCATCAGAATTTGCCACCTCATTCTGTACTTGTTTAGCGAAATAACTGCAAGTGAGGAACAGCACTCATTGCTGAGGTAACTTTGCTCCCCCTAGTACCACAGACCTCAGTCAGGACAGAATTAGACTGTCACAAGGTCTCTTCCAGAGCATCTGAAGTGCAGAAAGTGAAGGATGGGATAGATATGCCTGATCTACAGACCTCCTCAATTAGATAACTGGAGCTACTAGCAGTAGCTGACTATTGTGTTTCATATTTGCATCATAATTTTTGTAAACAGTGCTAATTTGCTGCCTAATAAGTCTGTAAGATTTCTACTGGATGATGTTGATGATGTGAGGTTCAGTGCTTTTGTTTCCTTCCTATTGTGCTGCTGGTGTTAAATGTCATAATGATCAGAGGGGACTGAGTAGTTACTGCCAGTAATTTCTGTAGAGAATTTGCAGAACAATGCTGAGATGTCCTATAACTATTCCTTGCATGTGTTCAGCACTGCAATACAGAACCAAGTGATGTCATTTTACTCGAAGAACTGGGCATAAATATTATTTATGTCACAATCAGAATTTGACAGAGTAACTCAACTAGCTGAGGGGGGCCTTCCATGTGATTGTCACTTCTGTACTATATTTGTTTTCACTGTGAACCCTTATCCTGCAGGGCTACATTCAGAGGAGTGTTTGAAGAACTTGATTCTATCAGCATTGTACTCAAAGGAGCCACTGCAGAGCATGGGAGAGTCAAGAGCAGGTTGAAGACAGCAGGACCACAGCTGGTACCTGCTTTACAATTTAGGAATCACCATCTGTCAATGTCTCTAAAGTTAAAAGGTAGTTCTTCTTTCTTAGAAGCAGCAGCTCACAAAAAAAAACCCCTTGATTTTATTTATTTGATCTTGATAGAAAGAAGGTGTTAATTTTCATCCAGCAGATGAAATTTCCTGTCTTTTCTAATTCTAACATCAAAGACATATAGCTACTTAGCAGGAAACGTGTGATAATTTTTGGATAATTTCAAATGTTTTGAATATTTTAATTCTTTAGGTCAAAAGATCTTGACAGCTCCATCATTTTTGGAAGAAAGTATGATTTTGCATTCCATTTTTGTTTGTCATAGTCTGTATTACACCGGGCTGTAAGGCAGTGACCATCAAGGACCTGTCCATATTGTTTGACTGCTTTTGTATCCTACCAAATATCAACGTAATAGTGCAAAAACCAATTACACAAACATACTCTGTCCTCCTCTTTGCACCGCTGTGAGGACTAAAACACAACAGTGTCTGACTAATGCAGTTATTCCTTTTACCTCAAAACCTAAAACATCTCTTCAGCTACAACTGGATTAAATATTATTTTTCAGGAAAAATAATCTCTTGACTTTTTGTTGTATCTAGTGACAGAGACTGGATACAGTTGCAGAGAATGAAATAATCTTATTATTTGTTCTTGGTAGGATTTTGCTGTCATAAAACAATGCTGATGTTTCTAATAATCACCTCTATTGTGTTCACACCTAATTGGTTTAAGTTTTGTTGGATCAAAATAGAAAATTCAGTTTCTGAAGAATTTACAATTAAAAAAAAGGGGAAAAACCAAAGACAGGGAAAAAAAGGCAAGATGGAAAGATTAACACCATGTGCTTACTATTGCTTCTTATTATACACCTACAGATTTATATAGAGACGGGTGTATGCAGTAGATTACTTAGAGGGACAGAATGGAGTTCTATTTCCTGAACATTTTAGTTCAGTTGTTTAGTTTGAAACCACTCTTCCTCAACCCCCTCACCCCAATCAAAATCAAACAAAAACTAAACCAAGCAGTGTGAGGTTGCATGGGAACCAACCCTATCCTGAACAGAAGAAGGCTGAGGGAGGACATAAAATTAAGTTTCTGCTTAGGAAAAGGTAACCAAGAAGAGAGATTTGTGTCCTACCCTCCCCTCCCCTAATGTGTATAGAAAGAAAGGAGAACCAGGGCTCCTAAACTGAACCGGGACAGACTGCCACTGTCTATAGTCAAGGTTTCATTATGGAGATAACTGACCATTCTAAAATGCTGAATAGAGATTGCAAGTTTGAGATGTAATTCAGTCAAGTCCTGAACATGTTGCTCTGATCACTAAGCTCAACTAGAGACCACCCCTCATCCCTTCCCATTTGAATTGTCCTATGGAAAGCTACACAAGAAATTTATAAGTTGCAGTTACACAGATTTGCCATCTGACTTAAGTTCTCATGACAAAAATTTGTAGAAACATTTAGAGTCTTTTCTGTCCTGTATGGTTAAGAGTCCCATCCTTAAGACACTAAAAACCCCAACAAATAAACCCTCATAAAAAAACCCAAACAAACAAACCAAATGCTAAACCCCTATTCTCAGGTCTGGTCAGAAATTTAGAGTCGCCTTTATCATTTGCAAATATGTAGACTAGTGAAATGATAAACAGTTGTAGTTGCACATTAAAGGCTTTTTCCAATTGTATCACAGAGACTATAATGGAAAAGGATACAATAATAAGCAGATATCAGTTACTGCTTTAGAAATGCTTCCTCTTTTAATACCGACATTAAAATATTTCCAGACTAAGAGAGCAGAAGTAGCTATTTGTTTTAGGTAGTTATCTTCTGTGAAAATAGCCCCACCTTTTCATTGTCTAAAAACATGGTAAGCCTTTTAGTCTCTTGAAAGACAAGGAACAGCAGCACTTGGCCTTCTTTTATATTAGATCTGTCTCACATATGTCATCATCCCCAAAATGTATCTGTATTTAATTAAACAATAGCTTGATATTTTGCTAAATTGCTTACATGGGAAATACCCTTACTTCTTGAGGAGCAGTGAAAAAAGCTCGTCATCAGTAGCAACTCCTTAAAATTATCTCCTCCCAAATTTACTGATGCAAACCATTCGAGGTAATAGCCTTGGCACAAACTCTGACAACAAAACCAGCTGACTGTTGGTGTCTTCTCTGTCTAAAGTATAAGTCATTTCTACGCCAATTAAAATAGGAAACAGCAAGGAGAAACCCACCAGACACGAAAAGCAGCAGCCCAGATCTTCAGAGGGTATCCTCCACAATTGACTAAAGCCATTGCTTTTTCCTGATTTATATCAGTTGCAAATCTGGTTCAGCCCCTGTGACCAGCTCTTTCTAATCTGCTTTAGCACCATCACACTGCTTATTGTTATTGGTTTTAAGGCAATACTAAGAAAGAGAGGATTTGGATATAGTCATGCCTCTTGTTTACTACCTGGTTATTAAGTTGTGGTGATTTTGGCTGGGGATACTTAGTTATCAGCTGGGGTTAGACCACAACAGAAGTTTATATATTTCTCATTGGATTTTTGAGAAGTCAGGGTACATTAGCGTAGCAATGATCTTTTAACTAGGAATATTCACCAAATGATAAACCAAAGCCTATAATATTTTTAAATTTCAGGCAGCAGTTAAGAATAGCAGCTATTCTTCTGAAAAAACATCAAAAATTTTATTAGGTCTTCCAAACTATCAGTAAGGTTACCCAGTGGCAGAAACTCAGGTGTATTGCACATGCACACACACATACTCCTTCAGGATAGAGGGCACGGGTATGAAATTTTTCTCATGTTTCTGGAGAACACTCTGGGGTTTACAATACCTAATGTTGTGATGTTACTGTAGACAGGAGACACAAAAATGGCTATATGATCAGCTTCTCTACACAGGAAGGAGACTGAAGACTGCTTTCTGAGAAATCTGGATGAAATCTTTTGAAAGAGAAGGTGAGAGGGAAATAAATGACTGTGTGGCCAAAAATTCAGGTAGTAGTATCTTTTTTTCTACCACAGTTGAAGACATACAATCCAGAAGTCCAAGTCTCTGATCAAGCTCTTTGACATGTTTTTCAGATGATGGTAGGGGTAAGCAGGTGGACTCAGTAGCTAGCATTTTAAAAGTGTTTAGCACTGCTTAGAAACTGTGGCTACAAATCCCAGGATCAGTCAACTTCAGCAAAGACTTTCCTCTTTGTAGTCATGTATGAAAGTGTATCTCAAATTTTATCCCTCTCTTCCTTAATCCTGGGTCAAATTTTCCTTGTAAATATAGCTTGTTCTGGGAGTGTGCATTTATTACAGATTATATACTGCTGACTTTGCCTGAGTGTTTTTGCCCATGATATTGAAAGACAATTAGAATTTTCTTCCTCTTTGCAAATAAAAAAAAAATGCCCAAGGTTTATGGTAGAAGAACTGTTGCCCTGCTTTTTGCAGGGTTCCATGGTTGTAACTCTGTAGTACAAGTTTCCCATGCATTTTCTATAAACATGGTTCTTGTTTTTCCTAACTGGCTGGGATTGTTTTGCATTTGTAAATTGTTTTTCATTCCTTTCCCCTGGGGTGGAGAAAGATGATTGACCATGTAATTATCCTGTAAACTTACAGAGGTGTTAACCCCTCTCACCAATCCCTGATTGTCTTTAGAAACATATATAAATAAGAGAATAAAGAAGGGCAGGCCCTTTTAGTTGGTCCTGCCTGGAGATTCAACTACTGCTCTGAAGCCCGCGTGTTTCTTCTGTTGCCAGCTGTGCAACAAAGAACTGCTGATCTTTCAGCACATTTGTAGAGGAAAGTACTTCTAGAGGCCCACAGGATGGAATTCTGCTGACTTGATAGCCCATCAGACAGGACTTACTGCAGTAACTCCACCACCACACACCTTGGCATGTCTCCCATGCAGCTACTCAGCAGCAGCTGCTGCAGACTCAGCCAGACAGCACAGGGAGAGTTATCCATATCTAAGTGAGCAGGAGCTCTAAAAAGTTAAAGACTACAGATTGGGTTTGAATTTTTGAGCTTAAGTTTTTCATCATTGTATGGCACCACAAACTGCAAGTAAATACAAAAAGCCAGATCGGCTCAGATTTGCTTGTGCAAAGCCTGAGAAGGGAACAAGATTTGCATGAAATTAAACCAAATAGCAGGGAGATGGATTCTTTTTCTGCTGATGTCAGGTCTCTTTCAAAATTGTGAATTGCCAGTTTAAAGGGAGGCACAACTTAATTACAGCTTCTCTTTTGCAAACAAATGTCATCTGCAGAGGAGAAGATGGACTGAAGGGGCAGATGAATTATGAAGGCATGTATGAATTATATTCCAAGGAGGGAAGATCTAAACATATCAGAGTCATCCTCTGAAGTGCATTCCCAAGTGTAAGAACTTTTCACTAATAAAAGGGTACATTTTAAGATTACATACAATTTTTCCATTTATGCCATTAGGACATTTTCTTTCTTTATCCATTGCTCTGAACCATTACTACACCAAAGATGCAAAATCCTTAGAATTCAATTACTTCATGTGCTGGAAAGTTTACAAAGAAAAATAGGTTGCATATCTAGTTGCCATAAATTTAGGGTGACAGCTAAAAAAGCAGTTGAGAAGTGGTCTGAGTCTGTAGAAATTGCTACCATCTAAATAAAACAGATGCATTCACTTGTGTCCACAGCCAGGAAACATTACCCATATTTTTTTGCTGTACATATCAAAGCAACATCTTTTTGTTCTGTTGTTCAAGCAGCTTTGATCATCTCTTTTCCACCTCAGAGACAGGCAGAGGTTCCTGTGTGCTGGTAGGAATGCCTAGAGAGAAGCAGACAGAGAAGGATTCACCTGAAAGTTATATTTATCCAGGTTCCACCTGCAGCCAAGCTAAGAGTGTAGGTATATCCTGAAGAAAGTGAATTATCAGGTCATGACTCTTGTCTCCGTCCATTGGTTGTAGACAGAATTAAGCCACCTTAGATAACTTTCAAACGTCTGAAAGCAAGATGAATCCTCATATCAGATATGCCTTGGGTCTATTAGCTCATTTATGATATTCAGATGCTTCCTGGTATGCACAAAAGCCTCCTTTTTTCTTGTTTTCCCCTCTTCCTGTTATCCTGAAAAAGTATTTTTCCTTACAGAAGAGCCTTTCTCCATGTAAGGAATAACTGGAATAGTCCTTAGCTTAAAATACAAGTTGCATTTTCTGGAGAAAGCTTGAGAAAACCATTCAAAACAGTTTCATTTGCCTACTCACATACACACACAAAAGCCTTCAGGAAGAAAAATTGTTCTCTTTTGAAAAGTTTAGGGCAATTTTTCATTCCCTCAATCTTTTTTTTTTCATAACCTTTACCTGCAGATTTTCTTAGCGAATGTTATTAAGAAATCAAGTCTAATGGTTATGGATATTTTCCCTCCTGCTAATCACTTTCAATAATCATTTTAAGAATCTTAATTTTTAATGGAGTCACACTTTTCATAAGGCTTGAAAAATAATAGAAGTACATTCAACTTTTTGCTAAACATTTAATTAGAAAAATCAGTGCGCCTTTCAAGACAAAGTTTTTTTGTACCAAAGATCCAACCATCTGTAGTAAAATATTTTTCTTAAATTTTATGCCTGCAACACTCAGATGAATGTTGCAGATGAATGAGATGTCTTACAGCTTTTTAAATAAAGGAGATGGAATTATTCCTGTTAATTTACTGATTTTATTAAGAGGCAGATGAACTTTTATAACTGGAGAGAAAATGGGCTTGCAAGAAAGCTAAGAGATAAATACACTCCTGGGTATGTAGTGATACTTTTACTCCATCACTCTCCACTTCACCACACCAACTGAATTACATCACTGTTGCAGCCATTTTATATGTTAAAAATGTAGTTGATCAGCAAATGGCATTTCTTCTGAACACAGCTTGCACTCTAAGGGGACCTTAAAAACTCTAGAGTTAGATTAAGTCTTACCTTTTGGCTTCTTCAGTGGAAGGACTAAGTGACCTTTCTTTTAAAAAAATGTTCTCAATTGTTTAAGCAGCCTAAGTACTTTGGGCCAAGTTTACAGAGGTTTTGTTGTTTTGGGTTTTTTTTTTATATCTAAAGGCAGTAGCTCTAAACCTGCCATTTAGACTTGCATACAAATACCATTGTACGTTTATTAGGACTGTGGTCCTGAGATGTGTTTCTTGAGTTTGCAATAAGATTGTTCTGTCATCATTTGATTAAAGAGTCTGCAGAATTGTGGGGATAATATTTTCTATCCTATCTAGATCCTACAGCCTGCCTGGAACAGGGATAGTCTCTTCCAGCAGAGGATGAGATGCAGTGGCCATGCACTGTCTTCTGCTCTCATGGGCAATAATAGCAGCTGAAATTAATAGCAACAATAACAATAACACGTCGCTGCTGTGTAGAAAGTGCAGGCAGGCTGGGTTTTCTTATGCTGCTGTTAATATAAAAATATTTAGATAGATTTGTTTTAGAAACGTGGATTTTAATTTCTTAGTCCAAACAAAGTTGTTTGGAACTTTTGTGGGAAGAACACGATGTACTGACCCTCTTTAGAAGCAAGCAAACGAGAAGCCTCTTGCTGTTAAAGACATATTTATTATTTATTCTATTTCTTCACCCAGTTTATTTTTCAACACCAATTAAAAAAGCTTATTCCTGCCTCCGAGTCCAAAATACCTTGGGCTTCAGCCATCCTGGGTATTCATCATGTTTTGTCTGCCTCTTTGTTCTGCAAAAAGTACTGTCAGCCCAGACTGTTCACTGCAAATATTGAATCAAGACATCATCAGGTTATTTATTTTCCCCAATTGTTTCCTTTTTCTGAGAAGGGGAACAAAAGCAACCAGCATTGTAAACAGGGAGGCCTTTTTGCCTAATAAAATAAGTCTCTATATATTAAGAAAAAATTAAATGAAGACAGAACATTGTCAATTTTCTGATTCACTAGGTTGCTCCAACAATTTTTTGTAAGCATACTGTCCTGTAATTGCATTTTAGATGCTGGAAATTTGTGGCTGGCTTTCTTTTTCCAGCCACTGTTATTTCTGCTTGGCACTGATGGTTTTATCTTCATCTGGGTATCAGTTTGCTTATCTCTAGAAAACAGGTATTGAGACCTGCACTAGACATTTCGATAGTCCACAAAATGTTCATGTCCCTCCAAGTCGTAGCTAAACCTGTCCATGAGTCAGAAACCAGCAAGTCAACATGGCACTGAGTTCAGCACAGTCCTCATTAAGCCATGAAGGTGCCACTGCAGGGACACCATGTGGAACCATGTGCAAAACAGTGTGCTCTGTCTGGGACACTTGGAGAAAAATGTCAAAGAGCCTAAATTGTCTAATTCTGACACACCTCTTCTACCATGAAGGCAATCTTCATGGAACAGGCTGAAATGGCTGCAGGGACTTCCCTGCAGAACCTTGCAAACCTGTTGTCTCACACCTCAGAAATGCTTGCAATATTCCTTAATGTGCTAGGACATTTGGAAACGAGCGAGCACTGAGGTCCATGGCTACTTTCAGGGCTCACCCTCTTGCAGTTGGCAATAACTTGGAGGCTTGGGAGAAACAAGGTCAAATCTCTTCTTTGCAATGAATTTTCTCCATGACTTTAGCAAGCAGGTACTCACTGTCATGGGAGAGCACCTGAACTGGTCCTAACTCCCCATGCTGTTGTGCAAGTCCTGGATATTGCAGACTGTCTGTCCACTGGCGCCTTCCTTCTGCCTGTCACATTCCCCAGGAAAACCTGCTGACCTCTCCTGGACTTTTGAAGCAAAACAAAGGGTAATCCTATGTGACTGTGGATTAGGGACACAGTCCTACCACCTCAGGTGACTTCACCATGGCAGAAGTCAAGTGGAAAGGGATACAGGATGGAAGAAGGGCCATCAAAAAATCCATTGATATGTCCCTTTATGTGGGCAGTCTTCCCTTCTGACATGACATGACAACCACTAGGCTCTCTTCTAGAACAAATTCTACAACCTTGTCTTAGAACTCATTATACTGCCACCATCACTGGAGTCAAGACTGCAAGGTACTCCTCTGCAGAAGTAACAGGAACTATTGACACACTTTAACACAGATAGAAAACAAAAGGAAAAAAAAATCTAGATCAAGGCTGACTGACTATCTTCCTAAGGAGCAAAAATCAGCCCACAGGCTAGATAGTGAAGGATAGAGTGCCGCAGCTGGATTGTCAGAGGGCTAAAAGCTTGGCACAGTATCCTGCAGAAGCGTAACTGCTCTCATATTCATTATACAATTACAATTACTGATTAATACTCATCTGAGGCCCAGCTGCTTCTTCCACAACTGCTATAGGAGTGCTCTCTCTGGAGAGAGCGCCCTTTTGATGCCAAGGGGAGTTCCCTGTATAAATAAAGCAGAAAGCAAAGATTCATGCTGGGAGTGGAACAAGGAAACCTGAGAGAGGATTTTCTCTCCATCAACTACAGAATGCAAAAAGCTATTTTTTTCTCTGGCTGCAGTTGATTGACAATGCTGGCAGAACGTACCAAATGAACCTGTGCAAGAGCAGAAAGGGATGTACCTGTGCCACTGGAAGGCTTTCTGTGCTTTTCTAGGGGAGCTATTCTGGATCTGAGCTATGACATCAGACTCTCTCTCTCCAGGGTCAAGACAGAAATTTGCTTTTGGCCATTAACCTTAACAGCTCGTTACAGCTCCCCAGCTTGCAAAGTCCTGGGTGCTCCAGAATATAATCTTGGGTTTGCCCACATCCTTCTGCAAAGGAGCA
Source organism: Drymodes brunneopygia (assembly GCA_013400955.1). Lineage (NCBI taxonomy): Eukaryota > Metazoa > Chordata > Aves > Passeriformes > Petroicidae > Drymodes > Drymodes brunneopygia. The sequence continues at coordinate 2,607 of VZTZ01013211.1, read as the reverse complement.
CATCCTCTTCTGTAGGGAAAGCCAAGGCAGGGACAAGTGACACAGAGTAACAGGTACGGTGTCCAAATCTCTTTCCTTTGCTGAATTCTTGTTATGACTTTTAACTTTCAGTTTTGTACTTGAATATTAGAATCCCATCATTTATATGGAATTTCTCTATTCCCCTTTAACTTGAGGATAATGGAGTGGAACTGACTTTGAAAGCAGCAGAGGATTTCGAGAATGCAAACATTTACCAACTCTGCTGGAGAAGACAAGACAGGAAAACAAAAAAGAGGGAAGGGGTACACGTAGACATGATTGTAAAATTAAGATTCTATTTGATTTCCTAGCATTTCTAGAAGAAAGGGATGTTGAATGCCATTTGGTTTAAATCCTGTTGTCTATGAGGGCATATGGAATGGAGAAAGATTTACCATGTTCTTCAAGCTCTGAGTTTTCTGCCTAGCAGATATGTAGCACACAGATGTATGTAGCCTTTTTTGCATCTCCTTTACTTTGAAATAATTGAGTATCTATGAGATTGGCAGGAGATTAGTAGAGTGAAAAGGACAAGAGGATACAGTAAATGGGAAATGGAACTTTGCAGTTAGAATTGGGTTGTGAGCCATTACATTTTGATACCTTCCCTGATTTCAGGACAGATCTTTGTTAATAAGTTCTTCTTAACAAGGGTTGCAGCTAGTTATAGATTTGCAAACTGGCTGCCATGGAAATAAGGTCATTAAGCACCCCTAGCAAGCCCCTGTCCCCTTTCACACTGTTAGTGCTGAGTATGACAGTCCCTATATCATGACCTCAGTCAGGTTGGAGTCTCTCGAGGTGTCAGGACGGTTTGCCATTGGAGATTGCAAGGAACCGTCTTTTCCTTCCTCACTCCCTTTTAGTCAACATTTCGGCAGCACAAATAAAGTTCCCAGGAGTCCCTGAAATACTGAGAGCGCAAGGCACCAGGAAATTTGTAAGTTGGTGTGACAAGATCCCAGGTAAAATCTGAGCTAAATTAAAGAGACATGAAGGCTTTTGATGGAAAAAAAAATAAAGCAAACAAACACTGTGATTACCTACACTTGACTGTAAAAATCTGTAACATTGTCATTCCTAAGACTGCAAAACTTCATTGGTTTGAGTATTTTCAGCAAGAAGATAATTTTTTCCTCACAGAGAAGTGGTACGGGAAAGATAATTTATAAATTCTTGTGACCCTTAAAGAAACTTACCTTCAGTCACAGTAGGGGTGCTGTCAACACTTGGACTCTCTTTCAGTATCTCTAGATAAACAGGACACCCAGAGGCTCTCATCACACTCTCTTTAATTTGCTGCTCTGTGAAGCCTGGGCTTGCCTATCTCCATCCCCAGCAGAGTCCTACTGTAGGCACATCGACACTAGGCCAATCCAGGAGCACTGATACCCATTGTGAGACTTCATTGCTGAACTCAGGAAGTCTTATTTTACCACAAAATCTGACTTCTCTTACAGGTGTGTGGGCATAGAAGGGAATTGGCATTGCAACAGTAGGCTCCACTCTTNGACAAGGTGTTTTTATGACTGGTCAATTAGAGATTCACATACTATTTCCAAGCAGGCTGGTGTATTCATACAGAGAACAAGGCTCAGTTCTGGACTTAGCTTAGGTGGTTTAAGTCCAGGGTTTGCTGCACTCCATCATTCCAAAGTTTTCTCCAAACAGAAACATTCCTTAAGTTCATGAAGGACTGTCAAGCTTTTGGCATCACTTGCTCTACTGCTCCTGTCATCTTCCTCATACAGGTGAAATCCAGTAATCCTGGTTCATGGAAGGAATAAGGATCCAGATGTTGGCTGTTGTGGGTCAGTGCCTGAGCAATGTCAGAAATATCCTCCACAAAATTTCCGGGAAGTGAGAGTGTTAACCTGTGATAAATCTGTAAGTGGTTTGACAAATTAAAATCTCAGTATAATGACTAAAAATTTTTCTCTGGCCATATGGCAAAGAGGGATACCTAGGACAATAATCTACCAGTCCTAGGTATTAGTTGCCACAGTCAGCATTCTGGACTCTGGCAAACAAATGGGAAGAAATCACCTAAAGGACCTGGCCAGGACTCCATCATGATCTGCTGTTAATGGTCTGGCCCCTTCACTCACTCTCCAACATTGCTTAGGTTTCAGGAACTTTGCCTCGTCCACTGCCTCTATCCTCTCTTCACCAGCTAAAGTGGGGCCACTCTTTCCCATGCAGACACCATGGTAAAAATGAAGGTGCCTGGACTCTCCACTGCTTTGTGTTGACATCACCCCATAGATTTCAGGAAAGCTTAAATGATTTTTATGGACCCAAGTAATTTAAATCATTAAAGAATCATAGCTGCCACCAAAAAACATGATTTAAAACCAAAACCTGCTTTTGCTGGAATTCATTAGTTACTGGAGCAAATAATTTGGATTTAAAGCCAAAAAAGATAATGGAGGAATAGGTCAGCAACAGGAACATAGAAATAGTAACAAAAAGAGACCATTGATGTAGTTAATGTCATCAGGACAAGTCAAGTATCAGCTGTCTGTGCATAATTATAATCAGGGTTTATAGTGCAGAAGTGAGTCTGTGTGGGATTAGGTTTGGACT
>VZTZ01013209.1:99125-126006 GCA_013400955.1 Drymodes brunneopygia | reverse complement strand
ATCTCTTCACTCTTGTGACCAGTCACAGCACTCAGGGAAATGACGTGAAAACAAGTTGGGGGAGGTTTAAATTGGATATCAGGAAAAGGTTTTTCACCCAGAGGGTGTCTGAGCTCTGGGACAGGCTCCCTGCGGAAGTGATCACAGCATCAAGCCTGACAGAACACAAGTGTTTGGGCAATGCTCTCAGGCACATGATGTGGCTCTTGGGGTGTCCTGCACAGGACCAGGAATTGGACTTGATTGTCTGAATGGGTGCCATTCAACTCAGCATATTCTATGATTCTATGACTCTGTGATTAAATTTAGAGGCACCTCATTTTGGACAGGCTAGGCACTTGGGCTGTAGCCACTGATGCTTATAGCCAGCACATGATCATGAATTTCAATACTGATATATGATTTAAATATTGGTACACAATTGAGAAGTGGTGATATTTTACTTACATTTTACCCTGCCAAAAGCTCTGCTTATTCAACATGAGCATATGCTTTTATTACCATCTCCTCATATTGTCTTCATTAGAGTGATCAACATGCAAAAACATGAATAACCTTTGAAGATACAGTATGTGATGCATAGAAGTAAGGGATTAAAAAGAAAGTCCAGTTAATACACCAGCTGTGAGACCTAACCATGCACAAGAGTTAAGTCAGAAGTTAAATTATTGCAAATATTAGCCCAAAGCCAAATCACAATTCTTACAGCCTCTATCCAGGGGCCGTGGATTGTTATCCAGTGAAATGATGAAGTTATTCCAACACGTCTGTTGTTTTGTTTACCGTAGAAAGGAATAAATTAGATGCGGTGCTTTTAAATAAATGTCCAGTATACAAAAAGCTTGATATGGAAAAAAAAATACCACTTGATTTATAAAATACACAGTGTTCCAAATTCAAACCACACAAAATGGAAAGCCTGTCCAAATGAATTACTGTAATGAGTGCAGTTAGGAGGATTAACTTCTGATGTAACGTGTAAAATGTGGGAAGGCAAACAGTGGACATTATTCTTGTAACACAGTACATGAATCCCAGAAATGTTGTACTCCTTCTTCTAGCTGCAGACTATCAGACCACAGAAAACAATCTGCCAATTTGTACAGCCACAAGAGGTCAATTTTTAAAATTTATTCTTGGCACATTAGAGAATGGGTGAGGGTGTTACGTGAGGAAGGGAGAGTTGATAGCTGTTTGTGTAGTCTGGACCTTTGTGTCAGGTTTGTGGGAGTGAGAAGATTTAAGCTCATAAGCCTATTTAGGAGTGGAAGGCTGCTAGAAGAGAAGATGGAGGGAGTTTTCAAGTTGCCTATTTTAAAATACCTTGTGGGATACATACACCACTAAATGTTGTAATTGTCAGTGCTTGATTCATTTTCTTGCAAGGACTGTTAATAAGACACTAATAAAATTAAAGAACAGGTGGGTTTATTGTGCTACCTTCCCAAGCTGAGACTAACTTTCCCCTGTATTGACACAGAGTTTGTGCTGGTAAATGCAGACCTTTCAAGATGGCTTTTAAACTCATCATTTGCAAATTAAGATGGAAATAAAACTCCAGTTTCCTCAGTGCTTTCTATGAGTTTTTATGGAACTTTTCCTCAGTAGCTGAGAAACCAGAACAGGTCATGGGAACAATTGTTAGACTGAACTGGGAAGACTGAGATTCATCCAAGAACAGCACCAGAGAGATCACAAGAGCTGCAAATGAGTTTGTTTTTCACAGGAGTAAGTGAAGCTCCATGCAGAAGTCTGGTAAGTGAGCAGTGGCTGGAGCTTCACAAGACAAGATGTGAATAGTGAGGCTTGGCAGTGAAGTACTGCAATTCCCATCTATGTATTATCTTCACTTCAGATAGTCTGTGTAAGGTGAGTGACAGAGAAATTGTATAACTTTAGATATAATAAATATAATTGAATAACTTCCACAGGCAGGGAATGGATAAAAATAAATCTTCAGAGAAAAACTAAAAAGGTTGGGTTAGAACACTTGAAAGACCCAATCTGCCTTGTTGATAATTGGTTATTGGTTTGGTTTTCAAGCTAAACTTTGACCTCTTAGAAAGAAAACTTGAGAAGAAAATACAGCTAATGAGGACAAAGTAAGGCACAAGAAGAATACAAAAACCAGTGCTATGTTACCCCTAGAGATGGACTGCATGGAGATGAATGTGATAGTTCAACCAAGTTATTTACCAAATGCAAATAAAATACTGTGTGCAGTTAAGTGACAAGAAATAATCAAAGATACAAAAAGCACTCCTCTGGGAAACTCAGAGGATTAGATTTGTTTGCCTTGCAGAGGAGATTAATTACTGTTACTGAACATAATAAATGCAAAAGAGGAAGTAGATGAGAAAAGTATGTTTGCCAACTATTACAGCAAAAGAATAAAATGACATCCAGTAAAAAATTAAAGGCAAGAAGTGTAAGACTAATTGCAGGACTTCTTTAATGATAATATAAAATTAGCCTCTTGAATTGATTGCCACAATATGAGAGCTCAGTAAGGTTTGGAAAGGGGAATGTATATGGCTAATGAAGCTCTTTGCAGTCACAATAGTGTAAACCGAGAAGAACTGAAGATATAAACCAAAGACATAATGAATAAGCAGAATATTACATATGTCGTCAATCATGACTAGCATTTCTGTTGTTTTCCTGAATACCAGACAGTGCTTTCAGCTCTTCAAGTATGCAGGAAAGTGCAAATAACAGTGCTGTGTTCTATAATAAGAAGCAGTCTTTGTCCTGGAGCATGTATAAAGGATATATAAACATTGGTGCACTGGAGAGTCCAAGGCACTTTGAAAGCCAAAAGAAATGTTAAATGTCAGGCAATTGTCACAAATCAAGTTTGCACCTCCAGACTAAAACACTGACAGCAAGCAATGTTTGTTAGGTGGCTTTATCTGAGCATTTCTTCTTGTCTGTTATTCACTTGAAGGGAGAGACTCCCCAGTGTTATCCAGGCAGCTGGTGTTGACAAAACGTAAATCAGACAAGTACTAAAATCTCCACTAAGTACCTCTCTTATTTAGGAATGAACACTCTGGGATCAGACATATATGTAAAATGTAAGAATAGTAATGAAATTGTGCCTAGTTTTTGAGAAACAAACAAACAAGCCCCCAACTTCTTAACTATGAGTTTTAATTTGGTTTAAAAAACCTTCTCACTAAGGATTTCAATTTTCCTTGACAAAAAATCACATTTTGAATATGCAAAGCTTCTCAGCTGAGAAAACACAAACTGCTGAGTTTTAAGATACATATTATTGATTAATTTGATAAAAATTTGATAATCGTTTAAGAGTGTAGAATAAATGGAAATATTATTTTAGTATACAGAAACCTAACAGCAGGTGCTGTCTCGTTTCCATTATTGTGTTATCTAAGAACCTCACAATTCACTAATAATTGTTCCTCGTGACAACTGATATCGTAGAAGTAAGAAGGGTGAATTGAAATTCAATACCTATTCTTAAGGGTAGAATTTAATGAAGAGTGTAAGACAACCATTACTTGACATTATTGATAGAAATGGGTCAAACTCAGTGCTATTGGAAACACAAAAAGAAGTCTGAAATTTGCCGATTCATCTGTCTCAAAATCTTTTGTGAGTATTTCTAAGATGACTGATAGTGTTCCCCAAATTCTGTCTAAATGATTGAGAACCATTCTGTGCATTTTGTGTGCTCTTTTGTGAATCAAATGCAACCAAACGCCTGAGGTCTATGAGAGCAGGTCAAAGACATTTCCTAGCATCATGGCAGGAAATTAAAGAGGAAATATTACAAAGTTTTCAAAATTTTACCATGTTTTCTACATAGTTGGCAGCCCTGTGCAGATGACCACTGGTTTTGTGCAGGCTGATTTCTCCAGATTACATATGGTAGTCACCTGTGAAATTCATGCCATTCAGCACATTTGTGTCAGACTTGCATTGGATTTGGTGTGCATATGTCTGCACTTCTATCCAAACTTTCTCAAAAAAATGAGAACACTGACATAAGAGAAAAGCTATTTTTTATGGTTGAGCACGTTGAATTACTATTGCAGCTCTCAGGGGTTTTTGTTTACTTGTTTTTTTTGGTGGTTTTTCAATAAATACAGAAAATTTAACATGGCAAGAGCCAAGGCAGCATGAAGATTAGTGTTGAGGTAGGGAAAGAAATAGTCATGCTTTGCTTAGTTTAAGGAAATGCTTATAGAGAGAGTCAAATTAACATATTGGATGTTTCTGTAACTCTCTGTTACAATTTTTAACCTGCATTTTTTGGCTGCATTTCTGACTTTAGAGAATATGTGTTTTTTCCTTGCCTGCCATACGAAGGATCTGTACATGAATAGTAGACATGCTACCAAAAATATATATCCAAAAATTCTGGCATGTAGTATAAAGAAAATAAACTAAAAAAAGAAGACTTTCAAAAAGAAGTAATTAATCTTTAATCATTTTCTAGCCTTCTGTCTGAAAAGGCTCAGCTGGTGATACACCACCATGTCCTAAACCTCAAAGAATTATGTACTACTAATTCTTGGGTTGATGTTGCATACAACAGTCTTATAGATGCTTCCCAGCAAAGTGGAAAGGTTACTCTAGTTCCTTAGTTTTCAGTGTAAGGTGTTGGATGGTTCTGGCCACCATTGCTTCAACCATTAGCCATTAAGGCACAGGAGAAATGAGTGGTACATGCTTCACAAAATTCAAGTTTTTCCATCACATTAATGTTATAGTTGGCCTCCTTGGCAAATCAGGGGGCCTGAGGCTGTCCATGTGAAACAGAAGTATGAAGCACATTTGACAACAGACGGAGAAAAGAACTTTAGTTTCAGAAGTAAAAAGAGACTTCTCTTGCATGTTTTGGAAAGAAGAAATGTCCAGGAGACAGATGTCTGTCACCAGTCCTAGCATGGGATATCTCTCGGAATGTGCTCCCTTTGCAGCATATGATCACCACTGTCATGAACAGGTAAGATCCATCATACAATGGAATGAAACCTCTTCGGACTTTTGCAGAGGTCTATCAAACATTGTTTAGAGGTCCTGGGGACATAGTATATGATGGAAAGTGCAGTAATTATGCAAGGGCATGGACTTCGCACAAGATCAAGAAGTGTAAAGACTTTTATTACGTAGTGAAAATTCCTTAAATACCATCACACAGGCAGGATATGTCATCATATAAACAGGAAAGATGCTCACCACAGTGTTCCCCAGTCACCTGGGCTATTGCACAGATTTTACCTATTATGGTAACAGGCAAACAATATCCTAAAAGGTCACAAACTATAATCCTCACTCTCAATAGGTTCAGAAGGCCACAAACCCATAATTCTCTCTCTCAGCCCATCCCTGGTGAACAGGATATGCTTCCATGGTCACCTCCAGGCCTAGGACAGAGGTTCACTGGGCCTTCCAGGCCTGCTTTTCTATAACACACATAGTGTAACCCTACAGAAACCAAATCCAGAAGGCCTGCAACAAACTGCCTGAGGACCAAGTTGTATGCGTACTTGACCATTAGACTCAGAAACCTCAAAATCCATCAAATTGTATGAAGAGTTGCTTGAAGTCTGGCTGTGTGAAATCCTTCACAAAAGGGAGGGAAACCACTTCATCTGAGAAGCAGAAACCATCACAAAGTCCTTTCTGAAGAGCCTGAAGGCCATGCAGAGCCTGAGTAAGAAAGCTTTGTACTAATAATGATCAGGTTTGTAATGAACTAGGGTTATTGCCTGTGTAATGGCTGAATCAATAAGGCAAAAATAAACATCCTGAAGTTTTGTTTTCGGAAGCAATGCTATGATTTCAGAAATGGTCATGGCCCTGAACTTGAAAAGACACATTTTGTGGGACAAAGATGTGTCTGGGATGGGTATATTCCTGAAAAAGATTTTAGAAACAGATAAATGTACCTGGGGAAAGTCCAGGTCTCTTGGCATGTTCTCAGTGACAGGATTTAAAGAGCAGAGCAATGAGCAGCATTTGGTTTCTTGCTGTGTCCTTCAAAGGGGGAGTATTGTTACACAAGGCTGCTTTTTAACATGGAGGATGAGGAGCTCAGTGCAGAGGTGAAGCGTCTGAAAGGAGGATTCCTCTAACTGAATCTGCAAAGCTCAGCAAGGTGCTCTCAGATTGGATAAATAGGCAAGTTTTTAATTTGAACTTGTTCCCCAAAGCTCTGTGCCCCTCAAAAGACAGGCTTTCCACAGCACTTTGTGTTACTACTTCCATCTACTACCACATCTGAAATGTCCCTCCTTTAGAGTTACTGAGGGTGTACACACCATAGAAATACAGATAGGGAAGAGACAAAATTTGTGGTGCCTCTCCCAGTTTGCCTTCCATCAGATGAGCCTGTACCATAGAGGTGCCATTTAACTCTGAGTGATTTAAAACTATTTATTTAATTTTAGTTTCATAAATAATTTTCCCTTCAGTTTCCAAAAGCAACAAGAAAATGGCTGTGATTTTTTATGATCCTTCCCTCTGTATGGCACTTTCCTTTGTTAGCTTTTCTAGGGAATCGCTGAGCTCAAGCATGATCTCATTCTGTTGTCTCTTAAAACAAAACTAGAAACTACTATAAATATTTTGCCAGAGTCAATCATTTGCATAGAAAAACATTGTCAGCAAGATAAAAATTATTTTAAATTAAATGTAATGATTCAAAGATCTCCCTGGCAATAAACTTATTACGAAGTTGTGAAATGGACAAGAAGCAAAGTCTTAGGTAACAGTCTGATTAATAAGACACTTGACTATTGATGCCAATTTATGAAAAACATTCAATTGCACCCATAATACTTTTACTGAAACTGATTTCAGAAATAATGCCTGCATTACTAGCACTGTCATATTTCTCCCTCTCTATCAAATTCATTAAAAAGGCTCCCAAGCCTTATGGCTGGAAATTTCATCTGTGGTTGGTATACACAGCAGAACTTTATCCTGAGAAACTGCTGTGATCTGGCTGTGGTGTAGTGTAGTCACACAAGAGAGCAAATTGGGCTGCCTGGAGCCATATTTCAGGCATCTCATCCAGTCTTCAATGTTTGGCTGTGTAAACAAAATGGTATTTTAAGAAGTGTTTGTCATGCTTGGCAATACATATGGGCATATGTGAGTAAATTATTTTAAAATCTGGTTTAAAAGATTTTAAAATAAAAAGAATGTCATTAAAATTTTAGAAGTCAGTGCTTGAGCAATGTGATATGTCAATATGTCTGTTCAGTGTTTTGTAATTTGTCTTTTAACATAATATATCCTCTAATTGCATAATGATATGCGTAATTTTTGGTGCTTACTGGCCTGTATTCCCTTATCTCCACGTGAATTTCTTGTGGAATTTCCCTGCTTTCCTCCTCTCCTGCATCTTTATTCTTATCAGATCAACCGTATATTGCCAAATACCAGTTCCGGTGTAGATTTTGGAAATGTTGAGACAAGACGAGAAGGTTTCATTTGGAGAATTCAGAAAGCGTAAACTAAACATTAACTCATACAGTCTGAAACTTTATTTAATCTGACAGCAGGAACAGTGGGAAAAGACCCACAAGTCTGCTCTCTGTATATATTACATACCTCTGAATACTGCATTTTCAGATATATTCCTTGGTATGGTAGCCCAATTTTTTTCCATAGCATAAGGTTCTTAGCAAATAAAATTCCTTTGCAAATACTTCTGCTAGTTTATTCATCTTTACAGACTAATTATCCTGCGTTGTTGGAAAAATATTCATCGTGATAGAAGGCTGTAAGTATCTCAATTGGCACCTTTTTGAAGTAAGAAAAGCTTAGAAGAGAAAAAATGTAAGTCTAATCCTGTCCCACTTGAAAGCTCAAGAAAACTTAAGAATGCTATGTGTTTGCTTGCTCTCTTCTGGGGGTTTCTGTTTATTCTTATTTATATTTTGATATGAAAATTAGGTTGCATGAGAGATTTTTACCAGTGTTTAACCAAGATGCAGTTTCTTAAAAAATCCCACCTAAGTGAGGGACTAAATGAACACTGCATTTGAACGTTACATTTTGTAGTTTAGATTGCAAGTGTTGAATTGCATGTCTCGGACATGAGTACTGTGAGCAGGCATAAGATACAAATGAATCAATTAATGAGGTACTGAAATACAATTTAAAAAAAATGTATAGCAGCATAAAGGAGTAGGGCACAGGGAAAACCAACAAGACAGTTTATTAAGATGGTTTGCATTTACATAAATGAGGTATAGTCATATTGACTGTAAACTCTTCCTCATCTTATAAAAATGCCACAGAGTCTGTATGCAAATTTAGTCCATGATTGGAAAAAGCCTATTCTCAGGTAATTTGATCTAAGCAGCTTGGATCTGATGAACATCAAAGCCAGGGCAGCATGGGCATCAGTCACTTGTGTACCACAGAAGTCTGGTGATGTCATGATTTCATGACCTTCAGCCTGTATTTCTCTTGATACCTGAGCTAAATAAACTAGGTTTTGTGAACTACAGGTCCTCCCTTCTCAGTTACAATATGTTCATTTTAAACTCTGTGATCAGCTTTTGATCTCATTTCCTCGTCTCAGTCAAAGACTAGCTCCAGTACTTCAGTATCTGTTCTCTTATGTTCAGAAGCACAATGATGGGGCATTCCTTTATGTCAGTGAAGAAGGAAAAATGCCACCTACTGAGTTATGCTGAGGTTTTTTCAGCAATCTCATGGTTTCAACTGATATTTCCATTTCAATAGTGAACATGTACTATTCTACAGTTCTTGAAAACTGGGGAAAGCACAAACCTCAGCAAGATGTTTGCTATTTCCCCCAGCTGGACCTTGAATTTAAATGAGATGAGAAGCAAGCTATAAACATTGCAGTGGTTGATTTACAACAGAGGACAACAATGAGTCATGAATCAGAGACTGTTTTAATTGATTTTGCATACATCATAAACTACAGAAAAGCTGATTAAATGGTTTGTAGAAAGCTTTATGAGTGATTTCCTTTCCAGAGTTGTTCAAATCTTTATTCAGGGACACAAAAATATAAGAAGTGCATGGGAGATTGTTTTTAAAATTAAAAAATAAAAACAGTACTGGAGGTCTTACAGATAGCAGGAATCTTAAAAGCCATCCTGGATGCAATATAAGGGAATGTGAAAATTAGAGAAACGCATTAATTCTGGCACAGAGAATTCTGGCAGAGGAAATCTTATATCACACTAAAATTAATTTCAATTGCTTGTTATTAAGATATCCAAGCACACTTGAATATGTCATTCTTATGACTTTCTCTTCAATCTATTTGATTTCCCCTGGCTATTTCCTGTTTCATCTCTCCTCTGACCTCAGGACAGGTGTATGAGCCCAGTTCAATCAAAGAAGGGTAAAGATGCATATCTGAACTCAGATGAGGCTTTAACAGCAGTTGGCAGTCAGTGGCAGCTGATACCTCTGCCACTTACAAGGTGAAATAAAGCCAAAAATTAGTCTGATTCAAGGGAAAATAAAAGTTTCATACAATACTACAAAATACTCTTTGAAAAGGACATTCTGCTGGATCTTTGTGTTTCTAGTAAGAAGTCCAGAGTTTCTACCTCATTCCCAGCTGAAGGTCTGGATCCATGGGTTCATCAGTTTTGAGTATATCTGCTCCTGGTAATTACTATTTTATTATTTAATTTTGTGAGAGAATAATCCTTTTCTTCAGCTGTATTTTAATTGTGCTGCATGACACTGTTTAAAGGCATTCTAAATCACAGAGCAAATGCCACAAGATTATGAGACTGGAAGGAACATCCTCATATATCACAGTCTGTTTTCTGCCACAATGTGCAAAGCTTGCTATTTAGAAATGTTATCAAGCTACACCTTAAAAACATTTCTTATTCTGTGCTACTGTGTCAGAAGACTGCTTTCAAATCACAACCTAAATAATTTCCAACTCTCTTGTACTTCCCATTCTAAAATACATTCTTGATTATTTTATTTCCAAAAGTTGTTGTAATATTATAACTTTTTCTTTTAAGAATGTTTTCCAGAGAGATGGAGATTGTGCAACTGGGCTTTATGTTTTGAATTGCTGAGTCTTCCAAGAAAGTATGATGGTGGGCAGGGGACTGTCTCAGAGACAGCAGACACCTATGAGTCCTGTAAAAAGATAAACAGCTTTCAGAGGTGAGAGGCTCCTGCCACCACAGCAGGAGAGAGGCAGCTCAGCCCCTCTTCACTGTGTTTGGTAGAAGCCTGTCAGCATATCTCCACTAACCCTGCTTTTTGTCCACATGCCAGCAAGTAGGTGTATAAAGCATGTACAGGGCACTGCAAGGTAGTAGTGGGAGAGGTGGGCCATGGGAGGGAAAAGAAGGGATGAGGAGGCAGGATGAGGTAGACATTGCAGAATGAGCCTCATCAGATGAGATAGGAGGGAAAATTGCGAGAATGTAGCAAGTGTGATAGTGGGTACTGTGAAAAGGAAATGGAAGAAAACAAACCTACAGGAGATGGATCCTTTAAATAGGTCCTTTAATCTTGGGGAAAATGTGCATCTTGAGCAGTTTTCCAAGATCACCTAATCAATACAAGCAGTCATGTCTACCCCTAGCTTTCATCCCTCTAGGCTCAATACAGAATGCTTTTTTCTTATTTAATAATTGTCTTTCAGCAACTGTGAGACTTTTTTATTTATGGTACACTTCTATATGTTTTATGGCGCAGCAGGAGAGGTGGCAAATTTCCTTCCTTTGGAGGGAGTATTATACTGGTTGGGAAAGAGCCTTAAGTCAAGCAGGGATAGCTCAATAGCAGGAATATATTTGAGATATATAGTTGACACCAAAACAAATGAGGTAAAACTATGTGTAACAACAGCTTACCCATAATCTCCTTATATTATTAATTAGTACGTGCACACAACAGAATATCTGTGGGAGAATTCTTGTGCTCAAACGAGGTCCCTGCATCTTGGGTATGTCCAGAAGTTCCCTTGCAGACCACTTCTTTGAGGTCTAATTTACATTCCTGTTTTCTGCTATGAAGTAGAGCATCTACCCCTACTTCTTCCTCATGCTTCCTGTCAGTCTCGAAAGAGCTCCTTAGCTGCTCAGGCTGGAATTGCTTATGAGAAGTTACCAGAAGACCCATCAAAAACCAAAATATGCTCTTGTTTAGACAATCTTGTGTACAATCACAACCATGTTTACCTTTCCAATATTATGTATTTAATTCTTATTCTAGGCATTGGATTTTATTCACGGTTATAGCAGCTTTTTACAATAAGACCTTACAGTAAATATTCAGCACCAATCAAGTGAAGGTGCCTCAGCTGAATCTATCTGTTTATCTAAATTTCAGATGATTCCTCTTAATTGATAGGTGAAAGTCATATTCAGTGTAGCTGAAATGAAAGCTACTACAGATCAAAGTGGGTTCCTTTAAAGTTTTTTTTCCTACAGTGAAAGAGATTAGTATTAATTCGCATTAATTTGAAATCATCATCAAATATCTTTTCCTACAAAGATGACATAATCAAAGTTAACATTAAATCTCATTCTTCATTGAATAAAAGAGTGTTCTAAGGACCAAATTTGTGTTGAAATCTATTAAGTAAATANAAAAACAGTAGGACACAATGAAGTCAGCCTTGGACAATGTTAACCCAAATAGTTAATCTGCTCTAGCCATTTGAAATTCACTCAGTAGGTTTGCCAGAGAAGACTATTAGCACAAATGAAGGGACTATGTTTGCAAGTTGATGCAGGTACTCTTTCTCTTGGGCCAAATACTAGATCTGGCCATTTAATTAAATAATTCTTCTCGTGAACTCAGAAAGCTTAGTTTAGTTTGATTACACATATGAGACCAGTTATTCAAGGACTTTGAACTCAGACCTGAAAATGAAATTAAGCCAGTTAGAGAGATTCTCACAGAAATAGATATGCACATGTCTCTGGCAGTGCAGGCCTCTTCTCAGTCCAGCAACAAAAGGGCACTTAAGGGAATATGGAATGTTCTGCAAGGCATGATTTAACAACACAATCCCTATTAACTTTAATGAGAGTTGCACAATTAAATCTTCACACAATGTGCTAAAAATTACTCTTTCAATTTAATGCATAAACTAGTAGGTCCACTTTAAAATGTGAAAGGATAAAATAGGTGAATAATTTTTGGAAAAAATCAAGCCTTAGGTTGATTAGACATGTAAGAGGAGACAAGTTAAGTATATAGTATGAATCTTGTTGAACTAGGCATTAGAATTAGAATTGTGTTGTATATGTAATGTGAGTCTTGCAACAGATAAACAGAAATATGAAAGGTTTGTGTTCTTCACTGTGAACCAGGTAAATAACTAGGTAGTCTCCGTTTCAACAGCTTGTATAGAAGGATGTCTAATGAGGGCTTTAAGTATGCTTTCATCAGTTAAAAATACAATACACAAATGTTAAGAAACTTAGAAGCCCTTTTTATGTACAGTCAACAAGTGTAACACTATAGCAAAAAGAAAAAAAAGTAACTTCTCTTTGCTTTTTGTACAAGTTGTAGAGGAGGAATGAATTCCCATAGTGATAAATCATTATTAAGAATTTTGTGTACTGCTCTCAAATACAGTGGAAAGCCAAAACAGGCTGCGGATCACTAGTAATTTTGACTCAAAATACAATATTCTCTCTTACCAATAAACTACTACATTCAGTGGGAACCTTTAACTCCCAACTGGGCTTCAAGTACAAGGAGTAATTACACTCTGATTTTTTTTAATGCATCTCTATACTATTTGCAATTGCATATCAGACCCTGAGTGTATATTGACAGTAAACATATATTGTATTTACAGACAAACTGTATCTTTATGTATGCAACCATACCCCTGTATAACTAAGAGGTCTTACTGGTGCATTTATTCAATATCAAACTTAACATCCAAGTCCTTTTCTCCTGAGGCTGTAAGTATTTAGAGAACAATGACAAAACCCTACAAACCGCCTATATAATTGAAGGTCTAACACATTTTTTTCCCATAAAGTTTAAGCTTGTTCACTATCAAAAAATTTGTAGATGAAAATTTAACATGCCTCCAGTTCTTCAGTGTCCTTAAAATTTGACCACACTTCATGCAATTGTATGAAGGGATGAAGTCTTGCCCATTCCTCTCTTAATTAGAGCTGAATAGAGAAGTAGAGAAAAATCTAGAAGTTAAGGGCTTAGACAAGTTGTCTAAGACATGATCTTCATAATGAGATCATCATGATGAAAATATCTACACTTTCACATTTGGTATTCTAAAAGACAAGATGACATTTCTCCTCTGCTTTGTTTTGACCATCATTCCTTATAGTCTTCCTATTTCATAGTTATTCTCCTCAGAAACAGACATCTTGTGGACCTATGAGAAAATAATGCTACTTTTTCAGAGATGGAATAAGTTCACAGTAACACTCTTGTATGGAGTGTACAGTTAACTGTCTTGGTAACCAGAAAGTCAATAGAAAAATACTCCTCCCTGGTGTATAGAGTGGAGTGGAACCTGAATGTCACCTATTGCAATGGGATTTTCTGGATGCCTGTATCAAGATTACCCTTTCCAACAGCATCAGCTGTGAATTTAGCATTTCAGCTTGCAAATGGTGTTAAAGGAGGCTGAGAAGTGATTAACAGGCATCAGGTAAGGATGGTTTTACTGAATTCATCATCTCCTGTGAACTTCTTGAGCTGGCATACAGCAAATAAAAACTGCCACTGTATGCTTTCATAGTGAATCTCTCACACTAGGACAGACGAAATAGTGCATGAGCTTTTCAGTCCTGGTTTTTCCCTAAGTACTCCAATTTTTGCAATAGAGAACATTATTGTGAATTGAGTCTAAGTGAGGGAAGGTGGCCAAGAAGCAGACAGCAGAGGCGATCTTCAGGAAACAAAATAAAGTAATAATAATAAATTACAATAAAATAAAAATGGGGCCACTGCAGATGTCTGATGAGAGCTGAGGACAGAATCAGTACAAAGGATTTTCTCAGAACATTTTCTGATGCCAAATAGAAATAAGTAACAGACAAACTGAATGCCAAAAATGCATAATTGATTTATTTCAGAAGAGGATTTGGGATTCTGAGATGACTGTATATTTATTTGTGATGGGAAAACTGAGATACGAATTGGAATGGAAAGCCAGAATTTCAAGTGACATTTAAAATTTAAATGATAGAAAAGCTTTTTATTAACTTTGTCTGATAACTTTTGTACTACAAATATGAGTTCTGAAATGGACTGATAACACTCTCTTGTGCTCTGAAGCTCTTGTTGCTAGACTAAGTCATCATCCTTTGGGAATGAAGTCAAAGCTCAGGTGAAAATTCAGGTGCAGAACCTGAGCTGCCAACTGGGACAAGCCACAAGCCTCATAAGATACTGGAAATAGCATCTCTAGCTGGAAAGTTCTGGAAGCCCAATTTAAAAAAATGCCTATTCAAAGGAGACCTGTGCCTGTGAATATTACTTATCCTGAGTGGATCACTCAGGATAGAGTTTAATGAAACACTCAGTTGTGAAAGAAAACTATACCCTTTAAGCATGTGTCTGTAGGACATTGGTCACAGCTCTCAGCCTTTATCACTGACATTCATAAAAGACACAAAAGCCATTTAGACACTGCTGATAAGATATGGTACAGGCTGTACTAAAACAAGAACAACTTTAATTTGGGAATTATTTGGTTGGTTGTTTGGTTGAGTTTTTTTCATAAAACAAGAACCAGTATGAGGAATCATTTTGAATTAAGAACTGTTTGGATTTTCACATCATGACTAAGTAGCTGATGGTAAAACTTCAACAAAACTGCAGAGTAGAAGTTAGATTTGGTGTTCTGTGTCTCCTCAGACTCCTGGTTTTGCATAATCCTTCAAACCTGGTGATTTTGTGTTTATGTTAATTCTGAAATACATTGAGGTTTGACTAGTTATTGCACTATAAACTATGTTTATGAGCTGTATTACCTATCAATATTCTAAATTGATGTAGAAAATATAGCTAAAGAACTCATCTTTAATCTAATGGTTACTGAACCATTTGAGTCTATCTTCCCTGAGTGCAACAATATAGATATAATTGCCTTTTGTTCTGCATGGCACTTTTGCCTCTTTCTCCCATGGTCTCAAAAGGAGGCTACAGTGCTCACAGCTACATCACAGGCCTTGCCACTGTTGCTGACATGGGGTTAACATTAACGATAAAATTGGGAACAAGTCAGTGGCCCAGTATCCTCTCCAAGCCTGTTAGAATTTGGAACAGAAGCACCAACACAGAAAGATATTGAAGCAAAAAAATCATGGTATTTCACTGGCAGACTATTGCCACTTATGTATTTGGAATAAACAGTCATGTTCTCCAGCAGTGCTTTCCCAGATGATTCTTCACCTGTGCCAAGATTGTGTGGTGCTCAGAGAATGCCTCCCTGTGCCTGGCCATGCATGCACACGCAGGCCCATCCTGATATATTCCCTCCTGCAGGGTTGTGTTGTGTTGCTCTCCCACACTGCACGGAGCAAACATCATTGTGATCTAGCAGTGCAGACACTTGCATCCGAGCTAGCATCACCAAAGTCAGTCTTTCAGGTGAGCTCTGCAGTGGAGATGCTCAGTGAACTGCCTGTTGCCATCCTGCCTTGAGTCATGAATGCCCCATCTGACATCACAGCTCTGAGAGGTCTTCTAAAAAACCAAAGTGTTACCCATTTTTTTTTTTTTCAGAAAGTCCTTCTATGTCCAGTTCTATGCTTTGGCCCTCATGACAGATTTGTGTGAGGATGCATATTACGTGAAGGAAACCCAAGTCAGTAATCCATTTTTCCCACTGAAGCCATCTTTACTGAAATGCCTTTGAGCTGGCCACAAATCTGTTACAAAGCAGTGCAAGTTATCTATTTCTTTAATAAATGAAGCATTTATAATGATTTCCATAGAACATTTTGCTTAATCTTTTATCATATTCTCCTTAGCAAGTAACTCTCTGGGGCCATTTCTCAGCTATAGAATGGATCTATCTCACATTTCATGTCGGGTTATTAAGAGCATCACTTTTCTTACACATTGGTTTATTGATGTCCTAAAGGCTCCTCTTCAGCACATCATCTAGATACTCAATTCAAGTAGATCTGTCTTTTGCACAGCTTAAAAATGTTTTAGGACTTAATTTAACATTGTCTGCCACAGTATTTCTGATCCAATCACTTTTTTTTTTCCAGTGGGGAAGAAGTATTTTGAAAATCTCTTGGGTTGAAGAACTAAATCTTCATCAGTGTTCATAATTTTCTTTTTTCGTAAAAAAGTTCACTGTGTAATTTTCAATCTGTTTCATATTTTTCCAGTTAGGCTGAGTAAAATTACTTGTTACCATGTCGGGGTTGACAACAGTATGTAGAGACAAAAACCCCAGTAAATTATATCCTGTACAATTTTCCACTCAGACCCTTAATCTTGAACAGCACTAACTGCTTTTTGTCTTGCTGTCTTGTTTTTTCCTAAGGAGACATTTGCAATCACAGTGAAATTGAGCTGGACTATCTATGTCCATTAATGATTAAGGGAGATAAACCTGTGCTGAATCCAATCTCAATTTAGCCTGACTGAGTATTAGAATGTTGCAAAGGGATGTTTCCTGCTGCAAGGCAGCTGATGGCTGCATCACCTTTTCTGAGCTACCTTTTCTGGGTGAACTAATCTGACAATTTAAATGGCAAATAATTGGAATAAAATATTTGAAAGAGAAATAGCCCAAAGTTAATGAGAAATGTGTAAGGTACTACAGACTTAACTTTTTCAGAAAGGTTTAAAAAGAAATATGCCACTGTTGTCAAAATAAATAGCTATACACAATAATTAGGGAAAAAATGAATATACTAAAAGTAATTCTGGAATGAAATACATTGAAATATCTTTTTGTGTACTGTTATTGACAAATCTATTGTTGACAGTCCTACAGCTTTTTCTCTGCAGTGATAATCTGCTGGTATAGGAACCACAAATATTATTGGCAATATTTTGTTTGTAGATTGATATGCTGCACTGAAGAAGTCTACTGATAATAAAGGTTTATCCCTTGCAGAAGGGAACATTTTCTACCAGCAATATTATGTAATTTTGAAAAAGTCATCAGTTTAAGAAAGGATTTAAGAGAACATGATCTTCTTGTTTTATAAGAAGTAATAAAATATCTATTATCTATATTCAGAGGGCAACATTCTGTAACCAGACAGTTTTACAGACAAGGGAACTCTATCATTATGATAATCTTTTAGGAACAAATATTTCAGCTTCCTGGCTTTTAACATTTCAGTACATTTTCCTTCCCTAACTTCTTTCTTCACTCTTGCCAGTCATACTAACTAACCTGTCTCCTTTATTCTGGTGATGAAATTTCTGTATACCTGGGATGCTGGATTCAGCTTCCAGAAACTGGAAAGATCTTGCAGGAAGAAGAAAAATCATCTCAAGTTCAAAACAGAGTAATCAAGGACTCAGATGACAGAATTCAACTGGCCAACAAATGAAGCCATTTTTTTAGAGCACGACATGCAAGAACAAAGTGATACCTGTCCAATAGGAAGTTGAGGTTGATGCTGAGAAGGAAATGAAAGCAAGTAGAAAAGGTTTTATTGACCTCTGGGGGAAAAAAAAAAAGGTAACAATATGGAGGAGTGTAGCTACAAGGATGGTGGGGTACACCTTAAAAAGAATATACATATGGTCCCAAGATCAAATATATATTTTGCACCAGTTTTCAGCAAATGCAGAAGTCTTGTGATGATGAAGTAGGCTGGTAACTATAAATGAGGGTATGGCATTGGGTTTTATCTTAGCTCAGAGACAGAACCAAGACTTAAAGGCAATGATGCATTTGAGATATTTGGATTTTAAAAATGCTCATGCTTGAATCACAGGCACAGAAAGAAGTGTTTACAAGAAGAGTGCAACAATGTTTGATTGCAAAATGGCAATGTTCCTGGCTGTATTACAGAAGGGGAAAATATTAAGAAAAGCAATCCAAATAATTGCTATTCTTTTATTCTGATCTGAATAACTTGCAAAGCATTATGATGTGCTGAGAAGAATAATGATTAAAGATACATAAAATAACATAAAATACATATGGGTTATTAAAGATAGAGTGTGTCAGCATTCATCTTTCATAAGGAAATTAAAGATTTTTCACAGAAAAACAACCTCACTCTGAATTTCAGTGAGATTCTGATATGAAGTCACATAGAAATTTTAGTCAAACTAGAGGAAACAGGGGTGAGAATTCAATAAAAAGAAAAGGGTCTTGCTGTGAAGTAAAGCAAATTGTCCTAAATCAGACTCTAAGCTGCTTTGATTTGGCTGTTTCTTGTACCAGAGCTAACTCACAATTTGAATTTATACACCTGGCTGTGGGATGCAGTCAGCTAAAATATTCCCAAAGGTGGCAGCCTATCCTATTTGGTTTAGTAAGGCAAAAACTAGAAGCACACAGGTAAATACACCAGGGTAGCAAGGATGTATAGGGAAAATAATTAATTAGTCTGAATGAAAGTGTTAGCAAGGAACCCCTAAGAATGAACTGTCCATGGTTAGATATCAACTATTGAAAAATATTGAAAAATATTTCTAACCGTGAGAAAAGTGGCATCCTAGTCAAACCCCCATGACAAAATGCTAGCTAATTTTAGGACAGGATAGGGGTGTGTGGGGGAGGGCATCTCATTGCTTTTATCTGCTACTATATATGCCAAACAGTTTGCTACACCATCAAGCCACAGCCTTTAAATCATGTCACAACAGACTCCTTCTCTCTAGCTTTTTCTTGCAGTAACACCAACGTAGAATTAAAGCTTCAGAAAGGTTTGGATTGGAGGAGGCCTTTAAAGGTCACCTCGTCCAACCCACCTTCAACAAAGAGGGACACCTTACAGTAGATAAGATTGCTCAGAGCCCTGGCTAATCTGACCTTAAATTTTTCCATCTACCACCTCCCAGGGCAACCTGTTCTAATGGTTTACCACTCTCATTACAAACAAATTTGTTCCTTATATCTTGAATAACATGCAGTCAGTGTTTTGAGACGATGTTTTGCCTTGTGCAGGCATGCCAGGACATTAGCTACACTACCCACCCCACTACACTGGAGAGATATGGCAGAATATTACTGCCCTGCAAGTGACCATCTGTGGTTTATAAAGGCAAGCAAAATGCTGTCTTCTGCTGTGTGTGACACATGCAACTCCCACTGACTTCTGGTTGAATGATAGTAGTGGGAGTGTTGCATAGCAAGAAAACACTGATAAACAAAGTACAAGTTTCTGCCTAGTATGGAACACAGGTATGTATTTTTAAATGAGAATTTTAGCCCTTTATCTGAAGTTGCCTCTGTGCCTTGACTGCAACTGTTTCAATATATTGTTATCTACCATAATGTGTTCAAACAAAAATCACAGAAATCAAATGGAAGACTAGGAGGTGGATATTTTATCATTTAAGCCTGACCAGATGTGACTTTTGATTAAAGCTGAATTATTTACACTACCACTGTGGCAAATTAGTGTTTGCTGTAGATAGTCTTCTGATGTGATAAGAATGGTGAGAGTAAATAGCTATATATCATTCTTTCCATGATAATATCTAATTACATTGTTGCCAAAACGAATAACTGAGATCAGTAAGACTCTACACAAGTTACAAAGTGTCCCTTTTAAAAAAATCTTTGTCTCCCTAGAATATGCACCGCAAGTGCCACTCATGCTCACAAGTTCTTCTGGAACTGGGCTATTTCGTCAAGTACCTGTGCTTAGGAGCAATTGTTATGTTCCTCGTGAGATTGTTCCAATGAAAGATTGTTCTTCCTGTAAAAAATTCTTATATCAAGATGAAAACTCACTCAGATAATCCAGGAAATTTAATTTTTGTTGTATGCTACAGCACAAAGAATTGGAAAAAGAAGGTGAGTTGGCTCAGAGGTTTCTTTTTGTCATGCAGGCATCAAAGCTTATCTAAGATATTTTGCTTTGAAGGGTGAGTTTTATTTCTTGGGACACCAAATTTTTCCTTAGACCATGCAAAAATTCCTGATTTAGGTCAAGTTAAGTGTAGTTAAAAAGGGGATTTGGTATGGTTTAGCATATTTTAAATGTACAATGTGCTAAATACACATGAAAACTTAGAAATGGTGAAATAACAAGTACTTTTTAATTCCTCAAAAATTAAGGAAACATGAAAATATATTTGTTCTGACTGACATTACAACACAGCAGTAAAGTTTCTTAAAATTAGCTGGGTTTTTGGGTTTTTTTGTCCTCTTGAACGCTTTTCCTAATTGACCAGTCCTAGAACCTCTGATGAGTATTAGGAACAAGTGTATCTTTTCAGAGAGATCTTCCATCAATTCCACTGTCTAAATTAATCTTTCTGATTAGCCAGCTCTTCCTTTTTTCATAATCAAAGCCCTTTGATTTTTTTTAAATATTAACATTCATAGCTATGCTGTAGTTCATATCAAGACAAGAGCCTTGTTCATAGCAAGACGAGAGCCTGTCTTGCTCAGTTTTCTGTCTCCTGCAGTTGAGTAAATGCCCATGTGACTGACATCAGTGGTATTTTCCACAAGGTTTTTCCAGTCTCTGTATTTTCCTCTGTCTATTCATTAACTCTCTGTAGCTCTCTCTTCTGGTACTTCCTCTGTCCTCATTTGTACTGATGGCATCCTCAACATCCTGCAGTAAGGAGTGATCAATCTGCCACCTATTTTGTGAAATGCCATCTCCTCACTTTGGTTTCCAGTCCAGTTTTGCACGACCACAACCGTTTCTTGTCTTGACAGAGACCAGATGTGTTTTTTGCTCTGTGCTCTACTTTACTTTTTTTTGTTGAATTTAGTACCTCACTTATCTATGCTATTCTTTTTTTCCCTCTTCATCTGAAGACCTGAATCACGTTTCTCCCCAAAGAGTCTTGATTGCACAAAGAGGGCTCCCACCCTGATGGACTGGGTGTTGCATGGCAGCTATCCTGTGCCTCTAGCTGCCCCTAGCTGTTGTTCTTCTCTGACTTTTTTCCCAATATGCCCACTCTACCTGTATGCTGATTTCTGTTTTGTTTCCTATGCTTTCTAATTGTAGTTCATAGCATTCTGTTTGTTCTATGACTGCTTTCAGCTACTGAGATGATGTTTTTCTAGAGTTACCATAACCACAAGTTATTTTTCCTGAAATGTGAGGATGCACTAAAAACCATGATTTAAAAAAAGTTATTTTGTTCCACCTCAGAAAATGGTTTTATTTGGAAATATCCTCATTTTTTCCACCATGAAAAAAACCAATTTCTTCAACTGCAAAAGAGAATCAATTTTTCTGCAGAAGTCTCACTTCTGCTGGGTGCCCTCAAGGATGCCCTTACTGGGTGCT
This sequence comes from Drymodes brunneopygia, assembly GCA_013400955.1. NCBI lineage: Eukaryota > Metazoa > Chordata > Aves > Passeriformes > Petroicidae > Drymodes > Drymodes brunneopygia. The sequence continues at coordinate 104,596 of VZTZ01013209.1, read as the reverse complement.
CCTGAGGTGCTCTGTGCACACAGTGCTTTAGGAATCTGAAGTGCACCCTGTTCCAGATAGTTTAATACCCCTGAAGTTCACAATAGGAAGTTTGTTTCTATTAGATGCTTGAATACTGGAGACTTTTAATACATTTGTGTTCCTGCTCCTAAAGCTTCCCTGGATCTCTTGGTGCATCTCAGGCAGTGCTGTGACCCGGCCTAACACAGTAACACAGACTCAGTACTGTTTGCCTTCCATTTAGGCTTGTGGTTTTAGTGTAAAGCTTGTGTTTTAATGTAGATGTCATGTTACATAGTAATATGGTCATTTCTTTAATTTGTTTTGATGCTAAGGTTTCAAACATGCTGTATTGCTCGATTTCTGGAATAATCTAAGTGGTATTTTCTGTATTTTTCATATTGTGATGTTATTGCGTGACATTAACTGCCTTCCCCCCACCTCGTTTCTGAGGGTCCTGCTATGCCAGTATCTTCACCTGAAGTTCAGGCATTCTAATTTCCCTACCTATTTTCTTACACTGTGAATGACAATCCACTTGTTTTCTATTTCAATTTCAGTTATTTCTATCAGGGATAAATTTCTACCATATGAAATTAAATGACATTTACAGAAGTTGTAGAAAACCAACTTGCTTTGGCTGCAATATTCATAAACTATAATATTCAAAAATATTTAAAAACCCTTGGTATCTTGGAAAGGGAATAAGTGATTGGTTTTATTGTTTGCAAACAGTAATAAGGATATCTTTTAGGAACATTAAAAACAGAGAATATAAAAATACGGAAAAAAGAGTCTGAAATTATTGTTTATAACATTTCTCTGCAGTGTTTTCCTCTTGTTTTTGGTCATGTGTGTTCCAAAAGTAATTATTACAGTAGAATTCTACTGCAACCTTAGAGACTGTGTAGGAGTTGTACAATATGTATATATACCCCACAGTCCTACCTGGCCAACACTGTGGTGCCTCCAAGTAACATCTCTTTCTCAAAGACATGACAGAGAGAGGAGGGCATCATCGCCATTTTCCTTCCCATGCTATCTCTGTCAACCAGTTCAAGCCATTATTTCATACAGCAGCAATTCCTGGAGCCATCCCTCTGCATCACTGCCCAGCACTACCCAGGTAGCACTATTTGCAGAATAGTGAAAGCACAGAGCTGTGACCACCCAAATCTATTCTGTTCTGTAGAAACTGACCTTCACTGTTGTATCTATTATTTTTACAGAACAGCTTTTAAATAGTTTTTATATTGTATTCTTGTTTTTAGAATTCATTATTGACAAAATAAGGCTTTCTTAGCACAGCTTCATCATTTTTATTTCAGCCTTTGTTTTGCGTGTTAGCACATGCTATATTTCAAGATAATCAGAAATTACTTAGAAGATCTCAGTTCTAGAGGCAATAGAGGCCTTGCTGCAAGGTCACAATCTGCTCTTCTAATTTTGGATTTGATGATAATACACATTTACAACTGTAAAGTGCTTTAACATCTGACATTAAAAAGCACCTTTCCTTCTCTTAGAAATTCTTTTTCAACCTACTATTTTAGTTGTAACAATGGAGCCACATATAGGAAACAGAGTAAGATTTTTCTGCCTGTTCTAGTAGAAGCTACATTCATAGCAAGGCTTCTGCTTATGTAGTCATCAATTAAAGAAACAGTACCCCAAACTACCTACATATACCAGTGAACAGCCTGGATGTAGACCACTGAACAGAATACAAAGNTTTATATAAGTGCAATGTAGAAAGGACATATCATGCTTTAATAAACTTATAGCTGTAAACACTGGAAAAGATGCAGCAGAAAATATGATTGCTAAATTAGGGACAAGGATGTTTCAGTTTTTGGAAAGGCCATAAAGTCTCAGGAACATTTTATTAAAACATTACTGCTAATCTTAGTTGGAAAAAAAAGTCGTTGTTTCAAATCACTCATGTTAGGAGATGTCACTGTCTTCTTTTATTGGTGACACATTTAAGCAAATTAATATGATGGAATTAGAATGAGTTAGTCATGTTTCTGCCTTGGGCTTTTAAAAGCACCTAACTTCTGGATGAATACAACCTGGTAAATAAGGAGAAGGAAAGACAGGGTCTCTAAAACAAATTTGCAAATATGAAGTGAGTTTCTAGGGGGGAAAGTACTTTGATTTTGTGTATTTGTGACTAATCCACATCTTGTGATGTCAAGAGAAAACTGAAAATGCCCAAAGCTATAAAAGATGGATTGGACTGGACTGTATTAAGTTTACAGAGTAACGAATGCTATGGATTTAGACAGTGCCCCATGTAGTAAGTAATTTTTGCTGATTAGAGCAGAGAGTCTTACCTGTGGAAATAGATTTCTAATATGTAATGAACAATTATCTGGAAAACCCTCATATGACCCATTTTTTTTCATCAATTTCCTCCTATTTGCAAACATTTTGTTGCTTCATTCAAGGGAGGAGAATGTGGCATAAACTTTTCTGCTACATACCTGATGCTGACCACTGTTTTGGCTGAGGGACCTTTCACAAAGCCATGCTCTAGTCTGCTTAAAACTATGTGTTCCACTATAAACATAAATGGGAATAGCACACACACCAGCATGAGATACTTCTATGTGTTTCCTCATGCTTACATTGTTGATATTTTGACAGCAAATGTTATGTATTTACACATAAAGAAGATTTTCTGAGGGAGAAGAGAATTTAAATCTGTTTTATAGGAGAGAAACATATCCTGTATATCATTCAGATTTCTGAGGTGTCTTGCCTACTTACAGATCTACTCAAAAGATGAAAGGGCCATGTCTATTTAGTCTGGCTTTACCCTTTAATTAAAAAGAATTAAAAATTTCCACTTGAATTATGTGCACCTTTCCCTACTTACTTTTCTAACTAAAAACACCTGGTATTGACAACAATATATTAGGCGTTCCTTGACTGATATTAAAGACAGCAAATATCTGCAGAATTAATGCATATATAAATAATTTGAAATTATGTGAATCTTGAACAAATGCACATAAGCCTAGTGCAGCTTAGTTTTCTTTCTGAGCATGATAGTTACAAACACCTAGAGGACCAAAATATCCATGAGCACCTATGACATGCTTCATGGCTTTGCTTGCCAAATAATTGATGTCACATTTTGCTTTATGTTAGCCTTGTAATGCAAACCAAAAGAATGTCCAAAAGGTGGCACAGTATGTGGGAAACACCACTGCTAGGACCCAGTCTTTTGCATATCAGAGCTCACGGGTGTCTAGGCTTGTGCAAAAATGTAAAGAGGTGGAATAGGGAGGCTGATAACTTGTTCTTCTAGAGCATGAAAGGACTCCTGCAGCCAGTCTGGTTGGCAAAACTAATTGGGAGGGCCATTAGCCAAGATATCCACTGACATAATGGAAAACATGAGGAGAAACTAATCTCAAGCAATAGCTTTGAAAGCAGGATTTAGTTCTGAAACATCTATGACAGTTTTTCTTAGGCGGGCAGAGATTTTCCACTTCTAGGAATTGCCGTAATGCCCATGGCTCTTAACATAGGAACAGCTTGGTTTCACGGTTCTAAACCTTTCCTTAGTTCGTTGGAGAGGCAGTGTTATTCTGCCTGATTAAATGCTTCTGTGTTTTACCTATGTTTCATGTGTCTTCTCCAGAGGCTTCAGCTCCACTGTTCTGGTCTGGGGACAGCATTTTTGAACAGCAGATAGGGGAGAAGGCCTCACAATGGTGTAATCTTCTCTGCTGATGAAGCTGGTTCCCAGCTGACCTGTGTTGACAGATGGCTGTCTTGTCAGTCAGAAAGAAACCCACACCCACACCAGTGAGAAGTTCAGCCTTTCCACTATTCCAAGGAAATGAAAAGATATGATTTTTTTTTAATCTTCAGGCATTGCTTGAAATATAAAAAAAACCTACTTTGCATCTGGTTTAATTTGAAATGTATCCAGAAGCACCTCTTAAATTTGTCAAAACGTTAAAACTCATGATATACTTTCAATTTATTTCTTATTCAGTATATGCATTTTAGTGCTACAAAAATAAAACTCTCCTAAAAAGGTGTACAGAAAAGTGGGCACAAACATGCAGGTTTAACTGCATAATTTATGGGATGAAATTCCCTGCCATTGAAAGGAAGAAGTGACTTTTTTGGTGCTTATCTAGATATTGTAGTAAAAGGTTCAGAGATTTGATCTCCACTTTGTCATATACCCATGTTTTTCACATTTGGCCCCTTTAGCAGTTGTCCACTGATTGCTGGGTCAGAAACTTCCAGAATTTGGCTAGTGGAACTCACATGAAGACTTTGACAATGTACTACCCCTAAAAAATCTGAAGTTGCCTTTCCTCAGCTCCTAGAAATTGCTATGATGCATTATTTTGCTCACTTGTGGTCCAGAGCCGCTATTGCCTGATGGTTCCTGTGGCATCCTCTCTGCCTCAGCTTCCCAATGACTGCTGTTCAATTCCTCCCAAATTTGTCAAGTCTTATGGATTTTTCCATACCAAATTGATTTTGGATGCTGCGGGTCTCTGAACCTGAGTACCACAACATATTTCAGTTTCAGTACCAGGTAAGTACTGCTTAGAAAACTCCATTTATGCTCCTTTTCTTTTGGAAATTTTCATTTTGTGTGTAAAACTTTTGAATAAATAGTATGTTTTTTGAACCACTGCATATATGGCATTTTCATCATTTTCACTACTGCATTTCACAATTGCCTCCTTCCTGCAGTGACAGTTTCACATGTGATACATGTGCAAAATGCAGTTCATGCTGGGAACTCATCATCTACTCAAGGTTACTTCACTTACATTCTTTTTCAAGGACTGAATATAAATGGGTTTGGAATAGTTTGCCCACAAATGTTCATATAAAATCATAATGAAATTGAAATAAACATATCATATTCTTATAAAAGACAGTCTTAATTTTTCACTGATTGGAGAATGAGTATGAAAGATGATTCCCAGACTCATTTGTCCCATTGCTCATTAAGGGTTCATGGCTGCAGTGCTGATTGCTGCATACCAGTGGTGAAATTCAACAAGACTCTACAATCTCATGAATGTAGCAACTCAGTGCAAAATACCAACCCCTGCCGTGACAGCAGCTTACCCCTGCAGCCCTGTTGTACCTGTTACACATGTTTGCTGTGTCACTCCATGCAACTCAAAAGCTGGCAAACCCTTCTTTCACCCAAATTAACTGGTTATGGATGGAAGCTTCTGCAAGGGAAGGGATGGAAGGCAGTTTGGCACCTTGGTGTGGTGGCATAACTTGTATCAAAACCCCCCCGGCATAAAAAAGGAAGCGGAGTCGGAAATGAGGTATCCCAAAGCAGTTATTGCAGCTTCCGCCTCCAAAAAACTCATAAAAACCAGGTGAGCACCTGGAGAAGCTCTCTTTTTGGCTTCCGGTGGACTGACAGGACACGCGTTTCCTCTCCCCCCTTGCACCGTGCTGGTGCCGGG
>VZTZ01013209.1:29114-98852 GCA_013400955.1 Drymodes brunneopygia | reverse complement strand
CTTTCTTCAAGCAGTTGCTTGCTGGGAAGCTAACACCATAGGAACTGCATTTCCTATGGAAGAATCAGCATAATAGAACAAGAGAAAGCTTCTCTCCCTTACATGGGTTGGGAGGGGACCTGTTCCACAGGTGGTTTCTTTAACTACGAGTCAAGATTACTCTTGTTTGGTCAGTAGAAAGAAATGAGGAAGTGTGGGGGGGGGGGGGGGGGAAGAGTGTTCTAAAGAGGTCTTGTTCTGATTCCTAATTATCATTGTTATTACTTGTTTTAAGTCTGTTAATAAATTTCTTTTTTATATCCTTTAAAGTATAAACCTGCCTTGCCTACTATTAATCCTTATCTCACAACAAAATCAAGTGATTTTAGTGGATGTGCTGACCTTTAGCCAAAAAAACTACTGCAATTAATATTTCTACCTAATTTTCAATTCCCCAAACCTCTAAACCCGCAACACTTGGTGAGTTGCTAGAGTCCTTAAGGACAGTTCATATCAATCTGAGGACAAATTACTACATGGGCTAATTCAGTATCTAGGCATATATTGCACTTTTTTTTTCTGAAAACATACTCATGCTTCAGTTTCATTACCTCATTTTGAGAAACTTCGTCTTGATCTATGAAGTGAACCAACAATTGAGAAAGATTGTTAAAAGACAAGAGAAGCAGAAGACAAAATCAAGAGACCATCTCCAAGAAGTCCAGAGCTGTAGTGGATTAAACAAATAGAAGAAAAAAGGTACTTTGGTCTACAGCGTCAGAATCCTGACCTTGCTGGGGATGGGACAAGCTAGTGCCTCTAATCTTTATTTCCACAAAACACTCATGTATTCTAGTGCAAAACAACTCTAATGAAATACTAATTTCATTGTAAATTGATATTTGAGTCTTCTTCACAGGGCTCACAGATGAGGCAGATGTATGGGAGTTTTGCACTGTCTTAGAGAAGCAAGTCAGAGGTTACACAGAATGTCCTGAAGATCCTAAAAATCTGTTATGTGCAATGAAAACAAATCCATGGCTGACAGATGTGAAAACAAATCTTATGAGGAGCAGCTGAGGGAGGTGCAGTTGTTTAGTTTGGAGAAAAGGAAGCTCAGGAGGGACCACATTGCTCCCTAAAATTACCTGGAAAGAAGTGATAGTGAGGGGAGAGGTTGTAGTCCTCTGCTGTGTCTCAAGTGAAAGGGTGGAAATGGCCTTAATTTGTTCCAGGTGAGGTTCATGTTAGATATTAGAAAAAGAAATCACTGAGAGAGTAGTTAGGTATTGAGATAAGTTCACAGGGAGATGATGGATTCACCACTTTTGAAAGTGTTCAAGAGGCATCTGCATGAGGCACTTGGGGATATGGATTAGATTTTTTTTACCAAACAGCTCCCTAAATAAAAACAGCTCCTGAGTCATCATGTCTAGTGACTATCTTTCAGAAGCATCACATTACATAAACTGATTAAATGCTAATGCCAGAAGGCAATGTGAATGCAGTGTGAAATGCTGATGCACAGACTGAAGAGTTCCTGGTGTTGAATTGTTTATTAATTAAGCTACAACGCATTCAACTGCATTGATAGAACAATTTTGCTCTAATAGAAAAATCGTCTGTGTCATAAGGATATAAATCACAACAGAAAAAAAATGGGCATACATGCTGGATTTGGCTGGGGTGGAGATAATTTTCTTCATAGTAGCCATCATGGACTATGTTTTGGATTTGTGCTGAAACCAGCACAGGCATATTTTAGCTGTTTTTAAGCAGGGCTTACACATTGTCAAGGCCTTACCTGCTCCTTACCCCACCCACCAGCCAGGAGGCTGGAGGGGCACAAGGAGTTGGGGGGGCACACAGCCAGAGCAGCTGACCCCAACTGAGTACAGAGATTTCCTATCCCATATGACATTGTGTTTAGCATATAAACCTAGAGGGAGAAGGAGGAAGGGGGACATTCCAAGTGACAGTGTTTGTCTTCCTAAGTCACCATTACGTGTGATGGAGCCCTGCTCTCCTGGGAGTGGATGAACACCCAACACCTGCCTGCATGTGGAAAGTGGTGAATTCCTTGTTTCACCTTTCCTCTGTGTGCAGCTTTTCTTTACCTATTAAACTGTTTTTATCTCAGTCCACGGGTTTTCTCACTTCTACTCTACACATTCTCTTCTGATCCAACCAGGAAATGAGTGAGTGAGTGAGTGAGTGAGTGAGTGAGTGGCTGTGGGGGGCTCAGTTGTCCTTTGGGATAAACCACAACAGCAGACTAGCCTCTGAAACGGCTATGGCAGTTGCTGTGTGCAAGCTTAGTGGCAATCAATTTAAGAAGTCCAGGTAAAATGGAGAGGTTCTTTATTTTCAGTTTGAGAGCAGATTAAATGTAAGAACAAAACATCAAGGCTGACTGAGCATGTAGTGGAATAATATAAGAACCAGCCAAATAGAGTTTCTAGAGTTCAAGATTTTTTGAGTTTTAAACAAATAAACTTTTTCTTAGACCTTTTCTGAAAAGGAACTCACTAACAGCTCAAGGTTTCCAGTGATCTCTCTAGCAGACAGAAAACATTTCTGTCTATTATTCTTCTCGTCCTTGGTCTCTGTAACCCTTCTGAGTCAAAGAAGGTTTTACTTTACTGGGAATAATTTTGGCTTCTGTACTGTTTTTCCTCGTATGTGAACAAGCTTGTAGCTGTGAGTGCCCTCTCACTCTTGCTAGGTAAAGGTCACTATGGGTAACTGCATGTAACTTCACCATTATCACATTAACAGAAGGCTGGTTTAAGGAGAGAACTAGGCTCTCTCTATAGAATTTGAAAACCTAGTCTTGAGAAATGAAGCCTGGAATTTTGCTAAAATGGTTCACTTATGGACTTCTGCTAACACTATGTTTATCTATAGCAGGCATACCATATGAGTGGGGGCTTTCCTCAGCCAATGTGCAGAGTCAAGAACACGGTGTGAGAAGGTTTATTTGCTGCAAAACTGATTTATTGGTGACATAGGTGTTTCCCTCATACACTTGTATTGCACTTGGCAGCAGATGTGGAGTAAGAAACACTTTTTGCCTGAAGGCACATTAGCAACTTTAGAACTGCTTTCTCTTTTGCTCTCTGGTGCTTTCTGCTTTCCTTTCTGATCTCTGGTAGAGGTGATCCTAACAACATATTTGCTGTTGTGGAGAGTTATGACAAAAGCAAGTCCTGTGATTCCTTCTGTGATACAAGGCTATGATTCTGGCTTTTCAGCCTGCTATGAAGCACTGGGAAGTTTTGTAGCCTTTGAGGCACAGGAGTATGTGTATTGTTTGTCCAGAAGTATGCATCCCTTCCATCATTACTTCCAGTCACAGAATATGGAGCTTATTGAACACGGTAGATTTTTCCAGTTTCATATAGCAATTGTTAAAAATCACCTTATATATAGCCATGATCTGCAGCTCAACTTTAAACGAGGAGCTTTGGTGGCCCTGACCTTGCAGTAAGGCTTTAAGACTTACGATCCTTAAAATTCTTTAGCACATGCCTGAAAGGCAAATGCTGCTTCCATCAAAGAGTTGGAGTATTGTTCCAACAGCAGCACACTCCTGCTGGAAAAAAATGACAAGTACATTAATCAAGGCCTATAACAGAATCAGATTGTACCTGTATGAGTGCAGCCTCCTTGTGCCATAATATGAAAATCAGTCATTTCTCCCCAGTCATACAGGGAAGTATAACTCTTACCCAAAATAACCTTCCCAGCACTATTAATTTTAGCTAAAACGGGACTGTGAGCAATTCTCACTGTTACAATCAGCCACAAATGACCAAGCACAACCTCCTGTAATATGACCAGATCCTTCTTTGGGACTAATGCTATCTGATGGTATCTTTTTACCTCATCTTTCAAGTTAGTCACTCCAGCTAGATATGACTGCTTCTACCTATGGTATGAATAGAGGGGAATATTCTCCCTCCAGGAAGAGGAAGAGTAAAATTAAAATGAGATTGCAAGTCAAAGAAATTGCAAGAATCCCTTAAAAAGTGTTTATATGTGACTTTTCCAGTTTATGGAAGTTTCAGAAGACCATAAAAGACTATACCACCTAAAATTTCCCAACAGAGCACATACCATTACAGAGGCTGTGTATCGTGACATTACATGCTCATTTTCAGAATACAGTATATTAGTCACTGTAAACTCAGCAGTTTTGCTGATGGATTTTTTTAATATATGACTTTTTCTCATTACAAAGCTTTTAGTTCAAATACATTACTTTGTCCTATTAAAACTCTACCCTGGCAATAACATCTGATGTATGTGCAAGGGCACATACCCTTCGAAATTTGATCTGTGAAGCAGCCACTGGTTGTAGAGAAACTTTTGAAAAGTTTTGTAAACTTCAGAAGCCTCTCCTGAAAGGTCTTATTTGGGTTAATGTTCTATGTCTCCATTAGGACTGCTTTCCAGGCAGATCACATTACCTGAGTATGTTTGTTTTGGATAGCAGCCAGGATTCTTGGGTCACTAGTAAAGTGTCTTCTACTCAAATGAGGTTCACAGGGTTCCATCTCAATTCTACTGAATATTAGAATTTCAACAATGTGTTACTGATGACAAACTAATGAAATCACACATGAAACAACATTAAAGGACTTAAGGAACAAGATACATATTGTAAAAATTAATCAAGTTAAATGCACATATTCTGCATAAAGAAAATGTCATTATTAGCCATATTTTACAGAACAGATATAATAAAAGATGCTGAATAAGTAGAACAATCCTGTACATTTGGTGTACTAGTAAGTAATGAGCTTTAGCTGTAGTGAAGTCTTTGGTGCTGTCATCTGTAACCACTAGGACTTGTTGCTTGCACTGAAATATGAAGGTCAGAATATACTTTAAAAATATTCCACTACAATGGAATCCAATGATTTGACAGGGTTTAAAATAATACTATCACTGACAGGGTTTTTAATCTTTAGGGTTAATTTTAAGTCATGGATTTAAAAACTTTTTTGGTTGGTTTCCTATTGTTTGAGATATTTTAAATGGGTTATTGTCATTTGCAAACATGATGCATCAGTAATATGGATTCATATTGAACATATGATTAACCTCCCATTATTTGGGAGGTTGCCTCTAGTTCGGTGCACCTAGAAGGAAAGGACCATCATCAGACTCCTGGTTATAAACCTTGTAGTAAATGTAACTCCTACACTTTTGCCTAAAACAAAAAACAGATTATGTCACATAGATATTAATTTATCTCAAATAGTAATTAGATTAATTAACTTGTGACCGTTCAGTTATAAACCGGGCTAACTTGTCATTTAAACTGAGTTAATGAGTGGTCACATAAGTGAAACAGCAGTGAACATACAGGCTGTATTGATGAATATTCACTAAAAGCTTTGCAGATGTTTATTCTTTTTGCTTTTTTCTTCATTAATTTAACCCTACTAGCTTTGGCAGAATTTTCCATTACTTACATAAATCAAGAAGAGTACTGGGTGTCTGGCAGGGAGGGATATGACTGAGGAACAGCAGGCCTTTACATCCATCTGGCTGTATGACTACTACAGTGAAGGGTATGGATAAAGAAGACAAAAACAGAGAAGTAGAAGCAGAAGAAGAGCTAGGAAATGGATTGATTTGAATAGGTACCCAGACCCTGGGCCTGCAGTAAATGCCCACCACTTATGGGTTAAATTACGATACTATCCATCCCACAAATTATTGTCATACCTTTTGCCAGCACACGGTTTTCACTGCTGTCAACAAACTAGCTGGTTGCTGAACTGTGGCTGTATAGAGAAGTTTGTAGGTAGGTCAAGACCTGAGGTGTTTTCATAATCTCTGCATCTTGTCTCAGATGACCTGTGCTGCATCCATCTCTCAGCACATCCCTGTATGATTGGAAGGGTAGAGAACACTANTTTTTTTTTTTTTTGGCTCTCTAAACTGCTACAAAGACAATCACAAGGTCTTCAAAGTGCAGACAAAACAGGGCAAAATAACCCCTGAGCAGTTAATGATACACCAAGAATCCCTGAGACAAGTTTCTGGAAATCAGAGTTCCTGAGAGTAGAAATTTTGCACTGTAATTTACCTCAAGTGAGATTAAGATTGTTCAGTATTCTGTTTATACTGCTTTATCTTGGAGTCAGAGTGGGCACTGGAGCCAGAATGGGCACTGGGAGCTATGAAAACACATTTCTAATAATCTCAGCTCTCTGAGGAGTGTTATTCCCACCTCAAATAACCCACCTACAGAATGGAGGTAACAGTAAATATTGCCCTGTCTTGTGTGGACATGAGTCATGTAGCTTTCCTCCATAGTATTTCAAACATACAGATTTATATAGTTATTTACAATAAAAACAAGGCATTCAAAGCTGAGTGGAGAAAAGACATTACATTATTGTCTCCAGTTTTAAATACTTTTGTTGAAGTTATGTTTCTCCACTGTGGAGATTTCTCAAAAACAAGAGAACTCAGGTTTAACTTAAAGAAGTTAATGCCGCCGTGTCTATTTCTATCAGTGAGTCTTTGTCAAACACAGCAAATTTTGGTTTTTATCTTAATTCATGCATGTACATGATTTCTATGCACACTGTCATCTTCTGCTTTACCATGTGGTAGTTAAAACCCATTAATTCAGTTCTAACACGACCAAGACTACAGTTCATGTAGTTTTCACCATCTTCTTGGGCTAAGAAACCCTTGGTCTGTTTTGAGGCTTGTAGTGGGAATCTTGCAAATTTTTAAAAATCTTTTATTGTTTCTCAAAGCAGCCTATTCCTAGAGAAAAAATGACCTTGTTAGAAGACAAGTGTTGGTGAAATCTGGAAAATTTACTCAAGGGAATCCTGGTGGCTCAAAAATGGACAGTAATGAAAATACACTTTCTGCAAGTTTTCTTTACAGAACTCCATGAGGTGACCAGGATACTGACTGCACAGTGCTGGAAGCTTTCTCCTTTTCTGTGAGCCTTTCCTATAATCTTTTCCAGACAGATCTGCCATATGATGTCCCAAATCACAAGAGAAACTCTACGCCTGCATGTGTAGGAGGAATACACACACATTAAGGAAACCATACTACTTTTCTAACAGATTCCTCACTTGACAATCAGATGATCGTGGTATATATTGCTGACTGCACTCAGTCCTTAGTATATTTGAAGATGATTTAGAAGTGTGTTTTTTTTCTTTTTTACTCTGACATTTCATCCAGATGCCAGGTATTTTTTCCACCTTTTGAGCAAAAGATCTGTCATTAACTGAGCTGGGAACAGTATTTTCCCTAACCCTTTTTTCTTCATCACAGACCTTAGAAAATTTGCTGTTGTTTTGAAAAGAATAGATGGACACTTTAAACATAAACCAATGGCCTATAACAAGAAGATATCAAAACCAAATTTGAGAATTAAAAATCTTTTTAGCAAAAAGAAAGAGCAAATAGTTGCCGTAATGGCAGTCTTCATAACCATTCCTTTTGTGATACTTGGATTCTGAGGCCTGAGTAATTTTTCTACCTTGTAATTTTGAGAAGATTAAAACTTCAGCACTGCAGCTGTTTTCTTCACGAAAATCTATGGCTGTGGAATTATAATACATATGGTAATGCTACATTAGAGTAGTATTATTCACATCACTATAGTTAAACTTGGGTCAGCACTTCCTTTTAGACTCTGTGAAGTTAGGGTTTGTCCATGCACATTTTCTTTTAGCTGACTTGGAACATGATGGCTCAGCCTTACAACTATATTTGCTTATTTTTTTGCAAAGTTGTTTGAAAAAACTCTGATCGAAAGCTCTTAATCTTATGGCTGTTACTATCTCTCATTTCTCATATGTGGCATATTTAATTGTCACTGAAACGCTTTCCTGATTTGTAACTTTAGAGACAATATGTTACTGGAATTAAAGTCTTAATGTAAAGATTTTTTCACTTAAATTACTCTCCACTGGCTTAGCTGCCCCTACAAACGCATCTTGTTAACACTCAGAGTGCTGGGGGAAGGTGAGGTACTCTGGTTTTCCTCTTAGTCAGCTTTATTCTATTTAGCAGCCTTCAAATCTAAACCCCTTTGAACACAGAAAATGCAAATAATCAGCTATTGAATCCTTTAAAGTAAATTCATCCTTTGGAGTCTATCATACTTGTCATGGTTTAACCAGCCAGCCACTGAGTCCCACACAGCTGCTAACTCACTGCCCCACCAGCAGAATCTGGGAGAGAATCAGAAGGATAAAAGCTGAAAAACCCCTGGATTGAGATACATACAGTTTAATAGGGAAAGCAAAACCCCCACAAAAAAGCAAAATTAAACAAGGAATTAATTCACTTCTTCCCATGCACAGGCAAGTGTTCAGCCGGTTAGTCAGTTGGGATCCCCTGTCCTGGCTGCATCTCCTCCCAATCTCCCAGGCAGCCCCAGTGTGGCAGTATGAAAAGCAGAAAAGGCCTTGGCTCTGTGTAAGTCCCCAGCAATAGCAAAAACATCTCCACAATATCAACCCTCTGTTCAACACAAATCTCAAACACATCCCCATGCCATCCACTGTGAAAAAAATTAGCTCTACCTCTGCCAAAGCCAGCACAATATTTCATGACACTTCTGAAATTCCAGAGAGTGGAAACATAAGACAGTGTTTATAAAAATTCTCTTCTTCAAACACTTCCAGCATCATTCAGTAGAATCATTATTTGTTTAGATAGCTCTCCCTGGTTTCACACCTTTTACTTTTGAATCCACTGGTATAGTTTTCTGTCATAACCGGACATTGATATTTTCCTAAGCATTACTTCAGGGACCAGGAAGGGAAGCCAGAGAAAGATGACCAATGAATGACAAAAAGGAGAAAACGTGCCTTTCACAAGTACTGGTTTACTTGGGCCCCATAGTCATAGTCTATGCTTCCTCCTCAGTGGAAAATTTCTGGTCTTCTCTATTTATCACTCTTAGCTGGAGTGACTGTAATAACCTGGTTTGGCAATGCACTATATTCCAATGACCCCAAAGTATACCCTATGGTTGGGCTTAATAGAAAAGTACTGTGGAGATGAGATGTGAACACTTTCCAATAATGGTTTTCTTGAGAAATATGATTAATTTGACCTGCTTCTTAGATTCTAGGTAATTTTAATCTAGCCAGTAGAAAAAAGAAGCTGTATAACATGCACAACTCCCTTTTTTTTCTCTTATGTCTAGAGTGCATTCCCTTCTCTTTCCCTACAAGTGGCAGGCTTGTAAGGGCTTTTCTAAACACCTAAAATGTCAAGTATGGTGACTCATATGGTCAGTTTAGAGTAACTAACTCCTAATTTGTATATGTCTTCCTTTGGGCAATCTGCATCTTCCAGTGATGATGACCTTCTCTGCTTGCATTTACTTGTGCCAGATAGCTATGAAATCTGCCAAAATTTTTCAGTCACATAAATATTGTACACAGAGTACAGGGATGCCCATTTCTACCTGTTGAAAGTACAGCATACACACTAGTCACACAGAAGGATTTAGATATCTGTTTTTTTGATAAAATACTTTGTTTTTAAATCCTATTTCAACTAATGTGGAAAGATACTTTACTCTCAGATGTTTAACCATACCTTTTTATTCCTAGTTAAAATGAAGTTGAGCTTTCTCTCCTGCCATGTCCCGAAAGACTAGTGACTGCTGCTGATGTTTCCACTTTGCAATCTGCAGTCACTCAGAAGATGTCACACTATTTCTTAGGCTTGGCTGCATCCAACAATTGGTCTAGCTAATACCTAAATGGAGAAAAAACTGTGCAGACAGTGTAATAGCTGCAGAGCAGCAGGACTGGGGGAACTTGGCATAAAAAAGGCTTGCCAAGCAAGAATTCTTTGTTCTTTATTTGTCTGAGAGATGAAACCCTGGGTTTTTTTTACCAACCTCAGGAGCTTCCCATAAATTTTATGCTCCCTCTGACAGGCAGTTGGCTACAGGTTCTATCGACACACTGTGGACATCGGTTGTAGAGTTTCTTGGGTATAGCTTTAATCATATCTGCTATCAAGAGAGCTATAGATAGATATATTGCATTTGGTTCAAGCAGAGCTCCACTGTCCATGTAAGATACAGACAAACTTTGTGTGTGTTTGTGTGTGTAACCCATAACATTTCCTAATGTCCCTAATGCACTCTTTTTCTCACATCCTTTTCAACCTATTCAGGTTTTTTTCCTCCAACCTGACATCTTTGAAATCACTAACATAGTTGAAAAATGGGGATATAATATATTTTAATAATTCTATATCATATGTAGTAGGATTTTCTTTGTACTTAACACAACGGTTTAATTTTACACCCACTCTGCACAGTTGTAAAGACTGCAAAAAGTCTAAGGCAGAGGTTTTCAGTATCTGTACTTCTGTCCCTTTATCTTGGACATTAACTTGTCAAACAACATGTCTGTCTTCACATGAATTACTGTGATATGCTGCCCACACCAAATTCTTCTTACTGCTTTTCTTGCCTTCTGTTTTTGACTCTCTTTCAATAAGGGATATGTCTGTTATAAAGTTTGGCCTGCAAAGATTTATATCTGTGTTGAAAAGCAAATTATTGAGACTTTCAAAGTCAGAACTACAATTTAATAGGAAAATTAAAATACATGCAATTGGTACAAAAAACGCTGATAGAGTCAACAGATACAGATACAACCTGACACCCTGTTGGTCAGGGTGTTGGTAGCAGTCCAGGGATAGATGTGGCTTTGTTGAAGCAGTTTTCTGAAGGTCCGGTGAAGAAGCTGCTCCTCTCTGCTGTTTCAGGGTCTACTATATTCAGAAATGGGGGTGCTTAGTTCCCCCCCCTGGGTGGGACATCTCACAATGGGAATGGTGCAATCCATCAGTGGAGCTTAATGGCCCATTAACAGAGAGAACTTCGTGAGACCCTCCCTGCTAAGGGCCCACCAGCTGGACGATTGGAAATCCTGCCCTAGGGCCATCAAGGATGGCTGAGGAACACTGCCCCACCCAGCCCCGAACAGCCCATGGAGCATGGTGATAGAATACACACTATTGTAACCTAAGACAATCTGTAAGACTTGCTGTGACCTCCATAACAAAATCCATGGTCTGAATTTCACAGTTAGGGTCTACAATGTGTGGGTGGATAACAGAGTGAGAGCTACAGATAAGAAAATTGCCAATGGAATACCCAAGCCTTCATCCAAAACTCCACCTTTTCACACCTTAGATGCTGTACTCATCAGGGAGGCACCTACTCCTGCTCAACACTTAGAGCTTTCAATCCTCTCCTGAAGTGATGCATCTGAGTTATGTTCCTGCAAACAAAGTGTCTGTCATTCTTTCCTTCAAAAACCTGTCTGGAAGTGACATTACTCTCATTCAGATAAAATACCTTATTCAAAGACATTTTGCCCTAAATTGTTTAGAGTTGACCATATTTTTCACATGGATTAAATGCCATTTGACCAAATAGATAAATAAACATTGGAAAACAGATTATCTCCCTATTTCCTATGTGTAGATGAGTCCCTTTTGTACCAAGAGACACAACAGATTCACACTTTGTTCCTTTCTGAATCCCAAATAATCTTTTACTTTTAAGCATGGGGAAA
This sequence comes from Drymodes brunneopygia, assembly GCA_013400955.1. Taxonomy (NCBI): domain Eukaryota; kingdom Metazoa; phylum Chordata; class Aves; order Passeriformes; family Petroicidae; genus Drymodes; species Drymodes brunneopygia. Next base: position 87,261 of record VZTZ01013209.1, on the reverse strand, counting down.
GACACTCAAGAGAAAGTTCAGATATGGCAGTACCTTGGGGCCCTATTGATAATGGTTAGAATAGTGTGTGGAAGTTGATCTGGAATGCAGAATGACTGGCCCCTCAGTTCAATTATTCTAATCTTTCTGGCTGAGGTGACGCTTTATTTTCTTGCCTTTGCTGAGGTCAAAGATAGGAAGGTAGAAGAGATTGGAACATCCAGCCTTGTTTTTTTTCTCATTGGTGTATTCCAGTGCAGTGTTTTATGTGTACAGCTGCATTAACAGTAAAGCCTTCTAAACAGAGGACTCTGCCCAGTCCTCAGCCCCCCAAAACAGGCTTATATGTGATTTCTGTTCACAGCTCCTGTGCAGAACACCCACAGAAGTTCCCTCCTATTGCTAGGAAATGTTGTATATAGCACACAAGGTACAGACACACGTTCATCAGTTCAAATTAATTTAGTTTAGGTTTGTTTCAAAATATTCTTATATAGCTTTTCTAGGCTTAACAATCCATCTTACAGTTATGTGCACTGAAGCTAAACATAGTAGTAATTTTAAATTTTAAACTTCTCTTATGTAGGAAGATTCAGTATTAATAATAGTAGCCCCTAGATGATATAGATGTATTTATTTAATTTCCAAAATAGACATATGCTACTGACATTTGCAAACTTCTGTTAACTCTTTAGAAGGACAGAAAAGAAATGCTTTGAATTTAAAGGAGAATCAATTCTTGCTGCTGCTCCCAAAGCAAAAGGTGCTTTTCATTTTGCTACTTAGGACATATTTTCAAAGGGAATAGAACATTGCCTTCCTGTGAAGCTTCCCCAGAGGTGACAATAGCATATTTTCAAAGAAGTAAGATTTGGGGAGGGACTTATAACTAACTCAGTGGCTAGTTATGTTTAAATTTTTACAACTTTTTCCTTACCCTTTCTCTGCAGGTCAGAGCAAAAGTGCAAGGACCTCCCAGTATTTTGAGGACCACTCTTACCTGGAGATCTCACAAATCTGAATGGGTTGAGGTCTCTCTTATTCTGTATTTCACGTGTTCAGTACTCCTGTGTGAATTTGTTTACTGCACTGTTCCCTTCCAGAAACTGACATTTCACTCTCATGGTGCAGAGCTAAAGACGCTGAATGAAATCAGAGAGACTCCTGCAAGTAGGAGGGGAAGGCAATGCAGTGGATTGTATTTATTTAGGACTCCAGCATAAAGACTGGTACATACTTAGTACACAATGTGTATAGATATATGTACACAGATATATAGGTAGGTAGGTATGTCCTAACACTAAATAAAACAGGACTGGGGCAAGGGCTGGATCACCTATATATCATTTGTCCATAGTGTCACTGAGGCTGCTGCAGCTTTCTCTGATGTTGTCTAAGCCCATTGCTCAGCTGGCAACAGAAGAAACATGCAGGTTCCAGAGCAGTGGTTGAATCTCCAGGCAGGACCAACCAAAACGGCTCTGCCCTTCTTTATTCTCTTATTTATATATGTTTCTAAAGACAATCAGGGATTGGTGAGAGGGGTTAACACCTCTGTAAGTTTACAGGACAAAGACATGGTCAATCATCTTTCTCCACTCCAGGGGAAAGGAATGAAAAACAATCTACAAGTGCAAAACAATCCAGGCCAGTTAGGAAAAACAAGGACCATGTTTACAGAAAATGCATGGGAAACTTGTACTACAAAGGCACAATCATGGAACCCTGCAAAAGCAGGGCAACATCTGCCCAGTCTGAAAACAGCATGTACCAGGGATTCTTCCTAGCAGACAGTTTGGTTGCTGCCCTTTGTAGAATGTGCAGCTGTCCAAGACCAGACTGGCCATGCCATTTGGCCTCAGAACTACAAAATAAATGTCATAACCCTTACTCTGATACACACTCCTTCTGGGATACTCAAGTTTGAAGCCTGAAATTTAGGAGAGGCCAGAGAGTCTCATCCACCTTAACAACATACAGATTTTGGTATGAAAATGTAAAAATTAAACAACTAACTGCTTTTTTTTGTTCTCTTTTCAGGTGATTGAAATGGCTTAGGTGCAGATTGGTTTGTTCATATATGGACTGTGGTCAAGAGGAAGATGTTTAATGCTCATTATGCTGGGTGCCCCCAGTCTTCACCGCCATCTTCCTCCTATTCCAAATCCTAGCACCAGGCTTAACATTTCACCTGAAAAATCTCACTTACTGAGGTTTCATCACCAATAAAACTCAGCACTTTGATTTTCAAAACATTTGGCATCCCCACTTATGATGCTATCAGGATTCTCTGGGTGTTGAGCTGGGGTGCAGCTTCAAAAGAAATGTCTGTGCAGAGGAACAGAGGTACATGCCTTTAGGGCAGCCAGAAACAGGTCAGCTTCTGAATAAGGAGACATCAAATAAGCAAGAAACAGACTTGTTAGCAAGTACCTTCAAATGGCTTTATGGAAAAAAAGGAAAAATTTCAAAGGTTTATTCCACACGGGAAAAAACATCATGTATACTAAAAAAATTTTCCTGAATGGCCTATGTGACCTTGATCCCACAGGAAAAAATAACAGTAAAAAAGAAAGCTCAGTTTAAAAAACAAAGCCATCATCATTACTCTTGCCTTAGTTGTCCTCTTTTATTACACAAAGCTACTTACCTGATTAAAAAAAAGACCTAAAAAGAAAGCAAAACTCATCCTTCTCCTGATTTAAGTCACTGTGGTTTACATGATATGCAAAATCAGCAAATTCACACCTTCATAATACATTGATTGCCTCAGAAAGAACATTTTAACAAGGAACATTTAGAGATGTCCTTGAAGGGGCAGAACAGAACCAATGCTAAAATGTAGTTATTTGGTAGCTCAAGTCCCGTGGCTGACAGGCAGGACCTGCTGCTTTCAACCTTCAGGCATCACATCAAGCTGGACAAACCACAGTGAAAGTTATTACCCAGACTTGATGCAGCACTTAATCCCTTTTCTGGAAGTGGAGATAGCAGTTGATGTAATCTCTCATGAAATAAGAGAAATTACTATTCTATAAGCAGGGTATGCTACAAACAATTCTATCTGCTTTGTGTTTAAATGATGAAACAAGGAAACAATGTTGTACAGTAGTTAATACTTATTATCCTCTGCAACAGGACTTAATGACCATGAAAATATGATCTACCACTGAACTCAACCTCCTTTTTATTCATTCTACTCTCCATTAAAATGACTTTCATTTTGCAACACCAAGTTTCTTTCACATTAAATTCTCTCTGAACTGGTATTTTCAGACCCCATGGTCTGAGTTTAAAGCATAGACACTTTGGTGCATATATACATATTTACCAGAATATAGAATCTGTTTATATTGTGAGGGAAACCCACCTGTAGCCACACAAAACTATTTTGTTGCACCAGTACTTAATACAGAGCTGCCTGACACTCTGATAAATGTAAATGCTGTAGAACCTTATGCTATTGCAAGGTTAGGATTTTTTTTAATATTCTTCTTATCAATGGAATCAAATGTTCTTCATTCTCTATGAACTAAAGAGAAGATATGAGATATACTAATACAAGATATTTCCATTCCAAATGCTCCTTACATTTTTTTCCCAGTTCTTTAAGATGCTGTGGACCATTCCAGCCAGGATGTTAGGCTTATGGCTTCTGTGTAGCTCTGCCCTGTGCAGTGCTATAGAAATGTCACACTTTGGGGCTACTTGCTCCAAAAGACTTCCAGAGGCCATCTGTTTGGCACAGTGGAAAGATTTGTCTCCTTGGCCCTTGGGTAATCCATGTGGAGGTATTCACCTAAAACCACAAAGCATCTGAACCCCAACAGAGGCCACAAGCCTTCTCTCCTCTCCACTGAGGGGTTTCAGGTCTGTTTTTTAGGTTTCTGATCTAGTCAAGATTACCAGTTTCTCAGGCCTGTGGTGAGATATGATCCAGAAAGAACAGAGCAATCTCACTCTAACCAAACATGTGCCTCTGATCTCTGCCTTAGATTCACCTGAAGTGCTCAGATTTCAACCCTTTCTGGTGGAAATTTGATGTACCAGGTGCTTCAGACTCCTAATGCTATGACTCTCAAAAACTCTGGCTCTCATATTTGCCATAGAAAATTTGGTATTACAGAGCTCTAGAAAAACTTTCAAGGCTGCTAGAGTATTCTGGACTCAGCAAGATTTTGTGTAGCTGGAATTTTGTGAATCATATTTTCAATATTTTATTTTTAATGAGGCAATTTTAAGCCCGTCCCTCCTATTTTTTTTTCTCAGCAGAAGCTGATGCATTTGCTGTCTGAGTGAAGGCTGGAGAAACAGAGCTGCTGCTGAGCATGGCCCTGGGGATGGTCTCAGTATGTCACAGTGTGAGGTTACCTGCAGCAGTACTGCTTCTTCTAAGGCTGCTACTGCCCCCTTGGTCTTCTAGAGGACAGACTTTGGCCTGTTTTGGAACCTTGTTAACACTCTCTTGGAGGGCAGTCCTGAAGGGCAAATGAGTCCAGGAAGGTTGGACATTCTTCAAGAAGGAAATTCTAAAGGCACTGGATTAGACTGTCATGTCCCAAACAATGAGACATTGGGGAAGAAGGCTAGCCTGGCTGAGCAGCGAGCCTTGCTTGGAACTCTGGGGGGAAAAAATAGAGATTATGACCCTTAGAAGAAGGGGAAGAAAACTCCAAAGAACTACAAGGATATCATGAGGTTATGCAGGTAGAAGGTTAGGAGGGCCAAAGGCCATTTAGAACTAGCTACTATTGTGGAGAACAACAAATGTTCCTATAGATACATCAGCAACAAATCAAGGCCTAAGCAGAATCTCCATACTTTACTGATACACAGTAACAGGATGTAAAATAAACTGGATGTAAACTGATGTAAAGTAACAGGAAACACAGTGACAGAGAATGAAGAAAAAGCTGAGGTACTTAATGCCTTCTTTGCCTCAGTCTAATAATAAGACCAGTTGTCCTCAAGGCACCCAGTCCCCTGAGCTGAAAGACAGGAAAGGGGAGCAGAAATAAACCCCTATAATCCAAGGAAAAAAGGTCAGTGGCCTGCTAGACCTTACACAAACAGACCTTTATGGACCTGTACGGGATCCAACCAAGGAGTTGATGAAATTGCTCACCAAGTCGCATTTTATCAGTACTGGAGGCCTCAGTTGGATGGAGGTTCACAAACGCGATGCAAATCTGCAAGAAGGGCTGGATGGCAGGTCTGGGAAACTGCAGGCTGTCAGCCTGACCTCAGTGCTGGGGAAGGTTATGGGACAGATTATCTTGAGGGTGATGACATGGTACATGCAGGAAACCCAGGTGATCAGGCACAGCCTGCACTGGTTTGCAAAAGGCAGGCCCTGCCTGACCAGCCTGATCTTTCTGTGACAAAGTGTCCTACTTAGGGACAGGGAGAGGCTGTTGATGTTGTTCTACCTGGACATAAGTAAAGCCTTTGACAGCATTTCCCACAGCCTTCACCTGGAGAAACTAGCTGCTTGTGGCTTGGATGGATGTACAGTTCACTGAGTTAAAAACTGTCTGGATGACCTGCCATGGGCTGGGAGCAGAGTGGCTGGAAAGTTGCCCAGCAGAAAAGGACCTAGGGGTGCTGGTGACAGCAGCTGAACATGAGCCAGGCTGTGCCCAGGTGGCCAAGAAGGCCAATGGCATCCTGGCCTGGATCAGCAATGGTGTGGCCAGCAGGAGCAGGGCAGGGATTGTCCCCCTGTACTGGGCACTGGTGAAGCCACAGCTCGAGTGCTGTGTCTGGTGCTGGGCTCCTCACTGCAATAAGGACATTGAGGGGCTGATATGTGTCCAGAACAGGACAACAGAGTTGTTGAGGGGTCTGGAACACAAGTCCCATCACTGGGAGGAGTGCACACAGGTTTAAATTGGTAGCAGACTATTAATCCCCTGCTTGCCTCTTTGGGCCAAGAGTGCCCCACGTTCCATGTATGCTGTTGACAGTAGCAGAACCACGTAGGTGTCAAATTCAAGCATCTTTGGCATGTTATTAAGAAAGGTTAAAGCCACAAATACTTTCTAGTTTTGATTCTGAGGTAACTCAGAAAGAACTCCCTGCAGCAGCAATAAATGTTTCTATTTCAGCTGTAAACTAAAACGAGAACACTTTGCTTTCACTGTCTAGCTCTAGAGTATGTATTCAGACTTTGGGCTATTTACCCAAAAACTTGTTAAAAATGTCCAATACCATGAGCTTTATGAAATGCTGTTAGGGCATTCTCCCATTCCCACTCCCCAAAGAGCAAAATCCAAAGATCAGAACAAAACACCTGAAGGAGAAGAATGCAGACTCAGCTGTCTTATTTGTCTGTTCTGCCAGGCCCTACACTGGAAAGATCTTTTTTCCAAATTTCCTTTTATTCAGATCATCAGAAGCTAACACAGGTATCTTCAGTGGGAGAGCAAGGGAGCTTGTGATGACACCCTCTAGTCTCTACCTTGGCTGGAGGTGGTGGGCTTCATCTGCCCCTAGTCAGGAGGCGGACATCAAATGCAGGCTCATTTTTATTTGTTAGAATTTCCAGGTACTTTGTTCAATGCTGCTTTTCCTCAGGCAAAAAAGACCTGGCGATGTGATGAGCATCTGAAGAACAAAAGAGAGTAAACTCATGTGTTGAGATAGTTTGGTAGTGAAAACAAAAGCTGTGCATGCAAGCAAAGCAAAACAAAACAGAACAAGGAATTTGTTCAGCACTTCCCATGGGCAGGTAGGTGTTCAGCCACCCCCAGCAAAGCACAGCTCTATCACATGCAATAGTGACTTGGGTACATAAATGTCACCACTCCAAAGGACCCCCCTTCCTCCTTCATTCCTCAGCTTTGTTACAGAGCATGATGCCTTGTGGAATGGGGTATCTTTATGGTCAGTTGGGGTCATCTGCCCTTGGATGTGTCTTCTCCCAACTCCTTGTGAACCCCCAGCCTTCTTGCTGGAGGGTGGGGTGAGGAGCAGAAAAAGCTTTGGTGCTGTGTAAGCCCTGCTTGACAATTGCTAAAATACTTTTAATAAGAAATTCAAAACTTTGTCTCATGATAGCTACTATGAAGAAAACTAACTCTACCCCAGCCAAACGCAGCACACTGGTTTAGCCGGGGTGGATGCAATGGAGCACGGTTAAAAGGTGATGACAAAGTGTTGCTGGAAAAAAATGGAATTTTCCTAACTTATTAAGTATTCAGTTCGGGTCCAAGCACATAGGCAAGTGATGGCATTCTGCTGCTGAATAGCAATATCAGTTGGAAAGGTGGAATCCCTCCCAGGAAGAGCTGCTGTTTGGCTAATCTAAGCTTGTATTCACGATATGCAAGAGTTTTACTGTGTCCACACACTTAGAGCAAACTCAAACCCGTGAGAACTTGCCAAAGTTGCTGGCCACCATGTAGATAGTTTCACAATCTGCTCCATAGTTATTACTGGTGTTTGAGTCCTGGAAACTTTCCATTTCCTTACCTGCACTAAAAATAGTAAAACTCTTAAAAAATTACAGAGTGACTGTATAGCACTGATGTAAAAAGTGTGTGTGTGTGTGTGTTTTAACTAAATTGAAAAGTAGTCTGGTTAAAATGTGTGATGGAAACAAGAGGCCATCTTAATGAGAGACAAGACATACCAGCTTTCATTTAAAATTTCACTTCATAACACTTCTCAGATTGAAGAGGACTGATTTTATCACAAGGCATTACGTTTATATTTTTTTGGTAATTTTGCTTCAGAAAAATTATTTTTTTGGTGAAGATCACATGAAATTTTTGATGCATTTCCAATAGATAAGTGTTTAAGAAAAAACTCAGCTACTTAATTAGAGATAACTGCCTATTAGATACATCAATCCAGGTAAATATAATTTGATTACTTCATCCAGAGAAATAATAAAAAAACTGAAACAGTGTATTTCAATTCTCTCTATAATTAGTAATAAGATCTTATATAATCTAACAACTCTCTTCTGCAATAACAGAGGTTTATTGAACTTACTGAAAGATGTACTCTTGCAGCAAACTTATGAAGACTGATTCTTCACTAACTAAAACTCGCATAAATCAGAAGTAACTCTGTTGAGATCAATGGATCAATGGACTTTAAATAATGATAGGCCACTGTAAAGAGCTCCTGCTTGTCAGATCTCATATTGTTTTTACACACAAGTGACTGTATGAATGGCCCTATGAAAACCCAATGAAGTATTAAAATTGCCTAGAGCCACAGCAGCCCTACTGCTCAAATAGCGTAGAACTGGAGCTGCGTCATGCCCATGTCCTTTAAATCAGTTCAACCATGAGAGAGAGTGTTATGTTTTTCAGAGACTGAAAGGACTTTTTTTACCGTCTGCAAATATAGACCACTCAATTTTATTGAAGAAATGTTATTTGAATAGAAGATAAATTTAATTCTAGATTATTGTGTATTAAATTGTGTTTAACTGCACTTAATACTTTATTTCAAATTCTGTACCAAGAAGGATAAGCAATACCATCTGACACTGGAAGAAACTGTCAGTGCATTGCTTCTTCAGAGCAAATTTTAGATGAAAATACAGTCATAAATTTAGTTTTCTCTGGCATTCATTTTAGTTAGATTGTTACAGGTTGTCATGAAGAGTGCCTTTTCAGGCACTTTTCACTACCTCTTATAGTCATCAATCTGTCAACCAATTTATTAGTAATTAATTTATTGGTTACAATGAGGTGTAAATATGATATAAGGACTGTTATGTGTTGAAATCATGAGTTTTGAGCATGTGGAATGATCCACAAATTTGTAGAAACCCTTGCCAATCCAGGAATCCTATGAGGCCTGGTCGTTGGAGACTTCAGTGACCTTGGCAATATTTCTGCAAGTGATACCTTTAAGACAATTGAACTCTATGGGTTTTAACAAATAAAAAAAAATACACATATTTCAAAGATATTTTTATTTAATAGAATTCAATCACAATTACCACCTGGCCCTGCTTAAATGGAAATGCTCCTACAATACGTAGGCATTCTGTTTGCCAGATACTCTGAATCCAAGGTATTCCTGAACATCTGAATCAAGGACCAAAGGGCTAAATCCCACACTAATCAAAAGTATACCATGGGTTCTAACTTTTTATAGCCTTCTGCCACATGCCTTCCAGTATCAACTCCATCCTTCTATGTTCAGTTTTAAACAACTGCTCTTCTCTCCTCATCTGACTTTCTGCCAGAACCCCTGAAGTCTAGCTGGTCTTTATGAGGGCATACAAATCTTCTTAAGTCACTTGCTTTGCTTTTCCCTTCTCTATAAAAAGCAAAAATACTTGCTTACTTTATAAAGCACTTAAATGTTTGCGAATAGTTTTTCTAAATGTTATAGCTGGGAGCAAGAGGAAGAGATTAGATATTTGTCCACATTTTTGGGGTTGTTAAATCAAAATCCATCCCCATCTGGTCTGATGCTGACTATGGAGTTGTTAATTTGGGGATTTATTTCCTCCTATAAAACAAGACAAAGAGCTTGTGTTCAATCCCTGGATTATTTCTCTCTACTCACTAGTGATGTTTCTCTTTCTTGCCTGTTTTCAAGTTCAGACATCAGTTCTTGCTTTTGGAGTGTTCTCTTTATTAGGGATGTCTAAGGTTTTCTTTATACACCATTAAAAATAAACACTTCCAAAAATAAAAATGTCTGGAAACATGACCAATGAAAGAAGTGCTTCAATTGAGCCAGAAGAAAGTATTTACAGTGTCACTAGTACTGCAATTCAGCCTATTCTTGACAATGCTGGAGTGATCTCAGAGAGATTAAAGTTTCGGTACTGGTAGGAGATAGTTTCATTGCAGCAGAGTTGCAATGCTGCAATGTAAAAAGGTTATTTTCTACTTCTCAGGTAGTATTTACTGTATTTCTCAATTATTTCTTCTATTACTTCTACAGAACCACACGAAAAATTCTGACTTTTTTAACAAATGGCTTCAGTTTTCTTCTCACCTTCAGGCTAAGTGGTGGTCAGCACTTTTCTGGATGTAATCATTGAAGTTTAACATCAGTTTAGAGCAGATTTGATTTCTGAGAACCAATGATAGTATTAAATCCTTGTTGATACACGATTTTCACTTATAATCAGTTTCAGATATATTAATATAGATGATTATATGGCTGTGCTTACCAAGCTGATTCAATCCTTGTGAAAAATTCATAAATTTTCAGCTTTTTGTCTTACACTGAGAAATTGCAATTATATTGCAAGATGATCACCTAAACACTAAGAAAATTGTCCTCCTTGTAAAAGAATTAGTGAAATAAAAAAAATTCAGTTAAAATTTCAGACAAAATTCAGTACAATCAAGGTACAAATCAGTGTAATCTAGCACCATCAGTACCAGACAAACAAGGGTTACCTGGGCACACAAACTAAAGTTTTGACTCTGGCTAGAGAGAAAGCTGCCTTTTGGGCTAGAAAAGTTAATTGCAATCACTGGAAGCATCTTGGGAATAAAGTGGCCTCCCTCTATTCTGCTGCTCAGAAGTCAAGTTATCAGGACACAATAAAAGTAGATACCAAGTAGGAGAAGAGTATTGTGTAATGAATGAAAGGAATCCAAAACAGAATTGACAAAAAGCAGCTTGGGAACCACCTTCTCAGAGCTTGCCAGAGTCTCCCATGATGATGCCTACGTCCCATTTAAGCTGTTTCCCTACAGTTTTTCAGGACCTAATTTTAAGCATTCTGCACTTTTCCTTTGAAGAAGAAAAGGAACTTTTACACCTGCAAATGGTGCCTCTTTGGAACACTAAAACGTCTAGTCAAAGCATATAGTTTGCACTTTGTGAGTTGGTTTTAATAATTCCTTCCTCTCTGTTCCCCTCACCTTCCACAGCCCCAAATTTTAGCAAAAAAATTTCCTCACAAAAAAGAAAACCCTCCTGGTACTGCATGCAGTATTAATGAAGACTTCTTATCTAGTTGCTTGAGGACTGCTTGAAGCAGGAGCCTGATTTGTAAGGCATTAACTTTATTTGCTGATATTGGTGGGCTATAATCTCTGTCATCCTTTACAAAATTATCTGCAATTCTAATTCTAATGCTGGAAAGGATGGTAGACTATAGCCTGTAATATTTTTTTGCAGTTAAATGATGTAAATCCTTAAGCAGATTAATTTACAAATAATAAAATCTGGCATGATTTCAGATTTCAGGGACTTTCCTTTATTGATCTAAATATTTGACTGAGTGGGTGAATACAGGATACAACCCCAGGTGTTGCATGTCTTAATACATTCTTTTATCTAGACATATAGCTGACCATCAACACTGGGACAGGTTTTGGATGCTGGACTAAGCACTTGGGAGGGTTTGTTGTTTGGTTTTAGTTTTTTTTTCCCTAGTTGGAACAAGAGCTCAAAGAACTTATAAAACATTAGCAACATTTCATTGCCTTTCTTCAGCCTGCTTATAGGCTTCAACTTAATATTTATTTCCTCCATCAAAGACAGAGAGATTGCCTCTTCCCTCAGGAAAAGAAAAATTCATGAGTTTAAATCCTAAATCTCCTTATTCTGCACTCGCCTATTGAATTTTCTCTGCAAATTCTAGGAAATCAGAGATTACACCCTGGGGTGGTGGTGTTGAACTTTGGGTGCAGCTTGTAGAAGTGAAAAGGCTGCTGTACATGTCACATCTCCTGAGTAATGTGTGGTAGCTCCCAGTCCAGCTGCTGGACCTGAAGGAGGCTGGTGTAAACGAGGTGACAAAATAACAGTCTGTAGCTTTCAGTCCAGCAGTTAGAAGCCTGATAGTGCTCTGCTGAATAACTCACTTTGTGTTTACTCAGAGCTCAGTCAAACCTTGGGGTACCTGCTTACATCAAAGGACTATTTGTATGAATTGACTCATGCTGGTCCTCTTGTCTTCATTACTGTCCCAAAATTTAAACTCATGTTTGTGTCTTGGTCTACAGTGCAGGGCTCAAACAGCAGAATCTATATTCTGGATTTCCCTCTAGGGCCCATTTTTAAACCTGAATGTCTCTGTTTTTTCCAGTTTTGTATCTAATCTGCTAGATTCTGACATGCTGAAATCATTGACTTTCAGTTTTCGAAGTACATCAGTGGTGACATGTTTCTAGTATTGCTGTTGATAATTTAAATTCACAAGCTTTAGGGTGTTTTCTGTGTATGAAACAAGTTAACCACACATTGAATTTCTTCCTTCCTTCAGTATGAGAGCTTTCAGGTTGTTGTATCAGTGCAGTGATCAATTCAGGGAACTCTGTCTCTTTATTTCATGTAGGAGGTTAAGATCTGATATGCTCAGCCTGAGAACCCTAAATGTTACAGATTGTACGTTGTTGTCAGAAAAGTCTGTATGTTATCAGACAAATGTATAAGATTAAAATATTAAATTAAAGATTTTAAATTAAAAAATGTGTCATTTAAAAATTTAGCAAGGCTCTGACAGATATACTTTCTCTGAATATCAGTACAATTGATAAAGACTTGTTTTTCCTTGTTCTGCTTCAAACACTGATGGACATGAAGCAGGAGTAGAAATTAAGGACATCCTATGTTCTGGCTTAAGCTGCACAATTGACCCTTCCCAACCCTTTTAGCTTATATTCATCCCTTTGAATGTAGTACTCTGTTTCAGGTCCTGTTATCGGTGTTGGAGGACAGAAAATTACTGACACGTTTGGAAAATCCAAATTTTTGGAATAATTTAAATCACAAGCCTGCTTACAGTTACTATAAAGCTGTTTCTGATAGCAACTAGGTTTCATGCAGGTGGATTTTTCAGTGTCAGCACTTAGCAATAGATAATATGTGTTTCAATGGCAAATCAATGATAATGGCAATACTTTGTTCATAGTTCTCTAGATTTATGGGTGAAGAGGGAAGATAATGACCTGGGAAACATTTCTAAAATAAGTTCACCATTTCTTGTTCATTCATATTAATTTGGAATCTACTGTAATAATACAGTCAGTTACAGTGCAGGTTAATGTACTTAATCTGAAAAGATCTTTTGAGATGCTTGAGAAAGTAAAGCAGCAGTTATTTTCTTTCTGCTATAACATCCTTCAAACTAATTTCAGACTGTAGGTTATCTTCAACTCTATGTTATTTGCTGAATGGCACATATTTTGATCTGAACTTCTGCGGCAAGTTTGTCCTTATCTTTAAAAAAAACTGGACTCCTCAAAAGAAAACACCCTTTCCTCTTTCCTTTTGTGAATGGCCTTTATTTGAAATTCACTAAACACAGTGGTTTATGGGATTCCATCTGCTATGTCTTCTTGTAAACAGCTCTGGTGCAATTTTCAGAGCACTTAACAATGTTTTATTCCTGTTCCACGAATCCTTCCATGGGCTTCAGGTATCAGGTGTGAACATGAAGAATTTCTGCTGTCCCACTTTTTGGTCTTCTTCCTGAAACCAGTTCCCAAGGGTTTTGAGATTAAAGCCTTGCATGGGAATCACTAATTTAAATGGAAAATATCACTCTGGTTCTAATGGGCTAATATCCAAAAATCAAAGAACAGAGATTTAGGTACTTTCATGTAAAATTTAGATCTTCACAACTTTTGCCTTCTCCTACAGTAAATCCCTTTGACACATCCTTTTGTGTCCATGCCCCTGCACCAATCCTTCCAAAGGGCCCCAATATCTTCAGCTTTTAGCTACCCAGTGACTTCATGATTATCTCACATCTAATATCCACCCATCTCAACTGATTACAGTATGGCTGAAATTCTTTGTCTATACATCACTGGGTGTGAGCAGGATGCTCAAACTCCTGAGCTCAAGTAAATTAGGGGAAAAACCAATCTCCCTGCCTTCAGTCCCACTTCAATCATCAGATTGTGCTTGGAGAAATCACCTGACATGGCATGATCATTGTTCAAATCCTCTCTTTCTTTCTGAAAGGAGCAAACATTTGACAAAAGATTTCTTGTTTTAGAACCATTCCATATAACTTATAGTGCTTGAATCAGAAGGATCATATTTATCTGCTATGGAACCTGCTCCATTTTGCCCAAACTAAAACCTATGGGTATTCTACTAGCTTTCCACACTCATTTAGCTTTTTTTACCTGCCCTAAAGATCAGTTTTTATTCAACCTTGATAAGAATTGGCCTCTCTGGGATAAGAAAGGGAAATGGAAAACTACATGATTTATGCTTGGGTTGAAAGTCCTTCCCAAAAGATTTCTGTTCAATGGGAGGGTTTGAAACCTTCATCTTTCATCCTTTTCCTCCAAGGGTTCTGATGTTTAAGTCAACCCCCAAGCAAGGAAGTTGCTTTCCCTGCCTCAGTAGTATTGCTCATCTAAGAAATGGGTGGCAGGGTTAGACTGTAACCAAGTGCCAGAGACCACACAGGTTTATCTTTAGAGCTGTTGTAGCTGCTATCTGGCTCCTCCCTCACCAAAAGTACTCAAAGAAATATTAATATATTTTTAAAAACAAACACTGAAGTTCATACCTGACATGTGGGAGAAAATCAGTAATAAACTTAGAAAAGCTCAATAACTTTTACTGAATTACACTTAATGTATCTATGACAAAATCATTTTGCCCTTTGGTTTTCTGGCCAAGAATACCACAAACATCAAATTAGCTTTCCAGATTACCCCTCTGTAACTACATTATGTAATAAAAAAATGACTGACCAAAATGTCATTTGATTCAGTATGTGTTAAGAATGCAAATTATACAAGAATACATTTTCTGTATCAGAATATCTTCAGTTGTTCATTTGAAATTGTCACTGCTGTATCTATGCAGTTTTAATATCAAGAAAACGAGAAGACTCAATACAAACAGTCAAGTATATAGAAGTTTGGCAGCTGGAAAAACATATTAATGCATTGTTTAGCAAAAAAAGTACTTTCCCATTGGTCTCTTTTTCTCCATACAGGCCATTGTCTTTAAAACTTGTCCCTCAGAACTCAGAGAATATATTACAGAGTAGCTGAATGGAATGAAAGGGGTTTTTTGTTTTGTTTTGTTTTTTACTGCAGAGTGCTTGCAAATCTTAGGCCTTATTTTTGCAGACTTTTGGCCAGACATAGCAGACCTATTAAACATGAGCTATAGATCAGGTAAACCAAGCTGAATAATAACTATTTGCTCCTTTACTTGTGTGAATTGTTCCTAGTCTTCCAGAAGATATCCTCTCTGTCTTTAATCAATGTTGAAGTAGCAGAAATTTAAACATTAAGGGCCTGTTTTTCATCAGATTAATGAGCAATGAGGTCTAGACTTCTTGTACTTATTTTCTTCTTTGCACTAATAGTAGATGACTTAATGGAATTGGATTAATGCATTTTTAGAATAGAAAAAGGATTCTAAGATATTATGGATGTTCTTTCTTTTTTTTTTTTATTTTTTTTTATTTTTTTGGAACTTAGAACAGGCTTTTTGTTTTTTTGGGCTACTCACCAACACTTTTGACTTTACCAGTCAACAACAGTTGCCCCAACAGTTTGATTCCCCAGTTGCTTTGATTTCATACTCCTTTGTACAAGTCAAAACTGTGCTAAGTACCTTCCTTCTGCCTAAAGCATAACCATGGTCTCTCTGTCTTAGTGACATGACATTAATTTTTTGTTCTAGTATAGTCTTTGTTTCAACAAAAGTGCAAATTTGTCCTTTTACATCTAGTCTCCATTCTTTGAAAGTAATATTTCTGTCAGGCTACAGAGCAAATACCATCCCTCTTATCTGTGAGTTGGCATCTGACATTTTGGCAGGCAGTAGTAAAAGATATCTATTTTACCATATTATTCCTATCTGAGAATAGGAGACTTAAGTGCATGCTGGGACACAACACTACATACAAGAGGATCCTGTGACTTTATGGATTCAGTTACTGATTCTTTGGTGGTAATGATGTGCTTACTTATGCTGTCATCTGCTAGTCTTCTATACCCCTATTTGAAAATTATAACATTTTTCTATAAGGAACTATGAAAAGACCTTTCAAAGATCAATGTTTGCTTTTACAGCAATTATGATGCATGGTCTCTACCATTCTACTCTCTGCAGAAACGTGATGATCACCCCACATATCAGGAAAGTCCTGTCTCAGTGTGAAGCTTCTATGCCATAAAAGCAGAAAGTATATTCCAGCAATGCATTAACAGTGAGAACTAATATCTCTCATGCAAAACAGTTACTATATCTACATATGAAAAGAAATCTTCAATAAAGCTGCTGAGAAGCTAGGAAAATCCAAGTGTCTTATCTGTGTTCTTATTCCAGATTTGCCTACTGTCTCAAGAGGTGAACAGAAGTAGAATTTTCTCCAAAACTTCAATGCTCTTGAACATATATGAGATTTCAACTTATTCCATCTTTCTATGAATTACACATCAAGGAACTACACATCTGTGGCATGTGAATGACTCCATTTTGACAATACACATAAGGTATTACATGGGTTACAGAGGTCAACAGCAAGACTTCATTAAAAAAAGTGTGAGCCAACAAAAGAGGTTATTTGTTCCCAGTGTAAAGAAAAAAAAAGAAATTAAAATTAGAAATACTATTAGCATGTATTTCTCAGTAAGAAAATCTTTACTTTAGTTTTTGATGCTATTTTAAATTTGTCATGTGATTTGATGCACCTAAGTTTGAACACTAGAGTCATCTTTCCGATTATTTTTGTTAATTCTGATGATTACGGCTTTCCTTTGATTTATTTCAAGTATTAAACCATAACAGAGATGTTGGATTATTAACACGTATTGGAGAGGGTGCCATCTGGCTATATGAGTGATTGAAGAGATATTCAAACTATGTGACAATAGCTATTTTCTTGATAACTTTATTTAGATCAGAATGAATTTCTCCACTTGTGCCCTGAATTATCATTTTCAAAGACAATAATGTTCCTAATGGAACTGGAGCACGCATTTTTCTTTTCTAATTAATTTTATATTAAAGTAAATCCTGATAAGAGAAGAACCAATAAAAACATAAACTGTCTGTGACAGGAGATTTTAAAAAGTCATTGAAGCAGAATGAAATAAGATGGAGTTGGGCTGCTTATGCTGAACACTTAGTACAGGAGCTAAATCAGTAAAGAATAAGAAGTTATTAGCACATGTTAATATGATTTAAATGGAAGTATCCTTTGAAATGGAAATACAAAGTACAAGAAAAATGCAAAAATATGCAGTAAGAAGCAGTTTGTTCTAATGCTATGTTCAGATAATGATCACTAATCAGATGCTGTATGTTATTTAATATTCTTTGTACCTACCAAAATATACAAAACCATCATAATAAAAAGAAAGTAAGATTCTTGCTAAAAGAAGCATATCTATCTTGCAGTACTTATATTTATGTTCCCTTTCTCAAAGTGAAACTGCATTTATTAAATTTGAAAGACTGCCTTAAGGTTTGATAAAAACTAGCTAGAAAGCAACCTTTCTATCTCATCAAAAATATGACTTTGGATTTAGCATGTAATTCTAATACAAAGTACAAAGAATGAAAACTGGCAAAATGGTCAACAACATCAACAAAATATATAAAAATGTCTTAACCATGAAATATTCTGGAGCTGAGTTTTGTTGAAGCAGATACATTCCCATGAAGGATCCAGACTAAGCAACCTGAATTTTCCCATGTTAAAAAAATTTTACTGAAAAGTTTCTGACTCCTTCAATTTCTCATTAAGGAATATATTTGTTTTAGTGAGTCTTGTGCATCTGATTCACAATTACAGGGAAAATGACATTTATTTCTGAGCAATTGGTGCAATTTTTGAAAGCAGCATTGCAAAACATGGAATTGATTTTTAGCTAACAAATATCCTACCAGCAGTTTTTCTTGAATATGTAACACTCCTATAAGCACTAATAGCAGTAGTTCTGGTAGTTTGAAATGTGCCAGAAGAAACAGAGGAGTTTTATCAATAGCTGGAGCAGTATGAAATACTTAGCCCTGTTTAGATTCTTCCTGTCATAGGTACTTGTGTGAAAAACGGAGGACAAGACCACTTCTTCATAGGTGCTTAGAGGAAAGGTAGAGTAGAGGGTCTGTAGTCCCAGTGCAATGTTTTCTGGTAACAGCCTTTGACGAAGCACGTGGGATCCTGCCTCCTGAAGTCTCTTAAAAACTTTCCAATACCCTACTCTCAGTCTCTCTTTCTGTAATATATCCCATTTCCACTACTTCTCCTTCAATATCCTTCAAAGAAAGGAAGAGCCCATGCTGGGTTATTTTTCATTATGAAGAATATTCTGAGCTAGTATGAGACAAGATGGTGAGATATCTCCCTAGTGCAGGAGGCCAGGTAGCACAGCAAGGATGGGTGGACTTTTACAACAGGCACAGAGTGAATGTTGCCCTGATTTTTTAGAGTGCAGTGTTTATAGTCGGTAGCAAAGGTTCTCATGGATTTTGTGTAAACAGTCCATGTTTCTATAACCGGCCAAGGACTGTTTTGTACTTTGGATGTTGCTTTTCATTCTTCTTTTTGGAGTGGAGAATGTGATGGACTGTGTTTCTCACCTATGGAATTTGAGAGGTGGCGGCCTCCTTGTCCAATTCATAACTGTCTGTAAAAAGGTATAAATATAAGAATAAAGAGAGGCTGAAGCTTCTTTTGCTCTCTGCCTGGCCTTGGTGGCTGACCTCCTGAGTTGCCTATTTGTCTCGTGTCTGACAAAGCGACAAGTGAGTGTCTGGATAGAGAAGCAGATCTGACTTGGGACCAAGAGCATCTAGGGCAGGATGGACTTGGCTGACACAAAGGCCAGTAGTCACCTGTATGGGCCGATCTGGAAGATGAGATGGGAATGAATGACACGTATGAACCTCAACCTTGAATCCCAGATTTTTGTTGTAGGAATAGAAGGACCAATTCCTTTTACAGCTCTCTCCTCATTAAACAGTTATCCAAATATGAAAAAAAAAATTCCCATTGTACTTGTTATGATCAGCCACCATACTTAGCATTCTGTTGAAGCCGTGCCAGATGGAGAAAAATCTGAAAAAAACAGATGGTGATTCACTAACAGTACTGGTCCAGACTGCAATGGCAAGACAATCTCACTTTCTTTTCAGCTTTAAATCTCCTCTCAACCTCTCCGCTGTGTACTGCCACATCTCGCAATATCATAGTTTATGCATGTCATGCTTAAAAATACTCTTGTGAAAGAGCTATCCATGAAGGATGGTTAATCCCAGACAGAAGCCATGTAAATTGGAACATAGGAGTTTTGATTACCATGTATCTACCATTTTAGCATCTCATGTTACCTGCTAACCAGCATATCAGCCTTGCTGAACAGTCAGAAAGATGATATAGTTGAAGAGAAGAAAAACCTATGCCTCTGAAGAGGTCAGAGACACAATGCAAGAAATCCTGCTTTATCCATTCTCTAGGGCACGGGTATTCAGAAAAAAGCCCACAAAATCCAAACCCCATAACTGTTTCTAGAGGCTTTTTTTCTTTTTATGGCCCTGAAAGAGTCCAATGTTTCTCAAACAGTAGGAGTGGGAAACCCTATCTTCTTTTGTAGGCTCTGAAGCAAATGCAAGCGACACCCTCTCTTACACAACATCCTCCAGTGTATGAAGCCAAATTATTATCTAGACATTATGTAATGATCTCGAAAAGGTAAGTAACCATAGAAAGTCTTTGCACTAAATGTGTCTTGCAAATGAAGAATCATCACAGGGACAAATCAACACAAATCAGGGCAAGAAAGGGGATTGGGAAAACATCCAAAGCTGAGAGATTTTTCATAATTATATGAATGTCTAATCATGGTGTCATGATTCTAAGCCTTTCCAGTTTGAGAAATTTAGCACAAAACACCTTCAATAAACAAGTGGTAGGAATGTCAAAGGGCTCCTTCCTCTATTGAACCCAGAAACTCACACAAGTTTGGGGCAGCAAGATGTTCACCCAGAGGAGATAAATTCTAGGGCCAGGTTTGATGTTGCCTGAGGAGTCTGTGGATTCTGCTTTTTTATAATCAGATCTTAATCTGAGCAACTTGATCTAACTTGCTTTGACCACATAGCAGGAACAGAAAAAACCCCATGTAGAAAGTTTTTTACTCTACAGAGAGATTAGGAAATATTGTTTCAGATAAAAGTTGTAATACAAGACTTGTTATAAAAGCTGACAACAATGTGTTGAGATTTTATTCTTTAATACTAGCACATGTAAAATAAGTTACAAAAATGATTCATACTATATTTTTATACAAATTGTTTTATATTTCTTGTACATAAAATATTTTCAATAGACAAATATATACCAAAGATGATGACCAAAGTTTTTCAATAAAAAATGAGAGTTTGGCAAGCAGCAGAATTCTTAGAAAACGCATGATCTTTCTTTGCGTTGTTTCAGGGAAAAGGTAGCACTGCAAGGAAGAAGAATTCTGAAGCCTGCAAAATATTAACATTTTCCAGTCGAAGCAGTTCATTGTACTAATCTGAGGAAAGGTTTTTACCCCTCCGAATATGCTTTAACATAAAGTTTAAAATACATGTGTATCATCTTATGCAAAACACTGTGTTTCTTTCTACTTAAAATGATTTTCCACTTTATTTTGTTGAATATTTTTGATTGACCTGAAATGTTCCTTTTGAAACTGCAAGAAAAATCAATCAGTCCAAGAGGAGAAACTTAAACATACTTTAATCAAAACGGCATTAATCTTGCTCTGAGACCAAGACAAAACAAGCTGTGAAATGCTCTTTGATTTGCAGACTGAACAGTTAGAAGTGTACATTTCGTATCTAATAGCTTCATGCTAAATAGCTGAATTAACTATGAATAATTCAATCAAATATAGAACTTTCAGGAGCTGTAATCTCAGAATCACCTCTCAAAATTTAAGGTCTCTGCTTTCTCTCTATTCCAGTAGCCCAAGGGGATAATAATTCTGAGCCTTGTCTGAACACATCCAACTTTCTCAAAAACTAACATTCTAGCCTTATCCAAAAGCAAATTTCCCTTTTATTCAGGTTTGAGATTTATGAGCAAAGAAAAATGGTCAAAGAAATATATCAAAAGGAAAAAACTAATGCAACTGAGAGAAATTCATACTTCTATCAAGGAACAAAAACATGCCATCTTTTCCACTTGATTATTCTTCACCAGTGAGCTTTCTTTTTTAAACTTTTTTAAACTTTCGCAAATATCTTTTTTTCTCAATATACAATTTTTTTTGTAGAAACAACACCCAAGAATCATAAGCATGAGTTTCACAGATCAATGCAACTGCTAAATGAATGAGGAATGAAATAACAGTTAAAAAAAAAAAAGAAGAAAAAGGAAAAGATCACAGTCTCAAAGAAAGATTGAAAACGACACAGAGCAATCCAAGAACTTGTTTTCCGGTCTTGATGATGGACTTTCCGTGGCTCCAGTGGGATGTTTGAAGCCCACTACTTTCAGATGGAAAAAACCAATATCTGTCTCTGCCAGTTTATTTAACTCTGTGAAGAAGCATATACTTCTTGAATGCCAAGCAGGGTATGGCAGACTGGGTGACTTGCTGCTGGTCCTAAGTAAATTCCTGTAAAACGAATTTGTGAGTCTTTAGCATTAGCCAAATAGATTGAGACAGCTGAGCTGAGAGAGCTGTGGTTGTTCAGAAAGCAGAGGAGAAGGCTTCAGGGACATCCCATTGCAACTTTTCAATACTTTCAGGAAGCTTATAAAAATTAGGGAGATGGCCTATTTGTATAGGACACTTCTAGTGACAGAACAAGGGGCAATGGTTTTAAACTGAAAAAAAGAAGGTTTAGATTAGTTATTGTGAAGAAATTCTTTACTTGGAGGGTGGTGAAGCACTTGAAAAAGATGGCCTGAGAGGTTGTGGATAACTCATCCCTGAAAGGCCAGGCTGGATGGGACCATGAGTGATCTGATCTAGTAAGTGGCATCCCTCTGCATAGAGGAGGTGATGGAACTAGATGCTCTTTAATGGCCTTTCAAATCCTAATTATTCTACCATTGTTTTCTATGGTTCTAGGAATGGTCAGCCAGTCCTACCTTTACCTTTTACTCTTTTTTTCACCACAGCATCTCTCCAAGGCCAAAAGAGCTTTGGCTCCACTATTCAAGGGAGAGTTGAAGTGAAACTCCAGCCAGCGTGCTACCGAACAGATTAACATGAGAAGGCTGCACACTGGAAATAGCAAATAAATCTAAATAAATACCTTAAAAGTCCTTTTGTTTTAGTGGCATACTGTATAAGTGTTTTCTGACCAAGAGAAAGAACCAGGTTGGGGCACTGATGTAGGTAAAGCATGATGGCCAAAATAGGAGTTCTCAGGTTACAATGGTTCCACAGCTAGGTTCAGGGTGCAGTAACACAAGCAGCTGAACTTGCTCAGCTGAGGGGTCAGCAAGGACGTGGAAAGTACAATGGGAAAACACAGAATTAAATTTCTAACTGCAGATTAATGATTCCAACTTGTAGGCATTGATAGGAAAAGTATGATGAAAATCAAGAGAAGACATTTTTTTCTTGTCACATCTCAGTTCTCTCACAGAAGATATAAAAATAATGAACTAAAGCAAGGGTTTCTGCTCTGTACACTCAAAAATTTATGGTTGATTAAGCAAACAAAATGTGATTATCATGGAATGTCAAATCATACCTCCCAGGGAAATGTTAAGTGACACAGAACTGGGTCCAATGACACAAAAAGAGAGGTGTTATGCAGCAGAATAATCTATCAACAGTAGAACAACAGTACTAAAAATGAAAGTAAAAGAGCTACTTCACAAAACGTGATCTAAATTTTAAGATAAAAGATAGCTTGTGAAATGTTGCAGTCCAGTAATGATAGCACACAACTACTATTGATGGCTTCCAATTTATCAAGAAATCTTTCCATATTCTATAATTTTGAAATGAGAACAGAATTTCTCAAATACTACTGTGTATTTGCATTCATTTTACTGGATTTGCTTGATAGGAAAAAGCATGCCTTTCAATGACAGAGAGAACTTACAGGTTTTCAAAATGTTGCCTGACAGCTAAGGTTATAATTTTTGGTTTTCTGTCAACTTTTAAGAGTAAGAATCTTAAACACCAGATCAAAAAAGCAGGCATGTCAGACGGACAATTTATGAACACACATATTATGAATAATGAGAAATCATTTATCTAGAGTTATGAAACAAGAATCCTCCATGCATTACATGCAAGTATCTTACTTCTAATATATTATCTTTCATCCTAAATCAAATGGATATGACTTTTTGGAAGTTCTAATAACTTAAAGATAATTCAAGTTTAACTATTAAAATGTCTGCAAATGCTCTCCAACAACAGTTTTTCTTCTCACCTTATCATGTAATGGTCTGATCGGACAGTCCAAATTTAAGATCCAAGCACACAAATCCCATAGAGCTAAAGAAAACCCCACAATTTTTTCTCTGTAGAAGAAAGAACATGGTTGAAGAATGGTTGAGACTGCACCATGAAGAGAATGATGAATGTCAGTATTTTGGACCAGGTTGCAAAGTCAGGATTTCCTCAAAGAGAATATCTCACTGTCAGATCCCTTTTGATTTCTTAAGTTCATTCCTTTGAACATATCATCTAATGTCAAAATGGAACAACACCATATAAAGAAATGCAATTTCCCAAATAAATTATTTTTAAGCAATTTAGGTAGGTTAGAAATTGTACTTCCAGCTCTCTGCAAAAGTCAGTGGAAACAAAAACCCACTTTATTTTTCCAATACAGTATATAAACTCTTTGAAGTAGACAGAATTTTTCACTACATTTAGGTTTTCAATGCCTTCTAGGATACAGTGGTATTTTTAGAAGAACTCAGTCACACACAGATTTCACTGGGATACAGAACAGACTGTCAGAGTGCTGTTAGAAAGCTTATGCAGGAAAAATAATTCATCTTTTAAAACATTGGTATACCACGGGTCAGAATTCTTCCAACAGCTGCATGCTTTCTTTGCACAGGGAGTCCCTCACATTTACTTTGCAAACGTATTTTACTAGGTATATAAAGATGCAAATAATCCTTTTGAGCATTAGAAGGAAACTTTATGGAATAGTAGTTCATATTAAAGTATCATCTTTCTGCTTGTAGATGCACTAGGGACAGTTAAAGCAATGTATGTGTGGGGAAACCCTGCACTTTCAGCTCTGTTGAAGGGAAGTCCACTGCTACACTGCTGGCTTGCATAACCCTGAACACACTCTGTCCTGCTATAAACCTGTCTGGGATGGCTCCTTGCACTGATACAGACACATTATCTGAAGTCCATTGTTATCTTGGGCTGCACCTGAAATTGTAAAGCATCCTGAGAATGACGGCTGTAAAGCAGGTTCCTGTTCTCTAAAGTTAATAGAATTACACTGTCCAAGTAAAAGGATTACCAGGACAACCACTGATTTTTCCAAGCTCACACCTGGTTTACAAATGAGCTAATAGGAATGAAATGTTCCTCTGCCTGCTTCTATTCTCAGTTGGTCCACCAAACATTTGTCAAGAAAATAATTCCGTTGATTTGAAATACCAGATTGATGTACTGGAGGCTAAAATTTGCACAGAAAAGCTTATTGCTTTTGTGCCAGCATGCTGTGAAATTTTACTTTGTAAGAAGCAAGTTGGCTGCATTGCTTGCAGAACTCACTGTCAATGCAGATGAGATGATGTCTCAAATAGGCTTGTCAGTTTTAAGGACACAATTTCTTCCTGCAACTGTTCCAATTTTTTCAGAATGGCCATGCAGAGCCTTCAAAGACATTTTGTATGCAATATGTTCCTTTTCTTATCCTCTACACAAAAATATCTTCACAATAAAACTCCTATTTTTGGCTTTTAAATTTGTTTGCTTGTATTATTTCATAAGAAAGGGTTTTAAAATAGACACATGGGTATAGATTACAGCATTTTCTATGGATAAGAAAGTAAACATTCAGAAGTGGGAAAAATATTGGACTGCTTTTACTCAAGTCACAGGTAAATGCTAAACATGTATCAGGCTTCTGGGAACCTGTTGGAGTCTGGCTTGTTAGTGCTGATGTAATCATTTTCCTAGAAGTAGAACCTATTAACATGAGCTCTGCCCTGCATCAACCATGTCTGCATGAATTGCAGTCATTTGGAAACACAATTAGAGTTGTCTGTCTGTCTGCAATAGAGGTAAATGTACTTTCAGTATATGCATATTCATTAGATCTTATATGGAACAACATATGAAAATCTCTTTATGGCCATTGTCTGGCAGTAAATGAATTTCTTGACAGGACTACTTCTTGAATCTCAGGCACAAAACCTGCCTCTCAGCCTATTGAATGCAAGTATCCATGTGGCTCAGAAAAAGCCAGGCACCTCAGAGTGAAAGTTTTGTGCTGGGTGATCAGCAGAGCCCCTTCACATTTCAGAAGCTGAGTGGAGGCTGCTGCCTGGTGCAACACACAGCTGGGAGCCACTTCACTGAGCAGGAGTGCTGGAATACTTTCCTGCTTCTCTTCCTTTGTGTCCACAGGAAGACTTGTTGCATCACATTCAGAGTCTCCTGTTCCTATTAATGCATATGCCTCTT
Source organism: Drymodes brunneopygia (assembly GCA_013400955.1). NCBI lineage: Eukaryota > Metazoa > Chordata > Aves > Passeriformes > Petroicidae > Drymodes > Drymodes brunneopygia. The sequence continues at coordinate 61,729 of VZTZ01013209.1, read as the reverse complement.
CAAATTAATTTAGTGACTCCAAATCAAATTTATTTAATCTGAAGCAGCTAATGCCAAATGAGGTTTTTATTTAGACTCAACAGAGGCAGTATCAAATCCCTCTCTTGAATACAGCATTTGAACGGGCACACAGAAGGGCAAAAACATTTCTTAGAAATCTGCTGTAAAGCCACAACAGTACAGGGCAGTTCCTAGCGCACCATACCAGGATGTTTTCTTTTTTGATGGTTTTCACTAACTATGAAAATGGATGTCTGCATATGGTATTATGAACTCTGTAACCCAAACACTGACTGTTCTTTTATTGAACCGTTTATAATCTTCGAAAACTTGATTTCTTCAGCTCTCCTGTAGACACAGAGCATCTCACTTTAATCTAGTAGTTCTATAGAACTGGTTTTGAGGAAGCCTTACTGTGAATGCAAAGACCTGCACATCATGTCTGCAGGTGTTGACTTCGTGCTGCTGAGACACCTCTTGGAGCCAGGCTTGTAGATCTAGCCCTGCAGAATCAGTTCACAGTAGGCTTTTACAGTTTGTGCCTTTACTGTGTTAGGACATTTCTGCTACCTCAGAGAAGATAACCTGTGCTCTGACACTTACAGATACCAAGATGAAGAAAATGCATTTGAGCTCAGAACGAGTTACACACAAAGTGAAAACTTTGAGGCCACAGGTTAATTCATCCAAATGGACTAAGAATTACTATCTTTAGAATGTACACCACACATGCTGGGGAGGAGAGAATACTCCAGCTGTGAATTCAGATTTTTTTTTTTCAGAAAAAACTCTAAAATTTCATTGTGCAGAAGTATGTGAGAATAAAAAACTGAAGTGTAGATCAGAGAGTTCAATCTGTAAGCAGCTAAAATGTTTAATTGCTTAAACTGCCTTGAATGCTACTCACCGAAGTGCCACTTGAATGCTACTTACCGAAGACATTACCCAGGCAAAGCCACACAACTGGCAGTGAAGCTATTGGTTCTTCAGAAGGCTCTTTTGCACCAGAACTTTCCTCTGCAGTAGCAACTATAGCAGAATCTATGTCATACTTCAGCAATATAGGTAAAATTTTGAAATACCTGTGCATATAGAACAGACAATATGAAAATAACATACATTACTGGATTATACTTCTATTTTCTTACTTTTTCTTTCTCTAATCATATAGATGAGAAGTTAATAGTCTGGTGCTATTTGTTTTAAGAATTAATCTTTGCTGACTACCATAAAAATATATCTATCTTTCAAGTGATAATTCTTTAATTAATAGGTGCTTTCTTAGAAGAGTTTCAAATAACTGGTAGAAAAAGAGCTCTTCACTCAGGCACAAGAATTATGCAGGTCTTTGTGATAAGGAAGTAAACTTTACACAAATTATCAAAACTAAAGGTTTTGAAAGACAGAGGAAGTACATTTGTTGCACAGACACTCAAGAACTGAACTCTTTGCCAGAATCAGTAAAGCAGTTTAGACTGACCAAATGAGATATTTTGCCTCTTTACAACAATATATTAAAAATTACTTTCAACACCAAAGATTAATGCTGAGAAATTTTGAGATAAAATATGTTTCTTGTGCCCAAAACCACTATGTCCAGCTTTTTCAGGTGTTATGGATTGATTGAAAGCATTAGACAAGCCCTGCCTCAGGTTCAGATTTTTGGCAGCAGCTTAAATTCAGTTGACCCACACCTAAACCTCCCTGGCTTGCAAGTTCTTAGAAATGGCAAACTAGGTCTATTATAAAAAGAGATTTATTGAAGAGACAGAAGACTAACAGACAATAGGCCTTAAGAAGATTTACTTACTACACAGGTTAAAACAAATAACTACATGTATAGTTACATAAAACAGTGCACAACATAAAGGTACCTATATTAGAACTAGGAAAGGAATAGTATAGATTAAGAGTCAATGTAACTTACCATTGAATTGATGATGGTGTAAACACAGAGTCTTTTCATTCAACCTCCAGAAGAGCAACCATGAAGTTTGTGCCCCAGCTTTGGGGGAAAGCCTTACATGTTTCCAGGGAATGTGCAGAAGGCTTCTGCTTGTGAGTTCTGTGTAAATTTTATAATTTGTGGGTATCTGTCAGTCAGAAATCCAAGATTTATCATTCTTCATTCTTGTTCTCAAGGCAAGATGTTTATTGTCAGCTGGGAATGCCACCTCCCTGATGCCAGAGATAACTCACTGCTGGACTGTTATCTCATGAATTAGCAGACTCATGTGAGGGAGACAATACCCTGAGCTATCACACCAGCTGATAGAATAGATAAGCTCTTCTGTGGCAGAGGGGAATGTCCCATCACATTAAGTGACAAGGAATCTTTTTATATTTTCAATTGATTTGAACTCCTGAGGAAGTGGAAGGAAAAGAGAGAGAAGTTGTGGAAGACCTGAACAGCTACAGCCGTGGTCTGGTGGTACCCTGGTTTCCCTTCAGGTCCATGCAAGAGTAGAAGATGGCCTACTTGATCTCACACTTACTTCCAGGAGAAGCCTGGTGGATGTTCTGGAGCACAACCATGTGGGCTGAAGAAGCCCAACATGACTGCCAGCTGTTAAGTCAAGCTGGTGGTGTGCTGGAGAACTGCTGGTTTGTCTGTGGTGCAAGCAACCAACCTGGGGCCCAGGAGACGGGCTGGAGAGCAGGTCTTAATACTAGGGCATGGCTGCATGCGAGCCCCTGCTTCATCTCTCATTCCTTTCAACTTTGATGCCCATTCCAATAGGCTGACAAGGCTTCACTTGCAGGCACTTGGCGTGAAGCTTATTCAGCAACCAAGTCCTACTGAGCCCTACCTGCAATCCTTTTGCTTAAACCTTGAAAGCTGGGACACTCTGCCAGGGTGGTCTGCTGATACAGTGTCACAGGGGACACACTGGGAGGCAGAGCAGAGAATAACACTGACATTTATCCTCCTGCAGGTGGCAATCAGTAGAGATGACTGTTTCTCTTAAACAAAAATAAAAGACTTCTGTGGTAAAACCATGAGTCCCTCTCAATTGTTTCTATGGGAACCAGCTTCAAATGGGTTCTGTAGCCAGCCATTTATTTAGACAAAAATATTTCATAACTGTGAAACAGAATTGCATGTTATAAATGGTAAGCAGTTCTGAAGTGAAAAGAGAAATTACACTTCAGAGTGCAACCTGAGGTTTCAATTAAATAAAGCTGTACTCTTGAGCTGGCCTAAAATTAGAGAGAAAATGTGTTTGATCTTGCAGCAGTGTGGCCATTTACATACTTTTTCAGTGTATTAGAACTCAAAAACTCGGCGTTAGATGAACTATTAGATAATTCAGCATTATTAAATTTTTATGAAAATAATCAATAATAATTACTAAATTAAAACCAGACAGAAGCCACTCAGTATTACAGAGAATAGTGGGGAACATGACACCTAGTGCACAATTGCTTCCTTTTGTATTCTTCTGCAACAAAAAGACCCTCTAAAACAAACCCTTATCTTTAACTAACTCCAAATTCTTTATTAGTAGGAAAAGTACTATGTGGCTATTTAACAATTAAACTGCACCCCAGAGCATAGAAAAACCACAAAAATATCTTGGATTTTTTCAGCATCCTGAGAGTATTCTGAAAATACAAAATTATATTTTTACCTCATTGTACATCAAAACAAATAATCCAGGCTGTATAAAATCACTTGCTGTTATATTATTTAAATTTAATTCTCACTGTCTCCAGTTTAATTTTCAGTGAACTGCTGTTTTAGGACCTGAAAACTTACTGGAAAATCTCAATTAAGACTGAGAGTTCTATCTTCCTTTCAGAATACAGATTGAACCATAGTTCAAGATCGGAAAAGAAAGAAAGGAAAACTGAAGAACATGTGTGTTCCCTTAACCTTGATCCTGCTGAGCTGTGAGTGCAAGTAGGAGTGCCTCATCCATAAGCAAGTCAGCTGTGTTCATGTGCTTCTGACATGAAAAATCTTTGGAGTTCTCTGTGATGAAAAGTTCTGTGCTGGCAAGGTCATGAACTAGAACTTGGTTTAGTTTAGCAGCACAGTTGTAAATCCCCTGCAAATTGTGCAAGTACACATAGGCAGTACAGTAGCTTTGGTGAATATGATCACGGGGAAGAAGTAGAAATTAATCTTAGACACTTGAAGTGCATCTTGCTTCAGCAGGATTTCACCCCTGCACATTGGAAGGAAACCAGTGTTATGCTGGTTCAAACCATTCAAATTCAAACAATTTACAAATTTAGGGTTTCCAGGAAACTAAAATTAAGCCTGATGTTTGCACCTTGACATATTTTGTCAAGTTCAAATTTTCTACAGTCTGTTTATTCTCTTACAAATTTTTTCTGTGGTCAAGTATTTTTAATAGATGTGGTATGGGAAGAGCCCATAATCACTTGCATTGGCTTAGATATTAGTATTTAATATTTATAAATATTTAAAACAGTGCTTGTACACAAAACTGTGCACACAGGGAAGCATGCACAGATACGGACTGAGTGAGCCATGATTTCTCCCTCACCCACTGCACGAATTTCTGACCATCCATTGTGTGAGACTGTGTATAGTTAGGGTTGATGATCACCACTACAAGTTGACATAAACTAATAAATTCATGTTCCAGTAGACAAGTTTGTATAAACTTTGGAAGGTATTCAGCCTACTCAGGGTAAAACAGTCACAATTCTCAGAAAATCTCGACAATTTTAACCTGACTTTTCAAGACAATCTAATTAAAAACAAGCACAATTTTTATGTAGGTCATGGAGATAGGACAGATAGCAGTTTGAAAGAAATGAGGATTGAAATTGAAAGGGTGAAGTTAGTGGTCTGAAATATAGTTGAGTTTTATTTGAGGAACTTAAACAGCAAATTGATGACTCCAGATCATGAACTGAATTAACATATATTTCAAGTATTAAGTATTTGTTCTAACTTTTCTGTAGCTTAACTTTGAGAATGTTCGCACAATAGTTAAAATATCTGACATAAAGCATAAATCCAAAATTTTTAAGATGTTTCAACATTCAGCACTGTGCAACTAGACTTATTTATATGTGTTTGAAAATTTAATCATTCTGACCTCTTCCTACACATTTCACTCCTGCAGGTAAGGAATTCAGTGCTTAATCCTGACTTTCTGTGTTAAGAAAGCTATTTAACTCTGCTCTAAATCTAATAAGCTTTAAAGCTCTTCATATTGCTTTTAAATCCCCTCACGGTACATCTGAAATAAACTCTCATGTCTAAAGGAATAAACATTCTAATGACTTGCACTGCTTCTACTAATCAGAATTTAGTAACAGGTTATTCATTCATCACCAACCAAGGATTTAAACATTTGCTACTAAGTTAAAATATTACCAGTTACTCTGAGTCTGTAGACTCAACAGCATCATTACTGTTCTGTGGCTGAGAAAGAGGATAAAACTGTTTGGGGGTGTGGAGGGAGTTAGACAATGGCAGAGGAAAGAGTGAACAAGGAGAAAGACACTAACCCAGCAGGTAAACAGGCTTTCTTAGCTCTGCCTTTCATTGTGACTGTCGCTTGAAAAACTGACCATACTGTGTGCCCTCAAAGCCCTGTCCCCAGGAAGGAGCCAGTGCCACCTACAAGAGACAGGAGTGTGAACTGTTCACTCTGGGTCAGCTTGAGTGCAGCACAGCTGGCAACATGGAAACAGAGGCACTGTACAGGACAAGGAGTGGGAGACAGAAGGTAGCAAAATCAGTTGTAGTCCAAGTTGCCCGATTTCTACGTGCCCCTTCAGTATAGCACAATGTGCTGAATGGGTAATATTTGAACTTTCACGAATAAGAGCTTCCCAGTCTCTTGCTGCCCCTCAGAAGAAAATGAAAATAGCATGGTCATCTAAAATGAAAAGAAGCTGACCCTTTGAATTAAGTGAACATCTTCTGATATAAAGTCCAAGGAAGTCAGCAGAGACAAGTCTGCTCACTGACTGTGTAAATTTTTTGTAGTTTCAGATATTGGAAAAAAACTCAAAATAGATCAAAATGGTTTAATGAAACATTTGCTTGTAGGCTTGCTAACACCAATGTTAAAAATATCTGTGTTTCCATGCTTTGGTAACATACAAATGGATGTTTTAAACAGTTCATATAAACTGAAGTTCAAACCTAGCAACCTCTGACTATTTTGCACACAGAAAAATCCCAGTCTGAGGGGATCCCCTCTGCTGTGGGTATGGTGGCTGGGCCCCTGGGGCAGGTCAGAGCTCCCAGTCTGCTGAAGATACTGGTCAGTACCCATCCCCAGAGGACAGCAGCACAGGGTGGATGGCTCTCCATCACAGCACTACATCAGAATGCTGATACTTTGAATGCAAGGACTGAAGACACACTAAATCTTTATGATTTATATCTTATGTTTTATATAATAAATATAACATATAACCCTTCTAGTTCTATGCTAAAAGCAAATGCAAATGTAAGACTAAGCTTAATTTTTGCCTAGCATATCTGCAATTAATAGGAGTGAAGTATTTGATTCTCCAAGACTTTTTCTGAACAAAATAATTTCTTTAAGGGAATATGTAGCTGGCTAAATTTTTTTTAATGAAAAAAATCACCCCTACCTGTACACCCACACAAATGTATATATACAGAAAAAAAAGTTCATTATTTGTATATATGTTCTCAGTTATTGACCTGAAAGTCCTTAGTACTTGTATTGTTTGTAGAAGTGATCCTTTTGTTATTTGCACTTTGTGATGCTGAATTCTGTGAGCTCATTATTTTGAAGTGAACATTGGCAAGGGCAATGGTGGCAGCTAAAAGATAAAAACAGTAATGATCAGTAAGCATTTACACAAATGCCTAGTAATCACGCTCTTCATCAGGCAGTAAAGAAATGACCCAAGAATTACAACAAGCACTGCCCTGCTTTATGCAAAAGTACTATTTATTTTAGTTATTCAACTTGTATTTTTGTTTTCTCAGCATTAGTGCTGTTGTTAATGCAAGTTCGTATGTGCAGCTGTTGCTTGGGAAGAGAGACTAGAAATTATAGGGGTGAGAAAAAAAAATCAGTTCAGAACATAAACACACCAGAGGACTTATGATGATTAATTAAATGGTGTTTTTTATTTGATTCTGAATGCATTTATGTTAATTAAAGATTAAATGTACTATGTAGAACACTATTAGTATATGCAATCTAAAGATTCATAATCTTGATAACTACAAGTATTTCCATGGTTGAAAATTTATCTAATAGATAGATATCTAATAGAATATTTATCTAATAGTTAATAAACATAAACATACACACTCTTATTTACTCGGAGTCACTTTCTTTATTTCAAAGGCTTCTGAGGGAAACCACCACTTTCCCCTAAGTGTCAGATGATTTTCCCAGTGTGGCTTGTTTTGGAATTGTCACTACACAATGTTGGAAGTGAAAAGCAGGTTTAGTTTATCTTTTGAGACTATATGAGCAGCCTCACTGAGACCAAGTATTATTTAGTACACCAAACTTTATGTGGTCCAGCCACTGAAATATATACTCACTTGCCTGAGATATACAACTTCGTGAAGAGTAACTTCTGGTCAGTAAAGTCTAGCAGGTTATATTACAAGGGTACTTTGACATGACCTTTTGCCATAGTTTGCTTTGTATTTCATTATTGAAGCTGCATAAAGATTCTGGGAAAGCAACTGTCTTCATAAAGCATCCATAACCAGTCAAAATATCCTGAACTTGATCCTAGGTCAGTCATTATTAATGCAAGCATTATCTTAACAGATACATAATATTATATACCTGTATCTATATGAATGTACAGCAGAGATCCGTCAGTGTTCTTAGGTTTAACTTGCTGCATGGATAGAAAAGGCACTCATGCCTTACTTAAACAGAAACTAATCTGTAGTTGTGTGGTGCCACTGGAGCAACATACTGTCCACACAACGCACAATATGTCCCACCTGGTGCCACCTTTGCTTAGTAAGTCTGCCCAAAATTCCTTCTTATAGATTTCTTTAAACTGTATAAATTCTGGGAAAAAAGTCAACCCTTTTTGTGCTGAAAGAGGACTTTAAATGCTGTAGTACAATCTTCTACTCAGGGAAAACCGTACCATAAAACACTGATGAAGAGAGGCGGAGATTCCTTTCCTATTAAAATACTACTGGCTGGCCAATAAGAGTTCACTGACACTGCAAACTGAAGCTGGGATTCTGGAGAAGGCCCATGCTGGGAGCTGACATGGGAATAATCAGAGACTAGAATCCCTGAAACATTTATGTTGCAGAAGACCATCTACTCCAGCCATAAACATAACACTGCCAGGTCCACAGCAAAATGATGTTCCCAAGAGCCAAGGAAGAAGTAGGGTGACTCGCTGCAGGGCTGTCCCCAAGGGCAGGGAGGGTAGAAGAAAACTGAAAAAATGGAACTGAGGTAAGCAGTGCAAAAAGGAATAAGGCATTTGTCGTGGGGTAAGCTTAGTCGAAATTCCTGGTACAGAAGGAAGGAGGATGATCCCGAAGTTACATACCCAAAAGGAAGTATTACAGTTTCCACCTCCAGAACTCATAAAACCAAGAAAGAAGTTGGAGAAGTGCTCTTTTAGACTTCCGGCTTGCTGAGAAAAAAACATCGCTTTCTTTCGCCTCCGTGCTGTCTGGCGAGGTGCCCTCAGGCCACGTGGTCTGAGGCTGCCAGCTGAGATGGCATGGAGGAGGAGGGGAGGGGGAGCCCGGGCTGATCTTTCAGTTCCTCACAGCAGCTCCATGCAAGAGGGAGCCAGCTTGGCTCCGCTCAGCTCTGCCCGAGCTGAGAGGGGCTTCATTCTGCTGCGCCAGGCCAAGGAGCCTTGCCAACTTTGCCCCGCCTGGCCTCGCTGGGCTGGCTCGCGGTGTGGCGGGGAGAGGGCTTGGGCCGGCCCCCTGCAGCTCAGACGCGGCCCCGCTGACCTCATGCAGTTCAGGCATGGCTTAGATAGAGAACAGCGCAGACAAACTCCTCTCCCTCAGCTCAAACGCTGAGAATACTACATTTAAACAATGGGGACCGAGGTCATGTGACCATCACCTGGCCGAAAGGCAAATTAAGTGGTTTTTTTTCAGTATCAGGATGGGACTTGAAAACATCTGTTTTCCTCCCACACAGAAAGAGAAAAAAATGAGGACACCTACAAAAGGCACAACATAAAGACTCCAAGTTAATAAATGTAGCAAAGCGTATATCCAGAAAAGGAGGAGATGAGGAGTGTCTTAACCAAGACTGAAACTTCCCTTGTAAAAGACATGTTGATAAACTCAGCTATAATATACCCTGTAATATATGAACAATGGTCTAAAAGAGTGAAAAAAGGGAGATGTAAGGTTCTAGCTAGAGCCAGTGGACTAAGACTCTTGTGTAAAAATTCCTTGCCCTGGGAATAATAGAAGACTTGTGTTGCTGATAATGAGAAAAGGGGATTTTGTTGCCGCTATAATCATCCTCAGAAGAGAACCTCAATGACCATCATATGCCCACTGTAGTAGTCCTGGGAAAGCTACTAAAGTGGGAGGGGTTTTCCAGAACAAGTAGATCTTTTCTTCCAGGCGGCTACTTGTTGTGAGGCTGACAACCATAGGGACTGTATTTCCTATGGGAAGCAACATGATAAAACAAGAGAAAACTTCTTTCCCTACATGAACTGAGAACAGAACTGTTCCAGAGGGGTAAACTAACTAACAGTCGAAGTGTTGTCTTTTTGTATGGTCAGTGGGAAAGAAATGGAGAGGTGGGGGGAAAGAAGGGTGCTCTAAAGGTTTTGTTCTGATTCCTGATTGTTATTATTCCTGTTTTAAGTCAGTTAACAAATTCTCTTTATATTCCTTAAAGTCTAAACCTACTTTGCCTACTTCTAATCCTTATCTCATAACTAAAATTAAGTAATTTTAGTAAGTGTGCTGATGTTTAGTCAAAAACTCAAATAGGTGAATTAAAACCACTACAAATTGGTGTTTCCACATGGTTTCCAGTTTCCCAAACCTCTAAACTGCAACAGCATTAAAAGGACCAGAATAAGATAGAAAAGAAGGACGAGAGTAGGGACAGGACAAGAGAGGAATCCCAGGTCCCTTTGGTGAAACCTGAGAGGAAAGGGTTCACTTTTTAAGTGGTAGACAGCAACCTACCACTGACTTCAGTTATGGTGGTAACTCAGCTGGCAGGCATCTACAGGTAACAGATGGCTTTCAATAGGAGCATAAAATTTGCAAATTTGCATAAAATTTCTAGCATTTTTTTCAGCTTTCTTTTTACAAAAGAAACAGGAAGTGACACACAAAACACTATTAAAGAGAACACAGCATTGCAAATTCAAACGCTTAAAATCTGGAAAATTAAAGAAGTGAGGATTTTGGCGTAATTTTAGTTTGCCTCCTCTGTATAAACATATTATTTTACCATCCTCATGCACTGCTTAACAAAACTCACAGATTGATCCCACCAACATTCAAAATAGAGCAACTTGACAGGCAGCTGTTTTGTTCCTCTTGATAAAGGTAATTTATGAACTTTATCTTCCTAAAGTCCATTTCTAAAGTCTGGAAATGTCAAGAAGACCTGAGCTGAAATGGATATTGTCTCTTGTCTGCAATGCTTGTAAATATTCTACCTTCTACTACAGAGAACAAATGAACATAAGGGAGTTTCTTTTTACCATGTATAAATGAATTTATATCCAGAATAAAAATATTATCTGGCTTTAATAAATGTCAAACCTTGTCAAAACTTCGAAGTTTTAATCCTCAAAATAAGGGGAGGGATATATATTTTATTTTGTTTCAACTTAAATTTTTACCATGCCCATTCATATTAGTGTTAAATTCCACATGAGTTAAGTGCAAGACTTAATAATTTCAGTATATTTGTATACTGAGAAATTACTGAGAAAGGGTTTGTCTCAAAGAAGAAAGACAAATTTGAACTAGGGCATTTGTGATGTGAGCTCTGGAGAAATACATGACTTGTATATGTTCACATGTAAAATAGAGCTGCACTGAGTTAACTAAAAATGCATCATGCTACACTCCAACTATTTTTTTGAGTAGGAGTGGGTGAACAAATAGCATGGTGTAAAGGTTCACAAAGACAAAAACAGTCAGCTGCAAACCAAATGTTTGATGTTGCCAGATTTAGAGGAACAAGAACACTGAGAAAAATAAAAATCAGCAGGCAAATCCACATTGAGTAAGGATAAGAACATGAACTGTCAGAAGTTATGTTCTTGAGAAGAGCTGCTAAAGTGCTGAACAATCTGCCACTCCATCACAACTCCTTACCCATCCTCTGAGCTTTTTGACTTCATAAGCCAGTATCCAACCCCTTACATTCAGGAGTATGAAGAACGAGATGAAGTGAAGCACAATCAGGTATTTCTGCTGATTGAGTTCTTCTTTTCTACTTTACCTTCAAAATAGGCTCAGAAATATGTCAAGAAATTAGTCTAGTACCTGTCATCACTGTGATAGCGAGGACAAACTTAAAACAGACTGTACTAGAGCAACATTTGAGAGTTAATCATAATAGTATGAATAATTCAGAACGAGAAATTGATCTTTACCAGTATTCATGCTGTCTTTTAATACTTTGGTCAAGTTTGCACCATAATAAAAGTGCAAGTTTTTAGAAGTATCACCAAAACTTCATTACTCCTGACTATCATAACAGTAAAGAAAATCAGTGAATGCTTTTGAAAATGTTTTTATGGTGCTTGATACATAAAGAAAGCATACATAGATAAATATTAATCTCTTGTTGAATATACTAATAATTATTTTTTAATCAAACTGTGAGAGTCTGAAATTGTTGCTGGCTCAAACATTGTAAAAATCACCAAAAGACTTTCTCCTCTGTAGCAAACTGCAAAGAAGCAACAGCTCATCTGCAAACACCAAAGACCCCTCAAAAATGCCTCCTGAACTCAATATATTGACCAATTATCTCAGGTCTAAGGAGAAGTAAAAAAGGCTGATGGAGAAGAATATATCCACAAGAAGGCCAAACCCAGCAAATGTCCTGAAAATCATCTCTGCCTGGGTCAGGCAGGGGGAGGCCACAACGCACAGACCCATTTGCTGAGGCCAGGTTTTTACACTCTTCCCCCCCAAACTGAGGAGGAGGAGAGTTTTTGGGTGTGTGATGTTGAACCCTGGGACAGAGGGGGTCAACACCCACCACCCGAGGTTACAAGCCAGACAAACAAGGGACCCTGATGAGAGTCCTCCCTGATACAAACTGGCTCAGCTGTAAAACTCCCCCCAGCCCTCCCCTGGGAAGGTCACATTCACACGGACATTTGCATGAGAGGCATCTGTCATGTCCTAAAAGGTGTCATAAAGCCATCAGAGAGCCCTGAAGTGCCCCAGTGCCATTCTTGAGGCCCTACAACAGAGGACTGTATGTGATCCAGTGCTGCAATAGATCCAGAGTCTGCTGCAAAACACAGTGTAAAACTTGCCCCTCAGGGGAAGTACCACAGATACCTGGATGTATATTAACCCATTGAAATCTGTGTTTGGTGGGACCCCCACGACAGAGAAGACCAGAAGAAGAGGTTCTATGGTGGGCCTACAGCGGTAACAATTACTTGTCTCCATCTCATTCTCTTTCTCTCCCCTGACCCCCAGCTCCTCTCTTTTCTATTACTTTTTATCTTTCTCTCTGGCTCACATTTACTGTTAAATAAAATACTTCCTATTAACTTCATCATATGGTCTCAGTTACATCTTAATTTGGGTAGAGGCATCTCTAATAATCTGATCATAACACAAATCAGAATACGATATTAAATCAACTATTTAGTTAGGATATACAAATCAGCTTAGAGCTTTATTGCAGTTTTTTATTTCCACTTATGGGTTACCACATAAATATCACAAAATGAATTTCTGCCAACATGAGATGAAGCTATATCTTACTAAATAAAATCAGAGCTAAAATATTCCTGTGGATTCATTGCAGTCTCTCAGCACAGAGCAACAGAGATGCTTTCTACTTAACCAGATTACAGAAAACTTATGAGGCCATATCAACAATGTCAAGTGCATTAGACATTTTACTAAAGATGTTATACTTAGAGGTGTTGAAAATAAATAGATTTACTACAGTAGCAAAGTGTATCAGGAAATGCATTACATATGAATGTGTATAATATGCTCTTTCTAGTTCTGGCCAAGAACACTCTAATATGTGTCACCCAATAGTATATCATTTTAACATGTTTTAAAACAAGTAACTAATGTTATCTAGTATAATTTAAGGTAGGAGGATTTGGAGTGCTTGCTAGTATTTGCTAACAAGAGCTTTGGAATGAAAAAAAAAAAGCACTATGGCCTAACGTTTGAGAAATAGGCCATCACAGAGAGACAAAAAGTGCTATGTTCCTGATTCACACCCCCTCAATAACTTGACTTCTAAGCCCAACTAACTATTAAATAATGGTTTGAAGTACTTAAATTTTCAAGAAAAATAGGCGGTAAATCCAGCTTATTGCCAAAGTAGGATCAGTTTGTGTGCCTCAATCAACTTCCAAGATACATAGCTATCTGACAAGCAACAACTTTCCAGACTCAAAAGAGAAAAATTCACTTTTTATGCTTTCTGTCATGACTAATATTGTTGTGACCAGAGGCAAAGTAAAAAATTCTCTTAGCATTTAATAAAAATGGGTTAGTATTCTGGGTGACAGGCATTTTATTACTTACAAGTCTGTGAACTACTGGGCTATGTAAACTAGTAATTTAATTTAGAATTTGATTTTTACATCATTTTAACTGTATCCTGAAGTTACCCATTAAATCTGGCTCTGTGCCCTTCTAGGACAGTGGGACTTCACTGTAACATGTTTTTGTACTACATCACTGTATAGCACCAGCTCCTCAGTGTTAGTACTGATCAACAGTTTTGTCAGACTTCATCCTATATATATATCTGAGACTGTCCAATTTGGATTTTCCCAAGGAAATGAGGTTGTAGCCTACATACAGATCTGAATGCAGCTTTCAAGTTTACCGCTGGGTGCCTAGAAAGGAGCATGTTATTGCAATTCTTTTCTTTGTAAAAGAAAAGGTAAGTTATGGTGGCAGTGAAATGAAACTGTTGCTAGATGATGGCCTTTTTTCAAGCCAGCTTACCAGCTAAATGAATTATTGAAGACAATGAAGAAGATTGATGATCTAGCATTTCTTTATTGTAGCCTCTCTTTATATTATGAGAAATCTGTAAAAGTCTCACTTTTAATCTTGACTGTGCCTTAGGAACATTAAGGTTTAATTTATATTGCAAGTTAAGATCAAGTCTTAGTCTTTCTCCTTCTACAGGAGTTTTAACAAACTCAGAAACTCACCTGGATCAGCAGAGAACATTAGTCTTCCACAACTCCACAGACAATGTGACTGTCTTTCTAATAAGAGAGACAAGCTGAAATATCCTTATCATTCTATAGGCCTCTTCTGAAAATTTCCCCACTTAGATGTTGCAATCCCTATATACCCAAGATAACAGAAAGTCACATGAATTTGGTCCTTGCTTCATGAAATTGCCAAATGATTGTTGAAGATATTAAAAATCATTTCTCTAACACTTTATGTTCTGTACAGCCTTGTGGGTATCTAAGAAGACAGGTGCAACTTTACCCTAGATGAGTTTGCAAATGGGGTAAAACTCACAAGAATAAGCAGATTCTTGCAGGTTGCTGTGTTGTTATCTGCTCCAGATCTTGCTATGCACCTTCTTTCTGACTACCATGTCTGCAGTGCCATTTTGGATGGAGAGAAGTGACTAGATAAGGTTTTGAGCTCTGACCTGGCTCTTGATTTGACACTAGCAGACTCCAAGAACATACAGTAGAAAATAGAGACTATATTCTACTGAGACAGACGCCAGATGGAAAAAACAATATGTGAAAATATTAAATCACTGAAACATAGAGATCACAGAGGTCGTTAAAATACTCTAGCAAAACTCAAAACATCTCTTTGCATTCAAGGCATTAATTTTAACTTTCCTAAAGCAAACAAGACATTTAAGACAGGTACTACCTGTTACACATGTAGGACCTCATTTATCTCAGTTATACAAAATGCCACAACAGAACTTTTGTGTGTCTTTAAAGAGCCATAGAGCAAATCTGTACATCTAATAATGTATCTCTTGCTTGAGTATCTCTGAGAAACAAAAGATTTAGTGTAGGGATGTTTGTGCTCTGACTTCTACATTGCAAGAAGAAATGCACAGGTATAAATACACAATGCCCTCATTTTGCATAACCTATTTATAACTGCTGTAACTACAAGTTACTTGCAGTACAGCAATTTCCTATGCTCCCAATGTGAACTGCTGCATACAGCAGTCAGCATCACAGTGCTTTGTGGAAAGTCACTCATTGAAATGCAAATCATGTCTTAAGCCAACTTCTTTGGATCTGGTATGCCACCTCTTTGGTGTGACTCCATAAAAACACAATGCAGGACAGAAGGATGGCTTGTTTCACTCCTGCAGGAAGGATGTGTGAAATGTGCAGTTTCACAGCTTTCTGCTTTGCTGTCCTCTAAAAACATTCTGAAACAGCTGTCAATAAAATATTGTTAAATATTACTAGTAAGATGATTTAATTTTATGTGCCATTCTAATAAAGTACATGTCTCAAATGAAATAACTATTTATAGACTGGTATTCGAATAATATTTTAATGACTTTTAGTTAGAATTGCAGAGAAAGGCACATTCTGTGCACTATTCTGGATATGAAATATTATGCATTTGGAATGTTCAGCTATATAAAAAATTGCTATTCTCTATATAAAAGTCAGGACTTAAATAAAATTTGGAATGTTGTAGGTGCTGTTCATTACTACAAATATAACAGAGATGCTTACTTGGACTGTTAGCCTGTACAAAAATCCATTTTATTCAAGGAATGCATGAGAAGACATAATAGGTCAGAGAGACACAAACAGAAGGTAACTGAGTTATTTTCAACACATTTAAAATACATTGTTAAACCAAAAGTTTGTGATATATAACTGAATTCACTGTAATTGTTTGTGTAGAAAAAAATTGTCCTTTGTCTTTTGATTGTACATCTTTTAAGCACACACTTATTTTTGACAGAGAAGGAATTAGCATGACTGCATAGAATACACCTCCAGAATGGTACATAAATTTCACAGAAAACCAGCATACAGTACTTGCATGATAGTGGAGAATTAGGGTGAAGGCAAATGTTGTACCAATTTCAATAAGGAAAAGGATTCTGCTGTAAACTGTACGGGACTTAAGTCTAATGTTTGTACCAGAGAATGTTTAACACCTTTTTTCAAAGAGATGAACTGCTTAGCTTTTAAAGCACACATTGCAGGAGTGTGATAACCCAAAGGAGTTTGAGGGCAGTGCATCTGATCAGACAAATTCTTTGACTGGATAAATCAAAATTGCAGGCAATTTAATAGATTCTGTTTGTACAATTTAATGGCTATTGTTGCTGAGGAACAGGGATGAAAGTGCTTCAATCCAGAAGCCCTCTGTGTGTGCCTCTCAGGGACTGCCATGAGTAGGAATGACCAAGCTATGGTTGACTGGCTTTCAAAGCAGACACTTAAAGCGTGCCACACAACTTTGCCCAACACTGCCTCTATTGTACTGATTAGGATGGGTAAAAAAATCTGTGTGCTTTGTGCGAAAAAATTGAGATAGAGCAACAAGATGTAATTCCTGAGTGCCAGTGACTGGTGGGTGACTTGAAAAGACACCAGAAGAAACTTTCTGACTACATCCATTTTCGTGGCCTTTACCTTGCTCATGATTCTGCAGTAACTTAAATTTCCTTCAATAATCCTCCAGGGAAACATAAGCACTCTAAACAAGGCAAGTTCCTTAACTTTTTTCTGCGTCCAAGATCCTTGTTTCTTCTTTCTGCACCTCACTTGTTGGCCAGGAGAATTATTTGCTCAGTAGAGTGATCCTGGACCAACAGTTGACTCTTCTCAACAGGAAAAAAATTCAGTCCAACAGGGAGATTAATCAAAATGTCCAAACTGTGATATGCAGTGGTGATGTTCCTGCTCTGCTTTTGTTAGACACGAGTTCATAAACATCTCCACTGTAAGCTCTACTGAAGGGCTTGCAGAACTACAGCTTTTGATTAGGGGTGAGACAAAGAGAATGGCAGGAGAATTTTCTTTGTAGACATTCTCGGTGGACAGCAAAGATGAAGACAGGTATTCATGACAGCAGAGTAAAAGCTTTCTTATGAAAAAGTCGCAGTCTTTCCATATACAGTATTGTCTGATCTCACAGGAAATATCCCCAAGGGCATTTTAGCTTCAGCACAGGGTTAAGAGTATTGAATATGTATACCTCCCTAAAGGAAGCCTGCAGTAATCATGTCAGTCCTAGGGTTTGAGAAGTGGAAGCATTGATCTCGCATTTAATTTTCTATTTGCCACAGCTGCTTGACAACCAGAATTGTGGTTGTCTAGATGTATGCGTAGGGAGAAAGTATTTTTGTCCTTTATTTCTTCTTTGTATTCTCTTTTGGTATATTGAAAATGATGGTGGCATAAAGAACAGCATTTCCTATCATGTTTAAATCCGTACATTGTTGTTCTAGTTGTGTCCTTACTCCACACTTTATATCTGGCAGATTTTTTCTGAATAAAGACTGCTTGTGCAAAAGAATGTTGAAGAAAAACTAAACATTAATTAAACACCCACAGTGGCTACATTTCAAGGTTGACGATAGCAAGTATTTCTTCAAAGAGATCATCAAGGTTCTTTAATATCCTAGAGTAGCAGGTGAATCCTTCTCATGACATATGTTAGCTTCAAAAGAAAGTGTTTTTCTGAACTTGGAGCTGAAAAGCAATTTTTCTGTCATGCTGCTTAATATATCAATATTATTTAACTTTTCACTCTTTCAGTTTACTCATTCATTCCTTTTCTGTTAATTGCATTGAATACACTAAGTCACAAACTAAATACTAAATTTAAATAACTCTTTACATCATTTTCCTGTTACAGTTAAGAGATTTATGAGGTAGTTATCTGAATCAGACATTGACAAACAAAACGCAAAATGAACTAGTCAGACCAAACTTAATCAAGTTGCTGGATAAGAACCTTCATAAGATTACTAGATTTTGGCAAATCCAGGCTCTCAGTAGTCTGTGTAATTTTCTGCACTGAGCACAATAAATCTCTGCTCCATGGCCACACTGATGCTGCCACTTTCAGCAGTTCCACATCTCTCTACACAGTAGCTTTCACTTACAAGTAGCCCAACAAAACATTGAAACAAAATGTTCATTGAACATTGCAAAGGTTGAAGAAATTTTCATTTATGATTGTAAGAAAAAATGCTATTTTTTTCTGGAAACAAACAAGCAAAAAATATACACCTGTTTGTTCTGCTTTTCTCTACTACTAAAGGAATTAATGTCCAATATTTCCCACAAGCTCCTGGGTTGGGTGTATTTAAAAGTTTGTCAGGGAGAGAAGGTTTTCCCATGCTGACCCTTTTTGATAGCAGAGCATAGCACAAAAGTAAGCCACTGAAGGACATGTTGGAAACCAGTGTAAATAACTGTACTGCATGCTGTTCTCACAGCACACCTGGCAGAAGCTGATCAGGTCGCTCACTGATTCTATAGCATTGCTGCTTTTCCCTCTCAGCTGTAATAAAGGGGGATGCAGGCTTCCAGTTGGAAGAAATGCAGTCCGTTGTCGCAATTTTTTGAATTACAACAAAAGCAGGTACTTATGCATGTGAGGGAATTTAAATATATTGTGCAGTAAAAGATACAATGATGTGTATTTTCAGTTTCTTCCCAACATTTTCGGATGTGGTTGTGAAACTCAGAAGCCAATAATCCAATGGCCCAGTGCAATGTATGATGTCCTAAGAAGCTCCACCTTGCAAATTAGCAAGCATCTGATTTAAATTTCATTATCCAGGATATTCTGCATTCTAGAAATATATCATTAGATGTATAAAGGAAAACAGAAAAAAAAAATCTTAAGCATTTTATTCTGGGGGAAAAAACTCCAGGCATTTCTTTGGTGATGGATATTTGGGAGGTGAGTTTTAGTGGAAAGAGAATTAAAATACAGAACAGCGTATCAAATATATGAATAATGTAGCTACTCAGCTGCCAGTTCTCAGCTAGCTGTGTACCTGAGGAGAGAAAAGCTTCCTTGGTGTTTGGAATATATCTGGAATGAGTTGTTAAATCTAGATTCATTCCCAGGTGGGACAGTGAGTTCACAATGTTGCAGTAAGATAGCATTCTGCATGCAGTGAGAGGAGAGAGAAGTAGCTGAGGGAAACTAAAAGGTTAAGGCCTAGACAAATCAGAATGAGATACAGATACTCAAAATAAAAGATGCTGCTTTGATGTGGGGACATTTTACAATAGTGGCTTTTCAGTATCCTTGTCTTTTCACTTTTTCAGTATCATCAGAAAGTACTTACTTTATTAATAAATTGTATATTGCACTTCCTTAATGTAATGCATAAATGTGTCTCCAACCTGTGTCTGTTTGAAGGGGGGAAGACTTAAACACAGTCATTGTGCTCATCGTGCTTCCTAATTAAGTAGATTTTTATGCCCCAAAGGTTTTTCTGGGCCACTTCTAAGGACAGACAAACTCTCTAAACAGGAAAAGATCTTTTACCTCCTGTCCTTACTCAGCTGACCTGTTCTACTGTTCAAGCCCATTAAACCTGGTTGACTGCTTCCATTAAGAAATAAAAGGGAATTTGAAGTTGGCTTTTGCTCAAGTACATCAAATTAACTTCCCCCCCACCCCGCCCTGTTTTCAACTTGCTTCATCTATAGACAAGAATCTAAATAATGAAATTTTTTGGTAATGCTGCTTCAGAATCTGGAAAAATATCTATTCTGACTGTTCAATTAGCTTAAAAGCTGGCTGAACAATGAGCTGTCCTTTTCTAAAGAAAAACAGTACCTAATTTTTCTGGTTATTGTAACTAGTTTAACTGCATTTACACTAGAAGCTACAAATTTAAGCCATTTTTTGTTGGATTCTAAGACCTTTTCTTGTTTTGCAATAAAAATTCAAGCAACAAAATAAATTAACATTGCCAATTCACTGCCTGGAGAGCTACATACTGTGTACACTGTTCTTCTGTACATCTCAGAGGGTTCTGGAGCTTTTTTTGGTTTTCAGAAAAATCCTCGTTTTGGACAAGCTTCATACTGAAAAGCATTCAATATGCTTATAGAGTATGTGGCTTGATACTATAAAATGATTTTTTAAAAAAAGAAAAAAGAAGTCGATATTTTAAAGTGTAGAATACCTAAGGGATAGCACCCAAACTTTTCATGGCTCCTTCATGCAAGGATGGGTTTTTGTAGGAGAAGAATCTCTTTCAGCAATGAGGGACACAGTCTCTGGTGTTTATATTTTATAGCATTTTTCAGCTGCCTATTGTGTTATCTAAATCCAGAAAACTCCTGAACATTCTTCTTGGCTGTATTTCTTTATCAAACATGAGTCCGTATTCTGAGGACTATGTTCTGTATTCTATGTTCTAGCATGAGCACATTAAAAATGGAGGCATAGAGACCCCACATTTCGCATCACTGTCCTCTAGTCCTTCAGATTGTCTTGCTTGACAACACCTTGATGTTTCTGAAGCTCTTTTTGTAATGTTGAAGCAGGAAACAGTCATTAAGCTGTGACCCATTAAAACTACCGTGGAGAAAAAGTAGCACCTTGGGATGAAAGAGATCATAAAACTCTCTGAACTCCTTCCAAATTGTCTAAGGCCATGAATACATATTTTGGAAAGGGTGTGTCCTCCTTATTTTATATCCTCTTTTACTCAAAAGACTGACTCCACAGGAATAAACAAAATATAACTGGATATTTGAAAGTAACTTCAAAGGAGTTCAGCATCTAACTCTACTGATGGCTCTTTTGAAGATGCAGACCTTCACCTCTTGAATAATCTACATCTTTTAGAATGCCCTATTATTGCACAGATAGTGAAAGCTCAAAATTAAAAAGCTGTTCAATTGAATGGTTGGAATTATTCTTCATTCCCAAACTTTGGGATTATTCAGAATGCTGTCAAAAGAGCCTCTCTGATTGAGTATACTGTTTTATAACTAGTGCCACGAAACAAAGTGTTTCAACATGTCAGCATAGAGTCTAAGGTTACTAAAGGATAGAAAGCACAGAAACCTGGTTAGTAGGACTGAAGCTGAAAGATACCAGTAAAAATTAAGATGCCTAATTTAAAAGTAGAAAAGCTTGGTCTGTCTTGACTTAGTTTCTGGAACCAGATATATATCATGAGATATCAGATATATATATCTCTGAGATATATATATATATATCAGTTATATATATATAGCCAGATCTATCTGGTTGTATATATATAAATAAATATATATAATCAGCAAGACCTCAAATAAATAAAGCAGCTGAACACTTCAAGGGAGGTATGAGAGTGCTCATGGTTTAATTTGCAGGAAGGTGAGTGGAACATTTCTCACTCTGGAGAGTAACATTTATATTTCTCTTTAGCTATGCTCTTCTCAGTGACTTATTTTTCTTTTCCCATGTTGTATACTTAGACATGTTGTAACTGTACCAACACATTGAGCTTTGAGGGTCTGAAGGTCCATTACATATGATTTTATGATAAGTCAAGCAATTCCTACATCAAAATCTTGGTTAGGAGCTGAAGGAGTGCCTGAAATACAAGCAGTCCAAATCCCTCTGTTCCTTTTCGGGTGTTCTCCAGAAACTAATGAATGTTATGAATTTGTATACTACTTACAAGAAGCCCTGTGAAACACACACCACTTTCACAATCTTTGGGCATGACTTCCAGGAAGGGTCCCTCAGATAGACTCCATGGCACTGACCAGGAGGCTACAGCTGTGACAGTGTCTCGATGTTTTCAGGAAACCAACAAGATTCTTAGGATCTGACAATTATCCCTGCATGCAGGTTTCTGTCAAAATGTTCAATCATGCCCTGCATTGGGGCACTACATCTGATGGGTTTGATCACTAAAGTCTGTCCTGCACTGTATTTCATGCCCTCTAGATGTAAAAACTCAGGACACCGGTGAATTTGTCTGTGTCACCAGCAATTTGCTAGTTTCTCTTTCTCAGAAATGGTCAAGCATCTTCTGTGCAGCAGATTGTTCCTGCAAAGTGTCTTCCCCTCTCTTAGTTCAGTCTTTCCACAGAATGTGAAGATCAAACTTCCCTCAGCAATCTGATGTATCCTGCCTGTGTTTCTTTCGCCTTGACTAAGATTTTTGTCAACTTCAAATGCTCCATAGCATCTTAACAACATTGATATCTATTTTTCTGGGCATCACATACCACCAAATTTCTTTCAATCAGACTCTCACCCTTCATATTGCTATATTCTGTGTTTCTGCTAAACCCAAATTATTCCAGTGTCCTGGTTTGGCCCAAGGGATGTCAATCCTTGACGTGACCTATGCTGCAGGAAGTAGTACAACTTCCTTCCTGAGAGAGAGAGCCAATAACCAGGTAGTTTTAAGTATTGATATGTAAGTAAACCAATTAAAAGTTGATCCTCCTTCAAGGGACAACCCATACATAAGAAGAGAACCTCTGATCCTCTTCCTCTTTTTCCTGCTGCTGCTGAAAGAGAAGCATGTCTGTGCTTCTCTCTCCGGTAAGGCTGGGCCTTTTCCCTGTCCCCCCTTTCCCTGGGGTTGGTTTGTGGCGGCCGTGCAGCTGCAGCTGGGCATGGGGAGGAACCCGGNTACTGGTGAACTTGTTTTGCCAAGAGAACCTGTGTTGCTAGACACAGAAGAAGGGGATTTTCTTCGTTACTGCTATAGAATTGCTCATCCTTAAAAGGGTACCCCATGGACTGTCATGACCCCCCTGTAGTGGCTGTGGGAAGGCTACTGGTGTGGGGAAAGGGTTCCTCCACAAGCGGATCTTTTTCTCCCGGTCAGTGGCTGGTGGAGAGGCTGAAGACCCATAAAAAACTGTATCTTCTTACAGGAAACCCACGGTATAAGCAAAAGAGACTACTCTCCCTAAATGAACTAAGACAAAAGCTATTTCAGAGGTGATAAACTGACTAGAGGATGAAGTGTTGTCTTTTTATATGTTGTCAGGGGGAAAGAAATGGAAAGGTCGGGGAGGAGGGGTGGTCTGAGAAGTTTGTCCTGTTTTTTCTTGGTTTTTTTTCTGTATTTTAGGTTTATTAATAAATTTCCTTTATGTTCTATAAAGTTTGAGCCTGCTTTGCCTACTCCTAATCCTCATCTCACAGTAAACATCAGGTAAATTTTGGTAAGTGTGCTGGCATTTAGCCAGAAACTTGAATTGGCGAACTGGAACCACTACATCCAGTTTGCCATGATCGACTAAGACAGGGACAGTATTTTGGAAAGGCTCTGTCTGTGTATTGAGATTTCTGTGCCACACCAGTGCCTGGCAGACCCCAGGGCCATTCTTGCTGCCTCTCTCTGTGTGCCAGTGGGGAAACTGGGAATGCTTGCATCAGTGCACATTATATAAAAAGAAGAAACAGGCTTTTCTTCCCATAAATCCAGCAATCCTGACCTTCATTAACATAATCTATGGCAGTTACCTGTTTTGTTAAGCAGCAGGTGATCACTTTCTAGGCCATTAATCAATAAGCCTGAACCAGTATTAAGGTCGAAATTTTTTCAGTAAGTCAGAAAAAATGCCAGATATTCTTACTATCCTATGTGCAGAAAAGACAATGTTGCCATGATGATTCTTCAGTTGGGTGATTTACAGTCTAAAATATAGCTGGACAATAATATAACAAAAGCTATTTTAGAGCCCATTCAGGTTTCATGGAAAAGCATTTCAAAACAGAATCTGAGAGCCCCAACAGAAAGGAGGGGCTTCTTTTTCAATTCCTTCATTCTCTTTCTGCTCTAAAATAAAAATACTTCACCCAAAATCTACATAATGCTCCAACTTTTCTGTAGAAATTGCATAAAACAATTCAAAATCTGGTGCTTACAGCAGATTATTTCCATTAAGGTTTCCAGTGTCAAAGTGTTTTTAGTATGATCATCAGTAGTCACTTTGACTTATGTCATTAACCACTTTGATTTGTTTAAGGGTTTTATTGGCCTATCTGACTGCAACTGTTCATCCGAAATGTGGAAAAAGGTTTTGAATTATAAACATGTCTGAAGTTAGATTAATTTTTCTCATTTGCTCCAGTGATCTAAAAAATATTGAAAAGAACCTCACTTCTCAAAAAGTTAACTTTTTGTGAAAGCTCCTTTTCTTCCTATAATTTGTCATATCCTCAAAAATTATCCATACTACCTTCTGACACAAGTTACAGACACCCATGCAAAATTAAATTGACAATTTTAATGGGATTTAATAATTATGGAATGTCTTTGGAATATCACTTGGTAAACACATATACAGTAAACTAAAGGTCTGTGTGGATTTACTCAAAGCTTCACATTAATACAGAGAGCAAAATAATTATTGAAGTAATAACTTGATTATTAGGCTGCAGTACACCTACTATGTGTTTGAAATACCAATCAGCTATCACAATTTATTATGTGCAAATATTGGAAGCTGACTGCCTGTATTTAAAATTTTATTGTGTTTTAAGAGTCGTTTAAATATCCTCAAATTTCTCCCAGCACGGCATTTTTGAGCTGTTACTAAAGAGAATATTTACAGTCTGTTCAATCTATTAAAACATTAAAGGATTTCCTGAGATGGAAATAATAGGCAATTTGTTCGTGTTCTTGTATATGTTTCTGTCTACAAAATAATTTAGCCAAGACTCAAACATATTTAGGTCCTAACCTTACACTGTGATCTGTTTACAGGGATATTTAGATCACCACAAAATTCTCCAGAAGAATTCACAGCAGTGAGCTCCAATGAAAGACATGAGTCTTGCTTTGTCAGTCACAATATGTATTCTATGTGAGAACTACAGGATGTAAAATCTGAAGGCTAACCAATTTATAGGCTAGATTTGGGGGCATTCTGTGCATTTGGCAAAATTGCTTTTATCCTCTTTTCTTCTCTTTCTCTCTTCCCTCTTTCACCCACCCTGCCAACATAAGAGAGTTCTGAAAGTGTTACAAACTAATAGAATGTTTGCATGAGGTCAGAAAAAGTATTTTTCATTTTTTCCTTCCCTTTATTTATTTTTTCAGCATTAAGGACATTTAGTAATTTTTCAACTACAACAACAACAACAACAACAAAAAAAAAAACCAAAAAGGAATTATGTACATATATTTTCAAAATGTTAATTTTCACCTATGTCTGAAAGTCTTCACTCTGGACAATTAGCCTAAACCAATTTTCCTGCATGCCCTTAGTGTTAAAATATTGCTATTATTTAAGAAGATAACTCTGACAAGATATTTTTTTAAGGGCTACTATCTGATGAAAAAACTTTTTCTCCCGATGAGAGTGGACAATCCAGCAATAGATTATATTCCAGAGCACACAAACTCAGATGTGGGTATGGGACCAGAGCCTGGGAAACTGGGGGTTGTACCACTGGGAGTGCTAAAGGGAAAAATAAGGATGAGCTTTAGTAGTTGAGTCCTCACTGGGAAAAGTGATCACCTATGTCAGGCAAGTGCTTGGGATTGCACACCATGACAATACCACCAATTTGGTTTTTTCGAACAAGTTGTCCGGTCTTCAAATCCTTACATACTAGTTTGATATTGTTGCAACTTTTGTTTCTTTCAGTTGAGTTGTGCTGATACAAACACAGACTAAAACTTTAGCTATCAGTTGCCTGCCTCACTGTCCATCTTCTGAGATGCATAAGGTTGTAAGGGCTTCTGGGCAAGCTGGCAGAGTGTTCTCCTCTCCTATTTGTAAAACAATATTAAAAGGAAAGGAGAGGGAGAAAGAGTGAGATAAATGAACAGGATAAACAAAGCTT
The DNA here is from genome assembly GCA_013400955.1 of Drymodes brunneopygia. Taxonomy (NCBI): domain Eukaryota; kingdom Metazoa; phylum Chordata; class Aves; order Passeriformes; family Petroicidae; genus Drymodes; species Drymodes brunneopygia. The sequence continues at coordinate 35,763 of VZTZ01013209.1, read as the reverse complement.
TTAAAAGACCTGCCCTGATTGACTACCTTCTCCCTTCCTGCAGCATAAAATAAAAATATTTTTATTCATTTTTAGACCTTAGTTTTTTCAATGCTGGAGAAACCTGAATTTGAGGTGGGTATGTATACTTTTATTTTTGGTCAGATATTTCAGATTTCCATTAACATGAAAAATTGCACAGAACTGAATTTCAGTACTGTAGGAGGGATGTATGAAAATAACAGACTCTGGAAAACAAGAGCTAAAGAGAGTTGTAAGAATCAATATGGAATATTTTCAACAGGAGGATTGTGGCAACACATACTAAAAACAATTGCTTAATAAATCAGAAGACAATTTAGCTTTTTTAAAAGCAACATTATTATCTATTCCTGAAAATCCTCTCTTTAGGCAAGGGTATCTCAATCAGACATTGACTTGAAAACCTCTTTGAATTGAGATTTTCTGTTTGAGCTTGATTTCTATATAGGCTGATTCTCTTTGGAGAAATTTGTATATATTAGAGCTAAGACATTTGTGCTCTGGGCAAAAAATGACTAGTGGTGTTTCTCCCTTATTCCTCAGAATTCAAGACTTCTTTTGGGATAAAAAAGAGACACAAGAAAATTTGTTTATAATTCCATTTCCAGCTGACTACTACCTTCATCCTTTTTATTCATGTCATAAGTGGCTTACTGTCACCATCCAGGCAATGTTTTGACTTGTGGCCTCAGTTATAATGTTAGCCGCTCTTCGAACTATCCAGCTAATTCCTTCCCTTTCGTGTCTCAGATGCTGTGGCAGAGCCCAAAGCAGGTTTTAGCTGTGTTTCTGAAGGTTAAAAGTGTACTTGCCTTGCTGACTAACTATCTGAAATTCATGCTGGTGTGTGCATGCCAAAGAGTTTACCTCCATGTCCCCAAGGTCAGCAAGCAAAGTGCTAGGAATAGAGCACAGCAACTCCTGGATCCAGAAAGATGTCTGATTGTTTCAGACTCCACATGAGATTATCCACCTGTCTATACTGAAATGAAGAGCAGAAGAAGACAACCAGCTTAAGCAGAGTGACAGGCAAGACAGCTCGTCTCTGCACTGTGTGGCTACACCAGACAGGGAAGGCATTCAGAGCAAGTTTGCTGGTACTCCTCTACATCTACCTTGATGGAGAGAAGAAATGGGAATGGGGCTGTAATGACAATGTCAGCACTGCAGGAGAGAGAAGATGACCTGAGAGGGCAGGACTGTTGCAAAGGAGGAACAGATGAGGTGGTTGTGGTGATAGGCAGATTTGGGAGTGCAGCAGTACCAAAATCACTGTGCTTTCTTACTTGAGATGATTGTCCAAACAAAATATTTTTTCCATATCCACCAAGTGTTAGGGTGGATATAACAAAGTTCGTCAAAAACTTAAATAGTGACCAGTAACATGGTTTCTGCAGTCTTTTTTCCTGTTGACAGTCTCTGAGACTTTCTGAGTACTGGAGCTGACAATACTCAGCTACTTCAACTGGCATCAGGAATAAGGGGACTCTTGAACCTCTCTCTGTATAGAGATGGATTGATGTACCCAGAGGTAACCAGGCTGGACCAACACTAGAACATTTTCCTAACTAAATTTTCATGTAATTGAGTGTTCTAAGATAGTTAAAACAGATGGGAAAAAGGAGACAAATATGCCCACGGTAACCAGCACAAAACTCTGCTGCTACGTATTACATGACTAAAGAATTGCATAAACAATAATTTATACATAGACCTTAATAGGATGAAGGTCATAGTTAAAAAATACATTGATATATGTCCTACAAAACCTGCGTACACATGCAAGTAAGAGTAAATAACAAAAAGCAATTAGAAAACTAAAATACTCTAAGAAAATATGCATTCCATAATCTTTCCATTTACTTTTCTGTTTTAAAACATTGTTCCAACATTCAATCTTTTATTTGTGTATGAGGGCTAGAAACTTTCTCCACTGAAAGCTATGACTCATGTTCCACTGCACGACTAAAGGACCTGAGGTTTCAAGTCAGAGATTCAGTCTTCACAAGGCAGAGGATAACACCAGGCAGTTAATGTAATTCAAGATGGCTCAGACTCTATGATACAAACATGTAACAAGCATGACATTTTACTAGCATGTCTGTCTTGCTTTTCAGCTTTAGGCCTTTCCTTTCTATATAAAATTTCAAGATACATTCATATTTTCCAAGATGTATTCTATTCTAATGTATTAACAACACAGCTCATGTTGTGATTCTGCCGATATCCTGTCATGTACAGACAACAATTCAAAAATAGCACTAATTGTCCTTAACCTGAGTTGCCTTTTTTAATGTTTTTTGGTCAGACAAATGGCAGGAACAGCTCTTGAAATCTGTCCTGTGATAAGGCTCAGACAGTATTAATAAAATATTACATTTAGGCCATACAAATATCCATTTAAAAACTGGGAATGTTCCAACTTTCTCAACATTTATAAAGTATGAATCACCACGACATTCAGGTACATTGCAATATGTCTGGCAGGATTTTGCATGAATTCCCATGAGATTTGGCAAAGAGATAGCATATTTAGAATTCCTTGATATGTTGAATACTAATTATGACATTAATTATGGCACATTTCTCTTGATGAGGTATTCCCATATATTTTTCTTCAAATTATACATGGCCCTTCAAATAATACAATAATTCAGTTTGGTTAGAGCATAGTGGTAATAATGCCAGGGTGGTGGGTTTGAGCCCTGCATGTGCCATCCACTTAAGAGTTGGACTTCGTGATCGTTGTGTCTCCCTTCCAACTCAAAATATTCTGTGATGCTGTGATTAAATCAGAAGAGATGTTTACTAGTCCTTGTACAGAAAATCACATTAAAAAGCAACAACTGAAATAATTTCATGTGTTTCTGGGTAAAGATCTGATCTAGAATCATGTATTTTCTAAGAAGTCAGTATTCTTGCTGAAAGAGTTGTGAACAGTTTCTCACCATTGATCGCACAAGGAAAGAAATGTCTGGAGAGGCACTGTTGCTTCTCATTTTTGACTGTCAAATGATCTCTGACTTTCTATTATCAGACACATCCAAGGAAAGCTGGGAATGGACTTTACTAGGTGCAAACTTCTTATACTGTTGTTCATGGAGTTTCCTGTTTCTCCCTATCATTACCATCCTAGATCTTTTTAATGTAAAAGAAAAAAATATTTTAAGATGGAAACTATTTAGAAAAATTAGGAAAACCTGAAAGGAACTGACTTAAAGAATTCAATCCTTTTCTAAAATGTGAGTTTTGCAGGTGCCCCACCTCTAGTGAAATGAAGCTTGGATGTTAATGAATGCAAATAGCTTAGCAGGTGTTTGAGTTTGTCTTTTAAACTCCATCACTGATGAGGATTTATTTTGTTCTTAATGACATATTTATATGCTTTCAGAGGCAAAAAGTATTTGAAAATACACCTGCTGATGCTGGTGCCACTTTGAGCTGATTTGATTGCTGTGTACGTGGGTTAGCTTTGGAAGTACATTACGTGGCTCCACCTCACTTTCACATGCTTAATAGAACTCTTTTGTTGCAGTCGGTGAAACACACCAGTAATCCACAATTCTTGAAACAGGAGCCTTTCCATCAGTTTCAGTAGGCTTTGAATTAGGTTCAAAAGCTGGCATCTGCTATCCAGAAGCAGCAGCAAAATTTGCATACTAGGGAGGATTTGCCACACTGTCTACACAAGGTCAATTCTGCAAGACAAGAAGCAGGAGCTCTAATGAGAACTCATCATTGTCCCTACACAAATGGGACACTGATACAAGTCACACAGGTTTGATTTTGATTGAAGTGCTATTGTTTTTATGAGAGTTACAAAAATGGAAAATGTTGCTTAGGATAATTGCCAATCTTATTGTTACAAGCTGTTTGAAGACTAATCGCGCTTTTCTGACGTTAGTGTTCCCTGCTGAGTAACCCATGGTAAATGTCTAGAAACATGGGATACTCTGAGGGAATTTTAATAATGGAATGTGCACACAGGAAGGCAGCACAGACACTGAACAACTGAAGGAGTAATCCTACAAACAGGCAGAAACTAAATGCACTGAAGGAAACCAAGGAGGTAGGAAAAGACAGGACAGGAGGTCACAAAGAGGAAAGGGCTCTTTGGAGTTGGTTGTTGGGGTTGTCTCCATAAAGTAAAAGCCGCGGAAAACTCCAAACACCTCCTGGTGGACTAGTCCACCTCGAGGGAAATCCCCCCTGGACTCAGAGGAGACAATGGTTTGATCCCCATTAATGCCGCTCCCACATAGTAGCTCATTGGTTCCTTCAGTTGTCCATCCTCCGCTTACCTTTCCCCTTGTTCCAGAAAGTTCTGTTCTACACGGTTGCTGATTTGCTGTTTACCCTTGTCCCCTCCCCTACTCCTCTCCCTATGGCTGTTGATCCCTAATCCCTCCCTAACTCCTCCCTGCTGTCAGCCATTGATTGGTTAATTGTCTCATATATAAGCTGATGTTCTACCTCATTTCAGGGCTCTCTGCTGCAGAGTCCAGAGTTGAATAAACCCTTCTCTGTTGCTGCACTGGGAGTCGCTCCTTTACTCCGCCTTTCGCCCTCGGATCCGGAGGGAATAACCCAGACCCTTCAACACCCTCCTCTCCTGAGGAACCCTTGGGTTCCCTCGTCGTCTCCACCGCCTGGTCAGGAGCTTCGTGGACACTCGGGTAGTAGGAGGGCACCAGAAGCTGGAGAGAGCATAAAACACCGAGGGACCCTAACGGGTGAAGACCCGATAAGGGGACGCGTTTTATTTTATTTTTTTATTTTACTTATAGTTGGTATTCCTTAAAGAAATGAAAATGTAGGTGAAGAGATCCTCTTTAAATTTTCATTAAGAGTCCCTGCATCTTGTGAGCCACATCTGTCACCTGTTCTAAGAGGAAAGCTGAGATTCTCTCAGTGTGAGAACACACTCAAAAGAGCAGTTTTGGCCCTTTGTACAAAAAGTAACATGCGACTTCCTTGTGCCGGGAACCTTAGTCGAAATGTGATACTTAAGGCAAGTGTTCTTCAGAAGTTTTGCTCCTTTAGGGACAGAAATTCTTAGAAAACTGACCAGAATTATTTTTCATTATCATGGTTGTAAAAATCATTATAGTTTATTTGTAATTTATTGGGCTACATGCCTTTACTTTTGTTTTGTCCTGAGTACCAAGAAATAAAACTTGTTGCTTGACAATGTGCATCAATAACTCTACGGCAGACACTGAAATAAAACAGCTATATGTGAAAGAGTCTGTCAAGACATCATTTTGCCATCATCCATATGGTGAGAAGCATGAAATTTCTAGAAATCTTTATTTGCATTGCTTATACTGCTGTATTGGATAACTGTTTTCATAAAGGATGTAACATATATGAAATAACACTTCCCCTATAATTTTCCTATTTACTGAAAATTTTTCTGTTAAAATTATGTTTTTTGTGATTCATTAGTTTTTTTTTTAAAGCAGAGCTCTTCTCTGAATTCTCTCACAGAACTGCAATGCCCCTGCTACACAGAACACAGTAATTGGATACTTTTATTAGCAGAATACAAAACAAATTATTTTTGTTATACAAAATAGCTAGTTGCAACAGAGACGATGACAAAACTGAGACTATGATTATCAAGTTATAGCTCAGAGGTGATTCCTCATAAAGACATTTGGAAATGTAAAAAGAACATCTTGAGCTGCAGAAAAGAGCAGAAGCAGTAGGGAGGAGAAAGACTGAGAAGAAGGTATCTGGAGATAAAATTCATAGTTCTTCTGGTCAGTAAACAGTCTTCAGGTTGTGTGGAAGAAAAACTGTACCATACATCCTTGTGAAACTGCTCTGCCTTTCTACACTGCCTTTTGCACCTTCCTCTGCAGGAGCTGGTGCTGTTCATGTGCTCTCAGGAGTTAATGTACTCCACTGGCTGAGACAGCACAGCATCTCCCTTCTCTGCTCAGAAGTGTTCCAAGTTTGGCTTCCCAGTAAATGTTTTTCTTGTATAGCACACATGGGTAATGGATTTCATTTGAATTTAAGGTCATGCAATTTCTTGCCAGTTTATCCCTTTGTTTGTTCTGATTTTTACAAAAGAAAGTCATGGGACAATAGCTATTGATCTGCGTCAGTCTTCTTGGGAACTGGAATGAGACAGCTGGTTACTCACAGCTGCTACAGCCCACTCTGATGACAGGCTCCGTTTTTTCCCCAGAGTGTATGAATGTGAAATATTCTTTATCTGCTAGATCAATTTTACATTAAACTTACAGCCTCAGTCCCTGTGAAGACAGTGAGCTTAATAATTTAATGACACACTCAGAATACATCTGATGAAAATACGCTAAAGGAGAGATGCTTAACCCAGTATCCCTGCTGACTTGGAATGGTAAAGATTGAGATATTCAGCATGTCATTGCCAATGCTGAGCCCTACTATGCCTCTTTGGCATCTTGACCTTGTCCTTTTCACTCTGTTGCCATGCACCTTTGTCAGAGTTTGGATCTTGGTTTTTTTTTGGGAAGGCTTTCTTTCTTTTTCTTTATCTTCAGGAATTTTTCTCCCATGAGCTGTTAATCACTGAGTACTTAAGAGAACAAAGCACATAGCCAAAGCCTTTCTCCTCAACAGGGCGGAGGGCGGG
>VZTZ01013209.1:6645-29065 GCA_013400955.1 Drymodes brunneopygia | reverse complement strand
AGTTGTTATTATTTGTTAGCTTTATTTTAGATATTAGTAAAGAACTGTTATTCCTATTCCCATATCTTTCCCTGAGAGCCTCTTGATTTTAAATTTATAATAATTCAGAGGGAGAGAGGTTGCAGTTTTTCCATTCCAAGGAAGGCTCCTGCCTTCCCTAGCAGACACCTGTCTTTTAAACCAAGACAACCTTACAAAAACAGACGGGTATGGCCATCTTCAGCAAGAAACACTGGACTGACCAGAAAGGATCTGTATCTTTATACAAGCAACTTCATGAAACTTTAAAAGTTTTGAAACTCTGTTATTCAAACTATTACACTACGAGATTGTCCCTGACACACACTTAACCTGTGCCTAATAGCATTTTCCGAAACAATCACCAAGTCACAGTTTAGGAATTAGGAGGAACTACAGACAATTTGCACAGAACTATTCTTCTCTGTCAGAAAAGAGGATTTAAAAATGTGGATATGGGCTCTCTGAAGCACTTGGCCAGGGCCAGAGATTGGTTTCAGACATACATTAATTTACAGATATTGTTATGGCCAAAGAAAATATGTTATGTTTTTCTGAATACAGAAACAGGGGAAGGGTTGTTTCTATGGCAAACTCACACTCCTGCTGATGACTTTTTCTGAAGTCTACCAAACAGTTTCTCTTTTTTGTACTTTACATCTTATCTTGTTGCTCAGCATTGACCTCTGTGCCAGGTGATACATTCTCTGCTGTCCTATTCAAATTTTTCCATGTATTTTTCAAACTCTTATCTCAAAGTTCCATGTTTCTCAAAAAATCAGCCCTGATTTTTCTTGCCCATTTCTGTCTTTTACCCATTTTTTCCCGTCCATTCTTTCTAAACTCCTTTATTATACTGCAAAATACAACAATTTACTCCCTTTCATCTGCTTTGGATGCCTTCCAATCTGACTTTCTGTGTTTTCACACTGACACCAATCTCACTAGTCTTGCTAATGACAAACACATTTCCAAAAACCTGCCACTTCTTTGTCTTCAACATCTTCAAAGAACAATCCTTATAATCTCCAACATTATGGCCAAATATTTCATTCAGGCACTCATGCATGCTGCCTTGATTAGTAAAGGATTCTCCAAAGTGCAGTCATTGCCCTCATCAGTCCACATAAATCACTGTTTTGGATTTCATCTTCATTGTCTGAATGTTTGCATGTTAACTCCCCTCATCAGCTATGTTCACTGGCTTCCTGTCCAAAATCTTTTCGACCTTGAGAATGTTCTCAGACTAAAGGGGTTCTTTGTGTCTTCTTCAGGCAGCCACCCTTTGTCTGTGTTACTTGTCTGCTTCCTCCTTCTGCAATGTCTCTCTATTCCTGGTCTCATTGGCTTCCTCTAGAAATTATGAGGGTTTTGATTTTATTGACAAATTCATTATCACTCCCACACACACTGCATTTTAAAGACCTGCTTGTGGCCTGTAGTAAATTAAGATTAATATTTTCTTTTCTCCCTACCTTCTGTGGTTTTTTTTCTGCTCTGTCCTTAAAGAAATTCTAATCACAGATTTTCATGCATTTACTGTGTGCTATGCTGAGTGGTTTGGCATTGATCACCACACCACTGGAAAAATGCCACTCTTTGGTATCCAAATTAAAGTACTCATAAATTATTTAAAATAATGTCAAAGAGTTTGTGATATAGCTTTGAATTTAAATGGCAACAATGTATCTGTTTTCACTATAGTACTTGGAAATGATATGCACAGAACAGGTCACTCCAATACTTCATGAGTAAGCAAAGTATGCTCAGTAAATGAATAAGAAAGCTATGAAGTGAGTAAGCAAAATAAGCACCAATGTTATGTTGAATAAGAAAACTCCATCTTTCTTATAGGGCCTATTTTTACCTTCTTGGTTTTATCTCTACTTCTGACAGATGCCACAGATTCATTAGTAAAAGGACTACAAACTTCAAGCTCTTTCCATCTGGATGAAATGTTCTTGGAAAATCAGAGATGTATGCTTCCCAAGGAAAGCCAGTTTTTCAGGTCTCCACACTTTGTGGGTGCTCATAACCAAGGAAGAGTCGTCTGGAAAGAGCAGGACCAGTTTGCCATGGTTCTGAAAACAGAGAAAACTGGAAGGCTGTAAAGGGGAATGGGGGGATGTGGTGACTTCCCTGGTCACCACTTTAACAGCTCAAGAGAAGAAGTTCAGTTTCAATAATCTAATCACATGAGGGATCCGTGCCTAGCTGGATACCACAGACATGTTCTATTCATTTCTAATGAGCAGTCTGTCGTTCTGCTTTCTGTATTAAGAACAACAGCATCTTCACTGTCCACTCAGGACATGCCAGAAACACCAAAGCTTGGGTTGTGCCAAACTGGGTTTCTGGCAGACTGCACACACATACCTTAATGGTCAATGAGAGGTAGGACCATCACTGCCCTCAAGGCTATGCTTCAGGATGGATCCATTTCTGACAAGTGTTTGTAATTGTTAGGATATGGATGATGTCTAGAGCCTGCTTGTATCCATCTGCTTTATTTTTGGCATATCTAACACAGCCTGGAGTTCATCCAGGCAGGAGAAACCCTGCTAGGTCTGTAACAAAAAGGGGTTTTTTAAGGAAAAAAAAGTGTGGCCTGTGATCAGATCTGAATCTAGAGCTGTTTTTATGCTTAGAGATTATATTAAAGTGAACTATTGGTAACATGCAGATTGACCTAAAAAATTAAAACGTCTGAACTAATGAAGTTTATGTTTATTTATAAAGATAAAAAGTAGGAATATAGAATGAAAGAATTAAAATCTGACTACTATAAGAGAAGACAGCAAGTAGTTGGGAAGGAATCAGGCAGAAAAGAGTCTATTGCCTGCATAGACTCTGCTCAGGATCACAACTCACTGTGGCATAGTCGGCTACAAAATCGTCCTTGTCCTTTAGATTTCTGTATGTCAGAGAAAGATTTCACAATTCTTCCCTCAACTGCTTTAGTGCAAACATTCAGTTCTGCATGCACTGGTTAAGAAAGCTATATTGATATTTAATAAATAAAAAGCAAATAACCAAGTCATTTCACCCTATAGTTCGGGCCTGTTGCAATGGACAGGAGTTAAGCTGGGTAACACATAAAGCAGTCAGGAGGAGGAGGAGATCACTTCCCTGTGAGAGGTCTGCAGAACTAGGAAGAGGCTGCTGGGTTTAGCTTTGAAGTGGAGAGAAGAGGGGATAAAGATTCAAATTTCCAGCACTCTGTCAGGTGACACATGTACACTAGACAAACAGCTAAAGATGCCTTAAGAGTAAATCTACAGGCTCATTTTTTTAGGGAGGACTTATACCTGTGAGATGTGCACCTAGGCTCTCCTGCATGTGTCTAACTAATTTGTATTCTTTAAAATCCCTTTACATTTACAAATATGGCATTTTTACACCTGAATATAATTTTTCCCTGAGTTTTACAGTCAAACTATCACATTCCTCTTGTGTATTTAGTTACAAAATAAAATACCCGGTTATAAAAGGTTATAAAGGTTATAAAAGGTCATAAAAGTTCCAGTATTTAAAACATCTCTAGATAATTCATGTCCAAGTAAACTAAGAGTGGCAAATGAAGCTTCTTTGTTGATCTTCTGGTTAGTAAAGTTCCATGAGAAAAAAGGTTTCCCATTCATGATACAAAACACTGGCTCCAAGTAAACCAGAATGTTATGAAAGCATCCAAAAAACAGCAATTCAAGTAATCTTCATTCCTGGGGAGATCCTGCATAACACCTTTTGCAGTACAGTACAAAGTAGGGTTTTGTCATTCATCATTCACAGCTCTATTCCTGTACAGAGCAACAGACTATTTCTCCCAGCCTGCTGAGTCATCTCTTGAAACACAGTGAAGCCCTCAGAGCATATCTGGTGGAATCCAGATATGGTGACAACCAGAACTGCAATCCCTTGCTTTGAGATAAGCATTCATGTTTGAGTCTCAGTGGTGATGCATAAAGGCAGAATCACAGAAATACCTGAATAGAACACTATAGAATTCAATATATTAATATCCATAAAGTTCAATCTAGAATTTCAGGGGAAGGGTTTGTAGCCCTTTAAGAATTAACTGCAGACTCTTTGCTTGTAATGCATTGTAGATGGCAGATGGCAGATCACAAGCAGATGGCTTAGGGCCTGCTCCAGGTCTTTTCCCTTTAGCATAAATATGCTTGTTTTTCATTTCCACATTAAGGTATAATACTGGCCTAAATCATTCCAAACTAGTGGTCACCCTGACATGCATAGTTCTCATTCCCATAAGCAAATAGAAAAGATATCTTTGAAAGATACTAAAATTTTTTATCTCTCTGTATTATTGGGTTTTATCTGGTTTATCTGCTGGCTTCAGGTTAGCTAAATATTAATTTTAAAAGACAGTTTATGTGTCTTGAATAATTTAATATGTAGATATTTAAGCCAGAGTACCTTTTCTGTTTTTAGCTTTGCTTAGAGGAAAAGGTGTTTTCTTGGACACCATTAAAAAATAACTGATGGAAAGACAGTATAATTTTCAACTCTATAATTTTTTAAACCACTTTACTATTATAAAATGTATTGATTAAGTCTTAGCTTCAGCACACTATATCCACTGTGGATGCTGCTTTCAAGAAGCTGTGCTTTATGGGATTTATTCTCAGTTAGTTGTGTTTACTTATTCATTCAACAGCTATGTGTATCCAGCTGATTAGTTATTATTAATTATTTTTTAGAGTTGGTTTGGATTTCATCTGCTTCTCATAGAGTATTTAATACACTTCAGTTGACAGTAAACTTGCCAATTAAGCTATTAATAGCTTAAAAATACTATTCTGTTTGCATCTAATGATGTGGAATATTTGAAAGTTTTTTTCAAATGTTGCCAGATGGATGACTCCAATTAGAAGCTATGAACCAGATTTGCAATCGTGTTATGTATCAAAGGTAGATTCCCTGCAGTATTTACAAAACTGTATGATGCTTGCCAATTTTTAACAGAAAACACCATCTCCGACCTGCTTAGAATCCTGTTACTTGCCTTATATACATGAATAAATTTTGAAAATATATTCATATACCCCAGAAGATCTTATTTCTGTCCTTGCATGCTATACTAATGCATCATCTGGTCCTGAACACGACATGGCAATCCAAAGAAGGTGCATTTGTGTATTTTTGACACTATTGAATCTGTTAGTATTTCCTCCATTGCTAAAAATCTCAATTCACCTTATTCAGTTGGCAGCTTCTCACACTTGCATTTGATTTAAGATGGAAATACTGGGAAATCTCACTTTTTTCATCCCCAAAACATGAAATCTGTGCTTAAAAGAAAAAGTAAACTACTCCCAGGATGAGGCTAATTTCTTATAACTTTGGGATGCTTACATCTACTTAGATGTTTATGGTCTTTCCATTGACAAAAGAGTCCTGGAGGTAATTTACCTGGCTACACGCACCTGTTTGCAAGATAATGAGAAGAATGGTTAGTTATACTGTACTGATTGTTCAGACAAAATTCCTATCGACTATAATGTGATCTTAACACTTGCCTAACATGGTGACACCTAGTGTTAGGAGAAATACATCCCACCAAAAGGAAAAAAATGTTTTCCTTTTAGGAAATCTTAAAAAAAGCAGCTTCAAGTCAATTTTAGCTGGCACCGGTTGGACAATTCATGGTGTTTTTGCTGTTCTCTGCCCTATTCAAGAAACTTTGCAAGCCTTATCTGGTTTGAAAGCTGATCTTATATTGATAATGAGACAAATTTCTTATTGTCCCTTTAGGGCTAGTTTATTTTTGAAGATTTTGTGCCACTCCATTCAAAACTCTTCTGGAGGCACAAATACTACATGCCAACCATATCAATAATATCTGCATATCCAACTGCACCTATAAAGAACTTCATTACTTATATTTATTCTTCCCATTACAGTGGATTTAGCTCTGTATATGCTAATTCTATTTGTTAAAAGTGTCTAGGACTTGACCAGGCAATTAGTTTTCAACAGTTTTTAAATCTTCCCTAGAGCTATTTTTACAAACTCCTTTCACTTTTGCCTCTTTCCATTCCTCTAGTGTGAAATAGTTCCATTATCATTCAACAGCTTAGTGAAATCACGTTTAAACACCTCCTGAGTGACTAAATTGTTCTTTGGTCCTGCTAGTGATAACTACATATTTTATAAGAAATGAAAAATGATTAAGAAAATGATTCGAAGGATATGTCTCAGACCTCCACTCATAGTGAGTGGTTCAGATACAGCACTTCCCCAGTGCTCTTCCACAGTGACACTAACATGAATAATTTATTTTATTTTATGGTACTGCTTTTTCTTTTCACATATTTAACTAAATCCGGCTTTCAGGCTTGATCTGAGTCTCACTCCCTTACCAAATTGTACCTCAAAGTCTATCTGTCTTCTATATTCTTACCCTTTTTTCAGAATCAAATATATTAAAAAGCTTCTATATTTCCTATTTCTGTCAGTCCACTGTACCTCCTGGCCACTATTGCTGAGTGTTTTTTCTTTTCTAATTACATCCTGGTCCAGATTCTGTTGACTGATCAGGATTAAAAATTTTTTCTTATGTAAGTTCCTAACTAGATGGGTTTTCAAGAAGTTACAGTTTCTACTGTCTAAGCACAGAATATTTTTCTTGTTATAAAAGCAACCAGTTCATGAAGACCAAAATTTCCCATCCTGTTACATTTTTGTCTCTCTTTCAGCATGTCAGTCACTATGTGGGCCAATATTTCCAGTAGACCATTACTGCTTTTCCTTTAAAAATGATGGAGCCTTTTGTATATATTCTGTGGCTCTTATTTATATTTTTAACCATTTACTTTCTTTACCTCTACACACTTCTTTGCCAGCATATGTCAGGAAGTGGGACAAGAAGTGTTTTTCCTTGGTTAATGTTCTCTCTCATTCCCATTTAGTCTGATTATATTTTTTCATTCCTCAAGTGTTTATTCTATCAGTAGCCCATTAAAAAACTAAACATAGTTAACCATCTTCCTAGATTCCTAATACTGCCACAGAACTTTTATATTTACTCTTGGGTTTGATGCTTATATTTTGTTGTGTGGTAGAATAGGGCGTAACTCGTAGGAACAACTCTTCACCACCTTCCAACTACTTTCTTTTAAGGTCTGTTCTACATTTTTTGAACAATTCAGAACACGTATATTTTTGTCCCTACAGAAAATGTCATACCAAGCTTTTTGCTCTTCTTTCCTGTTTCATCTTTCCACAGTCTCCAATGCAAATAACTCTCTTTATTGATATTTCAGTGTCACAACCTGCTTCTGTTTTGGTTTAGACAGAGATATGTATCTTATGTATCCAGCTATACCCACAACTCATAAGCAGGGCCTCTTCTATGCACAGTTTCCTCAACTATTCAACAATGCCACTCTGGTCATAGGTGTTTTATTATAAACATTTCAAACTATCCTTTTATGAAGTTCAAGTCTATTATCCCTATTTCATGAGCCACATATAGGCTACAAGAACTGTTCCTACACAACCCTGTTCTTGACATTTTGTTCAGATTGACTCCCCTACCTCAGCTCCTCAGCAGGCAGGTACCATATAACATGTAACTATGCTGCCATGCATCCCTGGTGTAACAGTCCCAAATGTGCCTATGTCTGGCAAGAGAAACCTTCCCTCTCCCCACCCCATCAACAACTGTAGACTGCATTTCCCTACTGGAGAGATAGCAATGAAATGTTATCTTGGGCTCAGAAAAGTGCAAGGCCTCTGGTTGGTGTGGAAGTCTCACTGGCTTGGATAACCTTAAAATCCCTGAGTTTTACCTATAAAGGCTTCTTGTCAGTGGTTGTCATTCTCTAAGACCAAAGAGGACAAAAATTGTCATCTTCTTCACATTTCTGTTAGGAAGGAGATAAATGCAATATCAAAATTAGAAGACAGAGTTGACAAAAAGTATAATACCTTTGAGAAACTTCTACAAAAAACCTAAGATTATATTTTGACATAATAGTTAAAAGTGCTTGCAGATTTCCCTTAGAGCCCTCACTGTCCATCTTTGTTGTGCAGAATTAATCTCATTCCATGACTTATTTTCAGTGGCTTATGTATTGTCTGTATTATTCAGAATTTCATTCACAAAATAGCTACCACAAAAGATGCTTCCATCCTAAAAAAATTCATGTCTATACTCTTTGTACTTAAACATACCAAAATGAAAGATTTCTGGTGTTTGATGGTGGCTTTTTGGTTAGAGATCTTTTTTTTTTTTTCTCTCATTTCTTTCATGAAGGAAACTACCAAGTTTTGTTATCTAATAATCTGTTTCTCTTAAGATGGCATGCAAATGTGGGTACTTAAGTCATTCATTTAATTCATTAAAATTGTCTTTGTAGGAATCTATCAAACTCTCTGGATGAAGACAACCACGTTGAATTCTAATTCAGCTAAAGAAATTTATGACTGCTTTAAAACAGATATAATTTGCAATTAAAAGAAAAATAAAGAAAGTTCATTCTCTTTTTCATTATGAGTAGCCATTTTATTGAAAGCCATTCTTTGCGACAATTTTAGCGATGAAATAAATTACTCACTAGATCATATCCAGATTCAGATAAGAAAACAGTAATAAAGGCTTGTGAAAATACAGCTTTTTGAATTGTTATAAGATGAAAAATTCAAGTACTGTGTGAAAATGAAATCTACCTATTGAGGTTTCCTCTAAAGTGTCTAATCACTGTGTCTAGGCACACATGCTCATACGAGAAATAGTCTGAAAACAAATTACAGTCAAATATCTCTGGAACAATCTCATTGTAACAACACGTTCTGATTAATATTCTTGCCAGAAGGAAGCTGACTGGAAGTCTTGGCCACTCATTTTCCAGGACTAATTTTGTTTATTTGTTATAAGATACGGTCAAAGAACTGCACATCTTGTACAGTGTGTCCAAGGAGTCACAGACTGCAGCAAATGTGCCACAGCACAGACCACGTTTCTGTTAGACTGTGATGAACAACTCATCACAGCTGGAGTGTGAAGGGGGAGCTGTTCACTTCATTGCCTAGGAAGAAGAAAATTAGGAGAAGCCATTCCTTTCAGAAAACTGTGGCTCAGATCCAAAGGAGTTGTAGTATTTTAGTTATGTGCAACCTTGAGAAACAAATTTACTGTTTGAGAAATTACACAGCTATTTTTAAGCTCTATTTCTGTATTTTTAGGAAACTATATTATGTGTCTTTATGTATGTGTATATATGTAAAATACATACATATAATATAAATAGAAAACTACATGGTTTAGAAATTATCAGGTAAAATCCTCTTAGAAAGAGCAAAGGCCAAAGATTTAAAGACCTTAAATGCATTATTAAAGTTGCTTCTTATAGCAAAAACCTAATAGCCCCATGGAAATACAAGAGCTACATACAGTTTGGGAGCAGGCCTACCCTTAGTGTTTCTGACTGTTCCTTGTACTGCAATATTGTACCAGGAAGGCTGACCCTGGCCAGGAAGATCTGTGCAGATTTTCTATATCTGGGGGACTTAGGTGACAGATGTCAGCTGCATATACAGAATTTTATGTTCTGCATATATTTGTAACTCACATATTATACATTATGATGGTTTTAGTTCAGACCTAACCTCCAGTATTGTGTACATAACTGGGCAATCACTTTGCTCTTAGTTTTAGGAAGGATTTGGGCAGCACCTTTTCTAAGTGCACCTTGCTTGAAATTGTACAAGCACAGGAGTTTTATGGGAGTGAATATTGCTGTTCTTTCTGCAGCCATGTAGCATGCTACACTTAAATATATGACACCACTTTCTGTGACAGAAAGTCTTAAGACTCTTATCCTCAACAGGCAGACTCCATAAAGCACATAATCATTTCTTACCTAGAAATTTCAGTACGCTGAGAAAAATTCTTCAACCAGACAATGAAGATCTATGTCCCCACCTTACAGCACCAGGTGAAATAAGACAAGAAGACAAAATTTTATAGATTTGTTCTTCTATTAGAATTTTCTAAGTTAGGAACACATTTTATAGATTTTTTTTCTTTTTATTTTAGTAAGTCAAAACCTGATGCTGAGAAGTGAAAGTGTTTTCATTGTCAGGGATGACTATGATGTGTGGTGCATAAAATTTCACATTGTCATGTTTGCAGGTCTGAGGCAAGTAGGAGTATAAATCATTTCCACCTCTTTCCAGTTAATGAGTACAGACTCTGAGAACATTTGACTTGGTGTAGAAAATAGCATACACAGTGAGCCACATTCAGCAAAACAAACAGTCATTTGCTTTCCTTTTTTGATGCTTGAATTTTTATATTTGAGGAGCAATACCTGCAGCAGTCCTACTGAGGTCCTACCAGTCATTCCATTACACCTGAGTAGTTCCATTTCTTGCTCCTTACCTTGTATGAAAGAAGAAAGCTGTGGTTAGAAGATATGGCTCCTTTCGATAAGAGAAACACACAATTTTGGTATCCAGAAAAGAATAATGTGAGCTTTCCTGTGGGCCTTGATCACATTTAAACCAACTCCACCTCCTTGCATAGAAAAGACAATACTTCTTGCTTAGCAGTCCCCCAGAAACCATTAAATATTCCAAGTTCCTGCTTGCCAAGAAAGCGCATACACTCAGGGCTTGACTGAAGTACGTGTTTGTGTTCTTCTCTACAAAATACAGTAATGCAGTGCAAAATATTAGTACCCAAGATATTATATTCAAAATAATATTCATTTAACAGTGTTTAAGGAAAAAAATGTTTTCATTCCATAATCTATCATCATTCCCTACCATCCCTTCTTTCTATAGACAAGTACAACTACATAATATGAATTAGTGATATAAAATAAAGTTCTGTCTACGTGACTTTTTAGGCCAGTTTAGGCTTTTAGCTTTTAACAACTTCAGTAAATTATCACAAGCGATTCCCTGTGGCAGTTCTGAGCAGCTGTACCCTTTTGGGCCTGTAGAAAGGTGGATGGCATAAAATGAAAGGAAACTGGGAAGTAATATTCACATCCTAAGAGAAGCTATAATGGTACAGAAATTTAAGGATAAAATGCTGTTTCTACTTTCTCAATGGGATGTGGTGAGCATGACTGAAACCTATTCCATGACGACTCCCCATACACAAAGCCTGACACCTTGAGCACTTGCTAAGGGGGACGAAATGGGGGCTGGAGGAAAGACACCATGGCCAGGCATTGTTGAAATCCATGCAAGGAATCAATGGCACCGTGCAGCTGATAAACTGCAGAGCACCTGTCAGCCAGGAGGGATGGGAGATGTCGTACTGCTGAATCAGCAACTGTGGCAAAACAGCTTTCCTTGGATAAACTTCCTTATAATCTAATTGCAATACTAATGCCCCTCCATCCCAAACTTACCCACATCCAGAGTAAGATCATCCCTCACTGAGCATGTACTCTGCATTTTATGTGCACTGTATCTTTAAGAGTGAAGCGACAGAATATTACACCAATCAGTAACAAAGGAATGACTAGAGTCACTCAAGCTTCACCTAAACATAAAGAAATAGTATAAAATTAAGTTAAGGATGACAAGAAGTTAGGTAAGACTCCAGCTTAACTAGGGTTAATCACTGGGTTGAACCTACCTTCTCCCCCATAGGGACGTCTAGTGGGAAAGTGCCTTACACTTTCAGTTCTCAATTGGTATCTTGAGCTAATTTTTCTGAATGGTTATCTTGAGCTAACTTTTACTGGGGACTAAATCTTGTCTGTATATTGCTTTGAATGTTTTTGCAGTCAGAAACTATTACTGGGAGGCCTTGAATCTTAACCTGTCACGATTTTCTCTTACTGACAAAGAATGCTATTCCATAGTTAGAGTGAGTCCTTCATGGACACTGACACTCACTGGCAGTGGGTAATATACTTGCATAAAGTGGGAAGCCCTGCTGAGGGGTCTCTCTTATGCTGTTGGTGTGTGTCCTGAGCAAGTCAGTCAAACCACCCTCTGAGCCAGCAGGACAGTTTGGTGAAGAGTACCCACAATGGGATACAGGCAGACTGGTCAGGAACAAGGATCTTGGCTTTCCAGGGTCACTGGACTGGTCACAGACCAGTCAAACATACATTGTTTGAAGAGATCTTTGCTTTTTATGTGGCAGAATCTTCTGTCCTTGCCTACAATGCACTTGCATGCTTCTGTAATGGATCTGGACCTCACCCACAAAAGTTCTTGACCACAGAAAATCCAGCAATGAGTCTGCAGTTCCCTGCTCCTAACTTTAGGTCCTTTTACACTACAGTTGTCCACTACTCTTTCTGCTACCTTGTGAAGTTAAGCCCAGTGAGAGAAGTGCCTGCTGTGGGATTAAGCCCTTCAAATATTCTTCAGTGAATACCAGAGAGAATCTTAACACTGTGTCCATTGAATGGTTCTGGAGTGGTCTCTGAAGCATGATTTTGTTGAAAAAAGTATTTAAACATCTATCTGGAAAGGTCCTTAATGATTCAGCTTGCCCTGATTGTGGTCCAGAAAGCATCAGACCTGGCCGTGTTACTGGCTTTGGTGGGGTAGAGCACCAAAGAAGGAAGAGCAGCAGGAACAGAGCATTCAGGCTGGCAGTGGGAGAGGTAAACCCAGACTGACGGGTAGCTCTGCTCTAGCTGACTGTTGGCATTGCAACAGCAGGGTCCCTCCCAGTGCAGTCACAATCAGAGGCAGTGATCAGAAGGACAATTTAGCAACAACAGCCAGTAAGAGAGAGGTTCCTTCCTGGTTTATTCTGATTTCTTTCCACCCATAATGGGTATGTAATCAGCCCTCCTATCTAGTAACAGGGGTAAAAACATAACAGAATTTTAGGGCAAGATCTCATCATAATTTTAGCATGATCCAGATGACATGAATTTGAAAATCTGAACATCAGTTTTGAAATGTAAATGCAGGTGGTACCACCAAGTTAAGGGACATAGTAAATGTGTTCCAGGACATACATCAGAAGTGGTTGGCTACTGAGTCAGCTGCAAGAACAGGAATGGGAAGCAAAAAATGCAGTCCAAAATCTGCATTGTGTGATTTAGGAAAAAAGAGAGGGAAAGATCTAATTAAATCATTCAAGTAGAAATTCTTAGATTTCTTAGAAATTCTTAGATTTAACTGAGGTTAAATGGTGCCCAATTAAAACATTTTTCCATGCTAGGGACACATCACTTTCAAATACTCAAATACTAAAGGAAGTTGTAGGCTTTGCCATGCAGTGATCAAGAGGCATTTCTCTACTAGGAAAGCCAAAGTAATTTGTTTACTTCCATAGGTCACAGCAAAAGAGGATTGTGTGGATTACCAGGGAATACTTCAAACAACTTTTCCCCCAGGACAAGATACAAGAGGCATGTTTATCTACTTTTCATACTAATTTTTAATCATTTATTATCCTTTGGAGTTAATGCACCATAGCAAAATTTTACTGAGGACACAAGTTACCTCGAAAATATTACTGGTTATAGAATAATGCATATTATAAAGAAAGTGGAAAATATCTTTGTGCTTATGGAGACATACAGTCTATTTTAAGATAGGTTGCATGTCTTCTGCAAAGGGCAATTCTCTCTCAATAGTATTCTAGAGAACCAGGAATTTGGCAATACACAAAAGATAAGGAGCCCTCAAGGACATAATAATTTTTTCTCCACCAAAAACTATTAAACTATGAGAAACATCAAACTTGGGAGAACTGGACTGAAAGCTAGTTAAAGGATAAGAAGTAGAGGATAAAAGTCAAAGTGTTGCAGCTTTTAAGCTGGACGTGAGGCAGCAGTGTTGTGCTATGGGAAGCAATGCTGGAACTGGTGCTTTTTCCGGAGACAGGAGTGAGCAGTAACATGTTTTTGCAAGCACTTGATGAACTTTTGTTGGAGGATGTTCTGAGTCATCAAGTTGTGGTGTGTCTACTGCTAGTGCTCCTCAGCTCCTTAAAATCGTACCCAGCCCCATGCTCCTGCCTTCCCTTCTGGAGACAATGAGCAGCTGAGCACCTCTGCCTGTTGAAGCGGCTGCCTCCAGATCAGAAGGGATGAGCGAATGGAGGCAGACTCACCTTCCTTTGTGCCCGCGTGAAGCCCAGAACAGGACTGGGCAGTGCTGTATGACAGCTTTGTGAAGAGTTTCAATGAGCACTCACCTTATCAACAGATACTAGTAATGCCTATAGAGCTCAGTCTAGGTATCTTCTATCAAAATTGTTAGTGAAGTACCCATAATCTTAATTTGATTCAACTGCAAGGAACAGCGCTTTACTTTTCAGTTTCAATTTACTGGTCTTTTTTCTTTTTTTATTCTGATACTGGAACACACCACCAGCAGCCTTGATATCTTCAATTAAAAAAAAAAAGCATTAGGAACTTCTTTTTGAGTTTTCATTACTGCCTAAAATTTTTATTAAAAAGTGAGATCCCTGTATAAATCAAAAAACATTTCTACATTTCTGGTAGAAATGCAACTTACTGTCAGATCTAGCATCAGGAAGACATGGTGGGATGGCTCCTATGACTGGAGCTTTGGAATAGAAAAATGCAGGCTCTTTAGGAAGGACTGAACACTAGGAGGGTGCCATAGAATCACAGGACCAGATTTTGCTTGACAATTTTGATGACTTTCTATAATCAAGTTACAATTTTGATGGATAAGGCAAGAGCAACTGATGTTATCTACCTGGATTTGTGCAAACCATTTGACACTGTCCCACTTGAGATCCTTGTCTCTAAAATGGAGAGACATGGATTTGATGGATGAACCACTCAGTGGTTCAGGAATTGGCTGAATGGTTGCACTCACAGGGCTGTGGTCAAGTTAATGTAAGTGGATACCAGTGACGAGTGAAATTCCTCAGGGGTCAATACTGGGACCGGCACATTTTAACTTCTCTTTTGGCAATGGACAGGGGGATCAAGCACACCTCAGCAAGGTCACTGACAGCACCAGGCTGTGTGGGGCAGTGGACACGCTGGAGGGAAGGGATGGCATCCAGAGGGACCTGGACAGGGTTTAGATCTGCGCCAGTGCAAACCTCATGGGGACCAACAAAGGCAAGTACAAGGCCCATCACTTGGGTCAGGGCACTCCCAAACATGGATACAGGCTGGGGAGAGAGCGGCTTAAGAGCAGACCTGAGAAGGACTTGGGGATGCTGATGGATGAAAAGCTGGATGTGACCTATCAATTTGTGCGTGCACTCCAGAAAGTTACTTGTATNGCACTCCAGAAAGTTAATTGTATCCTGGGCTGCATCAAAAGTAGCATGGCCAGAAGGGCAAGGGAGGGGATTCTGTCCCTCTGCTCTGCTGAAAACCCACCTGCATCCAGCTCTGCAGTCCTCAGCACAGAAAATACATGGATATTTTCACGACAATCAGGAGGGTGGAACACCTCTCCTATGAATGAACTTGATCTCAGCTGGACCCAATACACAGATTGAAAGAGTGGGGACTTTTCAACCTGAAGAAGAGTCTAGGGTGACCTTATAGCACCTTCCAGTACCTAAACAAGGCCAGCAAGAAGATGGAGAAGGCATGTAGTGACAGAACAAGGAGTTATGGCTTCAAACTAAAAGAGGTCAGGTTTAGATCTAATATTAGAAATTCTTTACTGTGAATTTGTGATGCACTGGAACAGGTTGCCCAGATGCTCTGGATGACCCATCCCTGAAATAGTTTGGTCTAGACTGGATAGAGCTTTGAGATACACAGTCTAGCAGAAGATGTCCATGCCTCTGTCAGGCAGATTGGAAGAGATGATCTTTAAAGATCCCTTCCAACCCAAGCTGTTCTTTGATTCTATAGACAGATTTCAATAATGCCTGACGTTCAGTACTGTCCAATAATATCTGAGGTTCTAATTTGACACAGTCATACTCTCTTCAGCATGAAGTTATTAGCTAACATTCCAGGTAGTGTTTATACATCCATTAGGAAAACAAGTTAGAGCCTGCCATCCTAATCACCGATCTCATCAATCTTAATCAACCCTGAAAGCAGCCTGGTACAGTCTCTTCTCAGCCAATAGCAGCTCTGGATTGACTTCTTGCATGGGCTCCATCACAGCATTGTCAGCAGCACAGCTCCCATTTGTGTCATCAGGGATCATGGGGCTACAGTTAAGGTTTGGGTGTTTTTAATCCTTCCCCAAATGATTTTTATATGCAGCATTGGTTCAGCCTGCCTGCGCTGTGGGCTGGTTGGCTGCCGCAAACAGGAGCTGGATAACCATATTGGATAAGGAAAGGCTGGCTTTTGCACAGGAAGGCTGACAGTTATCAGGCATCTGCTGCTGAGGAAGTCCCAGGCTGCGCTGAGGTTGCCACAGCTGCATCTGAGCAAAACTAACACCAGACCAAAAGCAACCAGCACAACTAAAACCATGTACTCATTTCTGCAAGTAGTCTGCAATACTCAGTGCAGCCATCACCAAGACAGAAGGTGAAAAGGACTAAACTCTTCTTCCCACCTACCTTCCTTACACTGCCCACTGATCTGCCAGGCACGAGCTTGGGGCCACTGCAAAGAACTTTTGGCAGCTCCAGAGGCAGTGACAAATTACAGCAGCTGGGAGCACACAGATGCCAACTCACAGCCTTCTTTTTCTCACTGCTGTTGTCACGGAACTGCAGAGTATGCCAGAGTAGGATGCTGTTTGGTGCACTGGTCTTCAGTTGGGCACAGACCACAGACACTGGGAGCAGCTCTCCATTGTCTGTTACAGATATTCATGCTGAACAAGTTGCTTTTCGAGCGAGTGTCTATACATGCACAGATACTTAGGCAGTGTCTCTCAAGGAGACTTTCTCAGAAGCTACCTGGTGATGTTCTTATAAACTCGGTGCCATCACATTTCATTGTCATGGACAGAAAATGTGCTGTACATCAGACAGAAGCATTTGTGACTGCCACAAGCAAGCAGATATCATATTTTTGTTCACATTTGTGTTTCGTTTATGTTTTTTAAAGTCTTTGTTTCCCCATTCCTCACTCCATTTTGCCACTTGCACTTACTCTTTTTTAAAAGACAGAAACCTTTTACCCTTTGTCACAACTTTCTCCTCTTTGTGCTTCACTTTTCCTCATTTCCTTATGAAAGACACTTCATCTTAGCATGAAAAAACACCTCAATAACAATGATACCCTCACCTTCAGTCAACCAGCAGGTAAACCTTTATCAGGCAGACAGACATACTGTTCCTATTTCCAAAATACCCTACTCTGACAAATATAAATAATTTCAGTCAATTGTGTTAACATAAAAATGTACATTAACAGATAACAGAGCAGTGCTTTCAAACTTGGGGACCACCCACCACTCTGAGTTGCATCTGCTTTTCAGGACCTTGTACCACCTGAACCCTACAGTGAAGAAAGGTAGGGAAGAAAATAAACTTTCTGCACCTGTGATCTGTATACCACAACCAATCTGCACCAAAACTCTGAGAAATCTTCTGATTAATAAACTCATGTCCAAGATCTCCCAGACAAGAGATGCTTTTCAATACATAGACATGCTCTGATTAATACTCTCCACTATATAATTTGTACAAAGCTAAGGAGCAAAATTAGAAAAGGAAAAAAACATTTATTTTTCCTGAAGTTGAAACACAAGCTCTACAGTTCTCTGATTGAGAATGGCAGTCTTCTTTGAAGTACACCTCAAAATCTGAGGACATAAATATCTGTTTATTCACCTCATATTTTAACTGAAGTAAAACATTTCTTTTCTTAAATCACACATACTGGGACTGACCTATCACTGCAAATCTAGAATGTCAGGAAGATGTATGTCGCACCCCTACAAAACAAATCATTAGGATGGCCTCTGGGCTCTTTCTTCCACCTGTCAGGGTCCAGAAGCACAGCTGTCTTGAGGCAGGAACCTGAACACAGTTTAGCACCCTGTGGTCATAAAGGATAAGAGACAGGAAAGGAAAAAAAGCCTTCTTTTAACAGAACTTGTGAATTACACCAATCTCTTCAGATAATTTGTGAAAGAAAAATACCAAGTCTGCAGAAATTCCAATATTTACAAACCATTAAGTCCAGAGAAGGACTCTTGGCTTGAATACATTAAAAACATATAGCAAAGGATTAATGGACCATTCCTATTCACATCTTGCCTGTGTGTTCACAATGTAGTCCAAAACCTTTCTACTGTTTTTGAAAACATCGGGAAACAAATCAAACAAGTAGGAATCAAGATATACCAGGTTACGGATGTCATTAAATGCAGAACCCGCTGACAGTCCCTATGTGCTTCAAAATGGTCAGGGACTGGAAGGACTGGGTTGGATTTGCAGCTAGGTAGTAAGTTGCCATTTGAGAGAGACATGGAAACAAAGGCCTGGGGAGGGATCCAGGTTCTCTGTCTTCCTGAGAGACCCTTGTGTCCTTACCAGACATGTGTCAAGCAGGCTGTCCTTTTCTTGGCATTCCACAGGCCGTCTTCTGAACATCTGTGTAGAGTGCCTCCTCACAGCTGGGAGCTCCAGAATCTGCCACTTCCTTGCAGGGTCCTCTCACTGTCAGGAATGGACCCCTGCTCCAGCCATCACTTTTTGTCCCTCTTTTTGTGGTGCAGCAGCATTTTCTTCATCACACTACTGGCTGTTTTGGGAGCAGCTAATGTTCCTGACCGTGGCATTTCACAACACCCCCTGAGTACATAGCTTAAACCACAACACCAATACCACGCTTTTCCTGCTCTCCTCTGCCTCTCTGCCTGTCATTGTTTCCCCACCAGCCCTACCCATTCCTGGCCCTGGTGCCCCATAGTGTCCCACTGCACCCTGCAGAGTGCCCTATCAGCACAGCCCTGAAAGCTCCCTCCCAGACCTGCAGGAGAGTGGTCTGGTCTTAGGAACACGATTCCTGCAGAGGGTGAGAAGGGGTGCTCTGAAGTCTGTCATGGGAGACAGAATAACTTTCATCCTCCTAGAGGCTGCAGCAGAGATTTGAAATCCCACTTCTGCAGGCTCAGTACTGCTGTATGCCATTGCACCAGGCTTAGAGCAGCTGCCAGGTTTCTGCAAGGAGGGAGAGAAGATTTTACAGGCCTTCTGTGGTAAGGGAAGTGAGATATCAGTCCCTAGGGTGGAAGTTATTGCTCCTTGGGCTTGCCAGGGGCATTACAGCAACCCTGGCCTCATCTGGCCTGGGGTCAGGAAGGGCAGGCTCCAGCAGAACTGGCTTTGGGATGGGGTGTTTCAGGCCCTTCTCTCCCTGTATCTGCCCTCCCATAGGAGCAGGAATGGGTATCCAGTCCCCATGTTTTTGGGGCTATTTAACTACCTGCCCACCTGTCCCATCAGTCCCTCTATGTACAGCCCTCAAAGTTGTGTCTCATGGCAGCAAGAAGAGGTTAAAAGATAGGAAAGGGGAAGGAAGATAAATGCACCATGTGAGGCCTGAGCAGGGCAGGAAGGAGGGAGGGGAGAACTAGTCCTCTGGGGTGGCTCTGGAACTCCCTCAGAATGAAAAAAACATCACTGGGTCTTCCAAAGGGACTGAAGAGGGATTTTAGAAATTCATAACCTCATGTTTCTGAGAAAACAGAGATGGATGGCTCCTCCAAGAAGGGAATAGGGAGAAGAGAGGTTTGTTCCTCTGATGAAGCAGACACAAGTGCCACACAAGAGTCACGGAAGTGAGTCTAAATTGTTTTTTTTCTATTGCTCAGAAGTGAGTTTAGTGAGGAAGTTGCAGTTGCTCTTCATTTAGGGAAAAATTCTTTACCTCTGGCATGATGTACATTGACTCCTGCAAGTTCTTTCTGCTCCTCTGAGTTTATAAGTTCTAGGCTAATACATCCTGAAATAAATTGTTCCCTGTACAATGCGTGTACTGCTCCTTGAAGTCTATGCTGAAGAATTGCCCCAGCAGATTTTCTGTTCTGGAGCTTGTTGTTAGCACACTATATTTTCCCTGAGCTCTCTGGCTCAGCAACTTTATGCCATATGCAGCAATTGAAAGTATTAATAAGGAGTAGGCAGAGTGCTTCATCTCCCTTGGCAGCTTTTTCAACAGCAAGCCAATATCAGCAGATGCACAACTAGCCACTGTAAAACAGATTTTTTTTCTTCTCCTGATATGTGAAATGAGAAACTCACTGAAGTGTTTAAGAAGGAGCCAGGATCTTTGCTTTATGGCTACAAGCTCCATTGCTGAGGGGCTCAGAGCCTGAGCCTTGTGGATGTGGATGCCCTCCACATCCACATCTGGCAGCAGAGGGAAGGCAGCAGGCAGGGGCCAGGGCCACACAGCAGGGCACAAGCAGGAGGGTTTGTGCTCAGCTCTCCTGTCACCGAGACACACAGGATGTGCTCCTGTTCTCAAACACAGTTCTCATGGCACCAGCCTTTGCTTTGTCACCTTCACGTGCCTTTCTGCGCTACAAGGACAGAGCTACTGGATGGGTGCTCATCCAGCTCTCCTGCCCAAGGAAACCTACATATATAACCATTGATTAGGCTACCTGTAAAGGCAGAAATGGAAATTGTGACTGAATCAGTCAGTGATCTGCTATTCTAATACTATCTCACTTCAATAACTTCAGTCCTAATGCAGGAAAGACTCCCTACTGATTTGTGACAAATACATACCACTGGTCCCAATTTCTTTAGACGAAGGTAGATAAAATATGCATTTAAAATTTAAAAAAAATCTGTACCTTCCCTCCTCCCCACCCTCCTTTTTCTTTTTTGTTTGTAAAATACTGATGTTGATTGGAAACAAGGATTTATTTCAGCATCTCTCTATATATGTCAGAGTATCCACATCCTTATCCAGTGAGTTTACTGTTCCAAAAATAAGCTGTAATAAATTCACAATAAATTACCTGATTATGACAAAAGTCTTTCAGGAAGAGTTTGCTTAGGCAAAGCTTTTTACACCTAGGCAAAACCATAGTAATATTTCATTCTTCATTGTGACAATAAAAATCCCTTGCTTGTTACAAGAAGATATGTTGTCTGAAAGCAGCGTTTTAATCCAAAGGTAAAAAGACGGAGATCTCACTTCCCTGTTGTCTAAAACCACATTCCACCTTCTGTATACTACTATTCTGTGATTTCAGAAAGAATTAACTTTGCACAACCTGCTTCACTAACATCCATATATTCACTTTCAAGCTGCTATGGTATGAAACATGGGTAATAGACCTGGAGATATTTAGGCTGTAAATGGAAGAGCCAGCTCAACCAGAACTACATCTCTGTTGCTGGAACCCCAGCAATAAACACAAACTGTGCCTCCCTTTAGTTTTCTTTCCTTTGAATCAATTTTCAGAAAATTTGTTGACCTAATAATTTAATTCATTCAGTCATTTTTTTTTAAAGTTTTGCCCATTTAGGTGCAATGTCTTTGTGCTCCTGTATTTGAGTCCTTTTCAAATGAATAATTCCAATCATATTCCTATGGGCAAATGCTCCTGAAAAGTATGTTTATGATTGATATTGTTTATAGGGACTGTGTAGCAAGATCAAGGCTTAACAATCTCTGTTTTTTTCCACATTCAAATCCTCAAAATACAGCTGTTCTATAACCTTACTGAGATATTCTCTCTTGCTCTTTCATACATCATTTAATATCCCAGTGCACTAAGTGTGACCTTCACTGGGGTGGAACATCAATATTTAGCATAAATATTCCACTGTGAATATTTTTTTCTTTTCAATGTTATTAATGTAAAAAACTCTTCTTCTCCCAAAGCAAATAAACAGTTTGTTTGATTCCTTCTTTTCTAATAAATTTTAAGAAGGAGCTGATGTCTCTACCAAACATCCTGACTTTGTTAAACAGGGTTCTGCTTTCTGAGTTTATGTATCTAAGTACTAAACATTTCAAATGGGAACTGGTTAACAATGTAAGTTCACAACTTCTATTCAAAATACCTCATGATAGCTGTTCTAAAACAGTTTCAGATTCATGTGACCCAATGAGGCTTTGTCAGCTAATTAGAAATATGGTTTGTGTGTTATCAGATACATATTGGTTGTCAGAGTTTGGATCTAGTTTTTTTTTTTAGTTTTTTTTTCTTCAGGAATTTTTCTCCCATGAGTTGCTAAGGAGCAAATGGCTGGGTACTTAAGAGAACAAAAGCACATGGCCAAGTCCGTTCTCCTTGACAGGGCAGGGGGAAAATCTCTCTCATGGAAGTAGGGACAACGTGAGATTTGGGGACTGAAAAAGCAGGGGCAGGAGAGGGCTAGCTCTTGCTTGGCACCCTCAGAGCCGTACAGTTGGAGCTGCTGTCTGCTGAAACCACGGCCACTGAGAAACCAGCAAGGAGCTGCCAGTCTTTCTGCTGTGAGTTTTTCCCTTCATCCCAACGGGAGCTGAACTGCCACCAGCCCATCTCTCCCCCGATCCTCTGGTGCTGCTCTGAGTTTTTG
>VZTZ01013203.1:33184-53050 GCA_013400955.1 Drymodes brunneopygia | reverse complement strand
TTTTTTTTTTTTTTTTTTTTTTTTTTTTTCCTCAACGGAGAGTGCAAGTTTCAAGGGGAAAACGCTGTTTTCAGTGAAAAAAAAAGGAATGATTCAGCACATGGGAGGCAGACAGATAGAAAGGCAGATAATAAGGGGGAAATCAGGTGTGGCAGCTTTGGCTGACAGAGGTTGGAATGTTTATTTCTCTGTCCTAAATCAGTCAATTTTCTGACAGTTCGAAACAAACACGATGAGCTGACACTGATGAGCTCTTTCTTGTGGAAGCCAAGGAATCTCCAGCTCTTTTCTCTCTCCAGATTTTCAGGTGAATTCTCCAAGCATTCCATTAAAGATTCTGCCTCTTTTTTTCCTGCCCCAGGCAGCCTTTCCTTCTTTTCCTTGCTCAGCTTTATCCTGAAAAAAAGGGACAAAGAATTAATTTGTTCATGCTCCTTTTGCCAGGCCTTGTGTAGGACTGCAGCTCCAAATCCTCAGGACTGGGGTGGGAATTGAAGCCAATTCTCCTGCTTTTTTTGGTGACACATCCAAAAATTATCCTTTGGCATATCAGGATCATCTCCTCCAGTCATTCTCTTAAATGCAGCAGTCCCTGCTCCTAAATTCCACTGATTTTTTCAGTCAGGAGCAAGTTCTCCAAGGGGTTTGTTCAGAGGAACAGCAACACTCCAGCCATCAGATGAGCCAAGATATGACTCCTAGGCCAGCAAGGAAAATGTTTGTGGAAGTAGGAAACACTGGGAAATCAATTTTGATACTTTATTTTGTTTTTACGTGGGTGTTCAAAAACATTTGAGGGAAAGTTTTTAATTTAGTTCCTCATGGGCTTGTGCTGAACCGGAATAAGAGGTATAATTAAATTTTGGGGTGTGGTCCCCTAGAGATAAAGCTGAATTTTTTGGGCTGTTGGGGATGGAGGAACAGAAGATGCTACAACACCCAAAATTTGGGTTTCCCCTTCTTTCACATTTCCAAGCCTGACCTTTTCTCTCTAAACCTGCACAATGAGTGGAGGTGAATCACCCAAACTTGGATTTCCGGGAATATAAAAATAGGGCAGGTGAATTCCCAGCCTGTACGTCCAATATATGGAATTAGCAAACAATGAAATGTGCCATCTGCTTTTTGTCCTTGGCCCTGATGTTTTCATCCCTGCGCAATTTTGAAGCTAAAATTTGTAACTATTGGCAGGAGGAAGGTGGATGAGGGATGGCAGGAAAAATTCATCTCTGTAAAACTTTTATAACCTTGTTAGCAATGCCATTAAAAATGTTCTCCAAGTAGTTATCAAGGTGTTTCGCTTCCTGAAATTTGGATTTATTGAAACTTCGTGACAAAAATAGCTTGGAGAAGTGAAATTAATCACTGCGTTTATTAAAAAGAAAAACAAACCCCAAGAGCAAACCAAAGAGAAGAATTTTGTGAAAATATAGGAAAGAAGAAAAAATAATCCATTTTGAGGCCTGGGAAATGTTGGTATTGCTTCAAGAATTGTTTTAAAAACCTCCTTACAACACAAACAAGGTTTTGCTAAATGTTTAACTGAAACACCTTTTGATTTCAGACTTCTGAGGGCTTTCAGCAGGTTTTCTGGGGGATCTGGAACCAGGACAATTCTACAGGAGGGACTGTTTTTATAATATATTTGGCCTTGGGAAATAGAAATCTCCAAATAACGTGGATTTCTCCTGTGGATTTCTGACCCACCTTTCAGCACAACCAAGCCAGCTTTTCATCTGGTCTGTATCAACGTCACTGAGGCACCTCCAACTTCTACCTGACCCAAAATATTCGCCCTCTAAAAGGCAGATTAATCATGGGGAGGTGCATTAGTTGGCTACTGGTGTTTCCCAAGGAGTTCTGTGCATTTAAAAGCTCAGCTCGAGGATTTATTGCCTTATTTTCCAAGCCCTTTTTTTGCTTTCCATTATCTCAGCGCCTTGCCCAAGTGACCCTCCGATGGTGATACACATAAATACAGCCCAGACATGCCCAGCCCGTGATTAAATACCCTGATAATTTTGAGGCCCTCCAAGAGATAGGATTTCACACTATCACAAATCCTGCTGCAGTCACCCAGTAGCCACAATCAATTACTCGGAGCGGCCGCG
The DNA here is from genome assembly GCA_013400955.1 of Drymodes brunneopygia. Classification (NCBI taxonomy): domain Eukaryota; kingdom Metazoa; phylum Chordata; class Aves; order Passeriformes; family Petroicidae; genus Drymodes; species Drymodes brunneopygia. Next base: position 50,939 of record VZTZ01013203.1, on the reverse strand, counting down.
CTTGCGTTCCTCCTCCGGAGTTTCTTGATCGGGTGCCAACGGCGTTCGGGGCCTATCGCTTTCCAAAGGCAGGGAAAAGAGCAAACTCCCACAGATATCCTCAAAAACAGATAAAAACCCTCTGCCTGCAGGAGTGGCAGCGAAACAGGCCCTGATTTTGGGGCGTTCAGGGCTCCCAACAAACAGTTAAGCCCCGAACCCATCCCGCGTCCCGCTGACGGGCCGAGGGAGCAAACTTGGATAAAGCACCCAAGCCACTGGGAGCCACGGCCAGTTCCAAGAACACTCCGGGACCAGAGAGCTTTGGCTGGGTAGGGTTTCAAGGTCTTGTCCACAAGGATCCACAATTAAAATTTCTCGTGCTAAAGTTTCATGGTGAAATAAAAACCCTGAGATTCCAACGCTCGCCCCCCCTTCCTTCCAAGCACTGCTCACAATGCTCGGTGGAAGGAAAAGAAAACCTCCAGTATTTTGGCAATCGGCTCTGCCCTCTTTTACATATTTCAATTCCGTCTTTTGGAAGAGCTGTAAATCTTTCCTCCCGTTTTTTTTTCCCCCCTCCTTGTTCTGTCTTCAGCCTGCTTGGCCGTGTAATTGCAGTGTTCATGTTACTTGCATGCATAGGAAATGATGTTTAGAAGGAAGGGAACTGAAGGTTTTTCTCCTCCTTTCTCTCCTCGGCTTCAGGGATTCACTGATGAGTGCTGGGAAGTGAAAAGTGGCTTGTACCAGCAATAGTGTGGCTAACAGGGTTAGGGAAGGGATCATTCCCCTGTGCTGGGCACTGCTGAGGCCACACCTCGAATCTTGGGGACAGTTTTGGGCCTCTCATGACCAGCAGGACATTGAGGGACTGGAGCATGTCCAGAGAAAGGAATGGATCTGGGGAAGGGGCTGGAGAACAACAAAGGAGATGGGGATACTCAGCCTGGAGAAAAGGAGGCTCAGGGGGGACCTTGTGGCTCTGCACAAGTCCCTGATAGGAGGGGACAGCCAGGGGGGGTCAGGCTCTGCTCCCAGGGAACAGGGAAAGGAGGAGAGGAAATGTCCTCAAGCTGTGCCAGAGGAAGTTTAGATTCGAAATTAGGAAAGTTTTTCATGGAAAGGGTTATCAAGGATTGGAAGCAGCTGCCCATGGCCAGCAGAAAAAAGGACATGATGCTTGACCTTTATTCAAAACACACATTATTATCATTCCAGAGGCATTGGGAGGAGTTTGGGAGCATCACCTGTAGTAGAGCAGTCAGTGCTTCGTTGCTCTGTAGGTTGGAAAACCAAATTATGGATCACAGATCCAAGCAACAAATGGCTCATGGCTGGGAATTCCAAAGGACTCCAGAAGGTGCAGGTCAGTTGTCCCAACAAGGTGACCTCAATCCTTGTCCCTGATTTGTCAGTTTATTTAAAATATTCCTCTCTCTTCCTTGGAGATGCACAGGTGGACTCTGCAGAAAAAAACCTGTGCAGGTTATGAGTATCAAGCAGTGTTTTTAAAGTTCTGTGGCTATTCATATTCAGGATCTGTGGGCACAAAAATTTAGGGAAAGAAACCCCACACCATATTTTCAGAATAAAATATTTTCAGAATAAAATATTTTTTCCTTCCCACTTATCAGGTGAACAAACTTGAGTCCTCCCAAAACATGATGGGATTTAAAGCTGATTTTGGTCTCTTTGTATAGGACATTTAGACAAGAACTACTGATCAAATTTCTTGTTTCATTTCATATAGATATTAAAAAAGTAAGATTTTGTCCCCCTGCAGAAATGTTCCAGTCTCCATGAAATTTTCAGTGGGAAACTCTTCAGTAGTGGAGAACGAAGAGACCAAAGAGAGAGAATGAGTCACGTCCCCTCTAATTTAGAAACTGGGGTCAACACAATCCCACGGGATATGGAAGAATCAACTTCAAGTCCCTCACTGGCACAGCTTGGACTTGAGCCCCAAAAAATTCCTTCCTGCACCCCCGGAGCTGTGAATTCCTGGCAGCTGTTGCACAAATATTCCCCAAATCCTCCTCAACCTGCTGCTGATGTGTTTTGGGGAAGGTTCAAACAGGTCCTTTCGTAAGCGGCTTCACTCCCACATTCTCCATCTGTGGGAAGCTCATTCCATGGCCTCATCCCTCTCTGGCAAGTCCGGGGAGGTTTCTGGCCAGCTCCGTGATGAAGTGGTGGATCCAAGGTGTTTGGATTTGCCCTTGGCCTCGGCTTCCCTGTGACGTCCTCTCCTCTTCCAAAATTAATGTGCAATTTGGGAGGGTTGAGAGTGCCTCCAGCTGCCAGTGGCTGTGGGGATGGGATAATTACCCTAAAGAAACTCCTGACAAGCCAGAGCTGGAAACTGTGGCCTGGATGGAAAGGAAAATCATTGTAGCCATGTAAACATGTGCTGATGCCCTTCAGGGCTGTTTTTTAATCTATTTTTAGCCTTGTTTAGCTTTGAAGTTTGCTCTGGATTTTTGGGATAGGAGCTTTGGGGTGCAGCAGAGGGGAACCTGTCCGTGTGTTGTGTTGAATGGAACATCAAATAAATGGAATAAAGAGGGAATGACAAAATAGGAGAAATCAGATAATGATGGGTTGGATCGTGGTAAAACAACACTTTATTTTTGACAATCAGATTAATTGGGAAAATTAATGGGACTTTTTGATTGCAGCATTGCTCTAACTCCCCATTTATACAAAAGGTCTGGTGAGTTTAAGAACCAGATCCATTTTTTGTCTTGGATGAAGGAATTGGAATCCTGGATGTCAGGTATACAAATGAACAATCATCTCTTTCCTCTTGTTTTGAATTAAAAGGTCAATAACACCCCATATTAATTGAGGGGTACAAAACCTGATGATATTGAGTACCTATAAACCAGACAAAACCCATCATCTTGGAAGAAGAGGGAATTTTCCTGTTGGTTTCTCCACTGAGGCAAAGGCTACAGTTTGATTTCAATGTTTTATTGAGACCAGAATGTTCAAAGTTGGTGACAAAAGGACAGGTAGTTCCAGATGGAGCAAAAAAAAATCAACCTCAAGAGAAAAATCAAACTTCATCCTCAAATTCAACCAACCTGAACTTGCACTCCTTGGAAAACAAGTGGGATTCATCTGGGTCAATGATTGTGGTGGGTTCCTTCCAACCCAAGATATTCTGTAATTCCAGGACATCTTTATTTCATCTGAGATCTTTATTTCAGGCTCTCTTTGAAGTCACTGTCACCAAAGGCCTCTAGTGCAGAATTAATTTCATATTTCAGCAATAAATTCAAGGATTCATCCTCATAAAAAATTCTGGTGGGGATAAAGGGACTACAAAGGGAGCTGAAGGCACAAATGGCAGGATTTTAACATGACATGGGATAAATTTGTTCTTGTGCTAAGAAAGTACCCATTTCTCCTTCCATTTCATCTTTCCCATCCTCCATGAAAGGTTTCCAGAGCTCCAGAATTAAAGGGAAGGGCTGATGTTACCAACCTTGTCCTTTGCATTGGACCAAATTCCACGCCAGTCACAGCAGAGCTTTACCTAATCTGGATTCCTCTCACATCAGCCACATCTGGTGTTTTCCACCCTGCTTCCCTCTGGGTGGGGTTTATTCCCAGAGGAGGATAACCAAGACTTTCCAGCCTCGTTTTCCAGCTGCATTTTGGCCTTTTCAGTTTTAGAAGGGCTCAAAATTCTTTCCGAGGTCTTTATCGGAGCTTCCTCTTGTTTACTGCCACAGTCCAAGGTGACAGGTCTTGCAAGTCACCCCAACATGGATTTGGTTTCCTAAAATTCGTGCTGCCTTTCCCATAATCCCTCCCTCTTCATTCCCAGTGATCATTTGGGCTGAATTTACAAACATGACTTTACATGGCTGATGTCAAAAGCAAGAATGGTTCACCATACACGCATGGAAAACCATGAATCCTCTGCAGAGTGAATGTGCAGATCCACTGATTGCCCTGCCTTAATTTTTAATTTTCCTTAATTATTGTAACTCCTAAACAAACTGCTGATGAGCCTGATCAATGAAACAAAGAGATTAAATATGCTAAAAATATGTAAGTATTTTCAAAATCCAACCCACACGTGCAGGCAGAAATTAGGTTGCAGTGCTTTAGTGGGGGATGTGTCTCTCTGGTGTAAAAATGTGCTTTTTGTAAGCATTTTTCCTCATTTTGCTCATTTACTCAGACACCCAGGACTGGGGGAGGGAGCACAGCATTTGCAACGTTACAATTCTGCCCAAAATCGAATGTCAGGGTGTATCTGTCAACCTGCATTTCACACGAGCTCGGCGTTGCGAGGAAAGATTTCTGCTCAGGATTTGTGGCTTGGCTGCTTTTCAGCCCATCAGGAGTGATGAGGAATCCTCAGCACTGGCCTTAAACGGGGTTTAAACTCCTTCAAGGACCTAAATTGTGACCCAAGGTGACAGAGGAACCCTCCTGTGTGGTCACAGCTGAGTGGCTGAGGGCACTTTCTGGAGGCCGAGGAAAGCCAAGCTGCCGCGTGGGCATCGTTTCTATTCCCAACATAGCTGATTTCTCAATCCCCTTCTCCAGTTATGCCATTCCAAGGCTCCTGTGCCTTACCTGGGAAGGCAGCTACACCTGAGCCAGGTCTAAGCGGGCTGCAAGCTCAGTCCAAGGCAGAAATCACATCTCCCTCCTAAGGTTTCACTCTTTGTATGGCTGGCATGGAGAACCTCTCAGGAAGGGAGCCAATCGTCGTATTACGTGCGCTGTTTGTCCAAGAGGAATTTTCTTTGCTTTCTCCTCTTTCTCTAGGAAGTAGCCACAAACGTCCAGTGTTGGGTTACTGGGCCCACGCAAAAAAAGAAAAAAAAATTATCAGATTTTAGCAGCTATTCCTGGAATTACAATATTGTTTTGTCTTTTTTTTTGGGCTGAAATGACAGCAGCGCAGGTGTCAATTTTCACATCAGGGGCTGGTTGGTTTTTTTGTTCCCTAGGAGCTCAAATTTTACAAAGATGACAAAATTAGGGGGAAAGATTTGGATGGTGGAGGAATGATTTTTTTTCTTGGTGCTAGAGCAGAATATTTCTTTCTAATTATCAAAGTTCAATAATAATTATGGTCCTTTTAGGGAATTTAGATTCTCCCACAGGTCTGTGCTGGACATTAAGGATGTTTCAGTGTCTGTGAGGTGTTTCATGGAAAGGCTCTCAGGAGAGAGAAGGCTCAGAGGAGATGAGCCCTGGTTTTTCATCCTCATCACTTCAGGAAAGGGGAAGTTTACAGAGCCCCCAAAGAATCCTCTCATTGCTGTGCCATTTCTTGTCATGTGAGGTGTTTCAAGAGTGGCATTTTGTGTCTGATTCTGGGATTCTACAAGAGCCCAGAAAATCAAATCAAAGCCTCCTCTGCTTTGCCATTCTTTGTAAAGAGCTTTAAATACAAGATATTGGTCTTATTTTGGCTCACCCTTAAATTTCAGATCAAATGAATAGGAAACAAGGAAAATGTTGACCTGTTGGAATGAGTCCAGAGGAGGCCACAGGGATGGTCTGAGGTTTGGAGCCCCTCAGGCTGGGAGAGCTGGGAATGTTCACCTGGAGATGAGGAGGATCCAAGGAGACCTCAGAGCCCCTTCCAGGGCCTCAAGGGGCTCCAGGAGATCTGGAGAGGGACTGGGGACAAGGGATGGAGGGACAGGACACAGGGAATGGTTTTGAGCTGAAGGAGGGTAGATTTAGATTAAATATTAGGAAGGAATTGTTCCCTGTGAGGGAGGTGAGGCCCTGGCACAGGGTGCCCAGAGAAGCTGTGGCTGCCCCTGGATCCCTGGAAGTGTCCAAGGCCAGGTTGGATGGGGCTTGGAGCAATCTGGGATGGTGGAAGGTGTTCCTGATCCTGGCAGGGAGTGGAGGTGTTTCCCACTGCCATGGGAGCTCTGATTCTTCCATGGTTTTTAATATCAATATTAGAAAGCGGCCCAGTGAAGAGGTGGCTTTACACACGTGAATTAAAACTCTTGAGAGACAACTCAGGAATATTTCTAAGGTGAAATTTTTGCTTCTGATTGGATTAATCTGCTTCCTACACTCTCAATTTGCTTTGTCACACGTGTGTCACTTGAATTCACCCCTTCAACTCCTGTCCCAAAGCCAAGATGTCCCAATGAGGAGGGTGCTGGCTTTCACTTTGCACACAGCAAAAAAAGCAGGAGAAACACCTGCAACGTGGACGAATTTGCCTTTGCTGGGGCCTCTTCCTCTCCAAAGGGATCAGAACAGGACCTGAAGATGGCAAGGCTCCCACTGGATCAGCCCCAGGTTAAGCCGGGATCAAGCGGGCCCGTTTGGCACAGGGCAGCGCACACTTTGGGAAATGTGGGTGAGCACGGACACAAACAATGCCCTTTGGTTTCGGGAGTAATCTCAGTGCTCTGCAGCTGGGACAGGCTCCAACTGTGTGAGCTGCCTCAGTTTGTTGATTGCTGGGTTCAGTTTTTTCTCTCTTGAGCGTTTTTCCCTTCTTTTCCTTCCCCTCTCCAAGCGAATCTCAGCAAATCTGACAACCCCGACACACCCCACCCTCACTAAATCCTGATCTGATTTAAATGCCTGCCACTGCTGCTGGTACCAGCACTGAAAAAAGAACTGGCTCCTGTTCAAGCCCTTCTCCTTTCCAAATGTTTAGGGATTTGGAGCCCATACATACAATTACTGCGTGATTCTCGGGAAGAGAAAATAGCCAGCAGCTGTTCAGTGTCTGATCAATTATGAGTTGAGGAAGAGGAGTGGGAGAGAGGGGGGCTATTGGTCAGAAATCTGCACACAATTAGGAAACAATGCAGGGAATGGGTGCTTGGGAGATGTGGGAAGGACAGGCACCCTGGGAGGGAGTCCTTAGGCTGGCAGCTCTGCAGTGCTCTCCTCGACATGGAGAGAAAATTGTTGCAGGTGGTTGGTGAATTTTTCAAGGATTTGGCAAGATGGAGGAGGAAGAGGAGCCAGTCCCAGCCTGGGAAGGTGAAAAATGAAAAGGAATCTTGGTAACAGGGTCTCCTGGAGCAGATCTCCAAGCACTGCACTGTCTTTGGTGGCAGCTTGGACACCCAGCTCCACGTGGAGGCACAAATAAATGTGGAAATCTTGGTCTGCAAGATAATTCCTGCCTGAGAGGCTCCATCCAGCTGCCCCCACACTGGTGTTGAGTGTTGTGTGAGAAGGGAAACTCACACAGGGCTGGCAAATATTGTAAACTACCTTAAAATATTGATTCAATGTAAGTTTTTTAAAGGGACTTTGAAAGAGAGTTAAATCCAGAGACTGCAAGGTTTTCCAAAGAGCAGGAGACTCCCACCTTTGTACAAAGGAATTCTGCCCGAAATCTCCATTTCATTTGGGATGAAGAAAAGATTTTGTCTCACATTTTACCTGAGGTGACTTGAGACGATAATTGGGTGATAGATCCTTCACTTATGAGCTTTACCCAGCACCACATCATGGAATCATGGAATGATTTGGGTTGGAAGTGACCTTAAAGATCATCCAGTTCCACATCCTGAAAGGGACATCTTCCACTATCCCAGGGTGCTCCAAGCTCCGTCCAGCCTGGTTTTGGACACTTCCAGGGATCCAGGGGCAGCCACAGCTTCTCTGGGCAACCTGTTCCAAAGTGTAACCTTTAACTCACCAATCATGATCTGATCAGCCTCCCCTGATTCAGATTGTCACTGAATGTGGGTTTGGATGACGCTCACCTTTACCTGAGATCCACGCCTTTCACAGATAATCTGTGTCTGAGATTATTTTATATCCCAGAAATTTGGGATGAAACCGGAGGGAGCTGTTTGTTATTGACTAAATGAACCCGTAAACCAAATTTTTACAGAGATTGTGGGTTCATCTAGAAGATGTCCAAAATTTTGATGTATTCTGGAGTGTATCCTGTAGATTGTTGACAATGTCAGAGAAACTAAAGCTGTTCTCCCAGAATCCCAATCCCAGAATGGTTGGGATTGGAAGGGACCTCTGGAGAACACCTAGGCCAACCCTCATCATCCTAAAGCAGGTTCACCAGAGTAGATTCCACAGGATTGTATCCAGGAGGGTTTTGACGTTGGGATGGAGACTCCACAACCTCTCTGCTCCAGCCTGTCCCAGTGCTCTGTCACCCTGCAAGTAAAGAAGTTTTCCCTCACATCCAGATCAGACTTTCCCTGGAAGCCTGTGCAGCAATCAGCGATAAAATGAGCACAGGATTTTCCATCCAGCTCCAGTGAACGATGACAAATGGAAACCATTGGTACCTTAGGGCAAAAATGAAAACATCCCCAAAATCAGTCATTTTTTGGGAAAAGGCTCGGTGAAACCTGACCGTTGGAAATGTCTCAGCGTGTGGTTATGGGACTGAGATCTTCATAGCTGATGGATTTAATTGCATCCAGCATCCAGGAACGTGATTCCACAGTCACATGAAGCTGCAGAAAGACGGAATCTGTCCCTCCTTCCCACAGCAACAGGAGCATTTGGTGAGTTCTGCTCGGCAGTGTCATCACCATGGATACATGAAATGTTTGTGTTGTGACACGTGGAATTTTACCTGAAGTCTCCATGCCCTTGCGATTACATAAAATAATTTATCTTCATTAAGATTATTCATCTTAATTATATGCTAAGCGCTTTTGATCAGGAACACCTGAAAACGTGACCAAAAACACTTTCAGTGTTTCAGAAAAAGAGATTTGCCTTGCCTTAAAATAGATTTATTATCTCACCTAACTACAGTAATATAGAATTTAGATGTTTGGTCAACAGAGATCTCTGCGTCACATACATCCAGTGGAAAAAGTGAAAAAGTATTAATTTGAACCTAAAATACATGGGAAGAACCTTCCTCTGGAAGGTTTCTATTGTCTGGAGACTTGCAGATGGTTGGTTTTTGGAGAGACATCCAACTCTTCCGTGGATGGAGTTAGGTGAGAATCCACCTTAATCCCAATGTAATTCCTTCCCAGGTTTTTTTTTGATGGAATTCATCCCCAGGATGACGGAGGAAATCTGCTGAACCAGAAGTCTCCTTGGGCTACGTGAGAGCTCCAACGGAGGCCAGGCTTGGTGCTGAGCTCAGTGCAATAAAACGGGTCAGGCACGGGTTTTTCAGATTAGAGCTGCAATGAATTCAAGCTGATTTCCCAGAACGCTGATAGCCCTCCTGGCCCTGCCAAGGCAAATTCAAAGGTCGTGGCTCTTTGGTGCCATTCAGATTAAATCCATGTTGTGCTAACATTGAAGAGTTGGTCAGACCTTGGTGAGAATTCATTGGAATCTTTACCAAGGAACACAAGCATGGAACAGCTTCAAAATCATCCATGTGGAATTACGAATTGAGAACGTGCTTCTCTGAGATAAATCCTTTATTCCAATAAATCTTCTGCTTCCAATATTTCCTTCTTTGATCAGCTGAGGCACTGCGGGAGAAGGCAGAGGAATTGTCAATGCTGCTCCTGTGGAAAAACGGATGAGAGAATGGATTGTGGTCCTTTGACCTCCTTTGGAAAGGATCCTTCATTCCTTCTCCCCACCACACCGCCTGGGCTTCAGGCTTGTTCAACACTGAGTGACTTCCCAGCTGTGCGACCTCAGCACTGATGTGTCCAGGCCAGAGCAGGGAACTGGAGGGGAAAAATGAAGGCACTGGAAAAAGCAGAACACCTCTGGAATTACCCGCACAGCTTCCCGGAGCGGCGGCGGTTGGGTCTGGTAGGGAAACGTTTCGCCTTCCAGCCAAATTCTGACTCAGCCTGGCCCCATCTTTGTGTGCCAACTCCAATCAGATCAACCTGAAATTGCTTAAATTGGAGTTATTCCAGCCAGAATCACTCTGGATAATCATAACACCCCCCATTGTTGGAGATTTCCAGTCAAGGGACGTTGGGATCCAGCAATGGCTTCGGAGTTGACGTGGAATGGTTCAAGGATGGAGAAAATGGAATAAGAATTGTTCAAAGCTGTGTTTTCCCCTTCACATCTGGATTAAAACCTTAGACTGAGTGTAAGTCAGAAACCTCCCCAAAAACATGGCCCTGGAGTTAATTTTGGACAGGTTTGTGGGATGTGCTTCCTTAGCAGGAAGTTTTAGTGTGAGCAGAACTCATGGGAAAAGTAAAATTCACCCCTGGGAGCAATAATCAATTCATATCATAAACACTAATGAACCACCTTTTAATTTGAGCCATACAGGTGTCAATGTCCATATTCTCACCAAAGTAAAGCGTTCCAAGATCTCTATTTAATTTTAGACATTCTTCATCTCACCCAGAGCTTTGCAGCTTTCTACCCTCCTTATAATCAAAATAATCTAATTTTTCTCACTCTTTTTCGTAGCAAAATACATCTTTTACAAGTTTTTTTCCAATGTGTGGAAACACAATTAGGATTTTTTTTTTTAAAACCCCCTCACACTTTTGGATTATTGATACTGAGGAGACAATTTTTACCTGACTTATTCCACCTAAGAAAGTTCAATTTGGCTTCTCATGCTCAGTCAGAAGAACCAGGTGAAGGCAGAGCACACGAACACCAGAACCTTTCGAATTTGTGGTTTAAGACAAACCTGGAATGGCCATAACATAAATCCAGAGATTTTTTTGCTGGTGGAATTGTAATCTGAAAAGAAAATTGATGCATGGAAATCGTATTACCGCTGTCTTTCACACGCACGTTCTCGACGCTCTTTCATTTCAGCGTTTTTAACTCTTGACCTCATGGCAAATTTATCCCTCATTTAATGCTTAAGATGTTTAGACCATTAGGTAAAAACAGCATTGTTATTTAGGTTACGTGTTGGAAGTCACAGTGCCTGGAAAGAATTCCACTTTGTGGTTTCCAGGCTGACTCCAGAAAATTAGAATTGCAGCGAGGCCGTCCACGGAGTTCAATTTAAAACAAAAATCCCAACCCCAAATCCAGACTGATGCAAACCTTAACAGTGCAAAGGTTTCGAAATCTTTTGCTTCACTTCATCAACGTTTGTTATTTCCTGAAGGAAACCAGACAGGTTAATTTTGTAAAATATATATGGACACACAGATATTTCACCCATAAATGTGCGTGCAAGTGCATGTGTGTGTATATATTAATTTTTCCCCCCGTTTTTCTTCATATCAGACTTCACCACATGGCACTAAAGCCATCATTTAACGTGGAATTATGGAGCTGATGGAATGTGGAGAATGAGCTCTTGCTTTCCTATTGGTCACCAGGCTCCCCTTTAAGTGCTGGGGGAACACCAAACCTATAAACAGGTCGGTGGCCATAGAAACCCCCAGATCAACTTCTCAGTTTCATCGCAGGAAAATAATTGGCTTAATTTTTTTTTCTTTTCTATACATCAGACAGGAAAAATGCCTGGCACGTGTGTTCAGATTTATATGTTGTCCAAACCTATGTATCAGGGTTCAAAATTTGGGTGGAACTCACAGATCAGGTCATTTCTCCTAGTGGGAAATGCCAATTTTTCTCTCCATCCAGGCTTTAGTTGCTCGTTGAGATACAAGTAGAATTCAGAGCAAAAAGCTCTTTTATCAGTGAAGTTTTCCACTCATTCCTGTTTTAGGGCTGCATTCACAGATTTCCTTCCCACTCTTAATGAATTTTTCCCATTCACTTTCCCAGCTCTCTATACACAGATTTTGCCCTCATCCAGCTGAATTTTGAGGATATTTTTCATTATACCCAGGTTATAATTTCCCTTTTTATAACTTGTGGCTCTCCATCCTCATGCTGCACCTCTTGAGTAGCTGCAGCTCCTCCACCAACCCCATTCCTGTAGTGGAAATCTGACTCAAATAAAGCTCAAATTGCTAAACCTAAGTTATTTGATTTTCCAATATTTGCTATAAATAACTTCCTTTTCCTCCCCTTGCTTCTGTCACAGCCACCAGAGACTTTTTATACCCCTTGACACTTTTGTTTTTATGTTTGACACGTCACAAGATAAAATGGGAATATGATCCACTCTCTTTCCATCAAAAAACCCCTCAAATCTGATTTTCCACTGCTGTCCCTAGAACAAATCCTTTTCACCTTCATTAGACTCCCAGTCCTCATTCAGCTACTTAACACTCATCCAATCCTCCATCTTTCCCAAATTCAGTGATGTCCCAGCTTCCATGGCTTGCTCAAAGGTTGTCTTCCTATTCAACACAAAGTACAAAATACAAAGATACAAAAAATACAACCACTTGTCTTCCATCTTCATCAAGATCTTCATATTTCTGCTTCTTTTTTTGATATTCATGCCTATTATTCACACAGTTCTCTCATTTCTTCCATCATTTAGTATTCAGCCTTACCTTTGATGCCTCAAAAAGAGAAAAGGTCTTAGTTTTGGTTAAACGAGGTCATTGGAAGTTGGTCTAAATGCCACGGAAAGCTCCACGATGTTCCCACTGATTTCTGCAGGCTCTGGGTCAAAGTTCACGTTCAGAACTCTCATGATAAGCTATCGATCAATATTTCTTTAACCTGATTATCACCACAGTCCTGATCAATTCTTTATTATCATGAATGTCTGCTGCTCACCAGCGGTGCTACGTGACCGCAGACAAGATCCAGGTCCTGGGGTGACCTGTGGAAAAGCAGAGTAAGGGACAGACTTTGCCCTGGAGAAGTTATGAACTGAGCAGAGGGCTCAGACAATGAAATAGTGACTTTTTCCAGTGGGTGGTGGCAAAATCAACTTTACAGCAAGGGGTTTGTCTGACTCCCTGTGTGCCTTGAATGTGCCCTGGAATAGCAGAGCACGGAGCTGTTGCTCCAACAGAAACTCTCATTTGTTATTTACTAAATAAAGAGAAGCCAAAGGAGACAATGTTCCAGTTGGAAAACTTGATTCCAGTAGAAATTCCGTGCTCATTTCAAGCTTATCCACCACTGAAACACTGACTAAAGAGCAGGTCTTGGATCTTTTATAGCCCATGGATAATCAAGCACAGCATGATTAGGGAATATCCATAGATTTGTCCAATTTTCTCTGGAATGGGATGAGGGGCACCCAAATCCACCAATATTTTTGACTCAAACTCTACTGGCTACCACGATGGACCAGAACGGCCAATTTCAATGGAGATGTCCAAATTAAATGTCTGATAAATACAACTTCCCCCTCCTTGGGATCTGTTTGGAATTCCAACTGGTTCGCCATCAAAAATCCAGAGCTGCCCAGAAAATCAGCACCAACGTGGCCCTCTCAGAGACAAAATTTCCTCCCTGGTGATCGTGTTGCAAACAAGTTCTGCCTCAGAGACTCAGGGCACAAAGAACAAAAAGGGATTTGAGCAGCCGGGTGGTGGGAGAAGGGAAGTGGAGGGAGGAGGGGGCTGGAATGGGAAAGTGCAGAAACAGTTCTAAATATTTGGAATCTGCAATTGTATTTCCCCCTCCTTCCCCTCCCAGAGCTTCGTTTTTCTTTTTTTTGAGCCCAGATTAACTATTCCCCCTACAATGCTTTTTCATAAAGGGATCAAGCCCATTGTTTATAGAATTTGCTAATAACAGCCTCAGTCTCTCTGTCACAGCAGAGTGATTCAATTACAAGACCGGACAATAAAAGCTCAATAAAGAAACTCAAATCCTTATTAAATTCTTTTTTTTAATTATTATTAAAAAAAAATACCCCGGGGGCGGGCTATAGGATTGCCAGATTGGGAATTTGCGTGGGGCAGAAGAATGATATGATCTCTCTGAGTAGCACGGCGCAAATTAAAAGAGGTTTAGCGTTAAGTGCTCATGGCACAAAAGCAATTTTAAGTACCTGCAATCAGCTTAGGGTGGCTAAGCCTAAATATGTACAAATCGTGTAATGGGCAATATCCCTGGCAGTACCACGCGGAGCTCCCACTGATGGCTGCTCCAGCCTCTCCCCAGGGTCCCACCTCGGCTCCCCGGCAGTGGGAGTGGGAGTGGGAGGGCTGTGGGACGGGGCTGTGTGTGGCTTGTGGGCCACCTAGTGTCCTGCTGGCGACTAGACCAAGGGTTTGCTTGTGGGACAGGTGGGAAAGCCAAAAAAAACACCAAGAATTCGGTCACCTCTGTTGGCACAAAAATGGGCAAAGAGAGGCAGGGATTGCTGCAGCTCGCTCTTGAGTGCTGCTTCACTCGGAGAGTCCTTCACGGAATTTGGTATCTCTTGAAATCCTTCTTCCATTGGGAAATCCATTATTTCCCTTGCTGGTCATCTCCATTTCTGGTTCCCGTTACTGCACAGAACTCAGGATTTTTGGGGGCGTTGGGGGTTTTGTTGTTGTTGTTGCTTTTTCCAGCCTGGCGTAATTAGGATGTAGGATTATAGAATGGTTTGGGTTGGAAAAGACCTTAAAATTCATCTTGGGACACCTTTCACTATCCCAGGTTGCTCCAAGCCCCATCCAGCCTGGCCTTGGGCACTTCCAGGGATGCAGGGGCAGCCACAGCTTCTCTGGGCAGTCTCTGCCAGGTCTTCCCCATGCTCCCAGCCAGGAAGTCCTTCCCAATATCCCATCTAAATCTCCTCTCTTTCACTTTAAAGCCATTCCCTGTGTCCTGTCCCTCCATCCCTTGTCCCAAGTTCGTCTCCAGCTCTCTTGGAGCCCCTTTGGGCACTGGAAGGTGCTCTAAGTTCTCTCTTCTCAAGCCAAACAACATTTTTCAAAGTCTAAAAACCTCTCCATCATGAGAAAATGTCGTCCTGCAGAAGCCAGTGCCTCAAACACATCCGAATCTTCTCGATATTTTTGCTAAACAGTGAGAATTTTCTCAGGTTCCCACTGCATTGTGTGACTTCCAGGCTTTGGTCACACTTCCTCTGGTTTCTTCCAGCCACTCTTGGATTCATTTCCATCCCATCCTCAGTTCCCTTCTTTGCCACCAGCATGGCAAAAAAACCCTGATTTATGATGGAGGACAAGTAATTTCCAGGTGAACATTTGAGGTGTATGAGCTGACTCCTGCTTTTAGGAGGAGATTTCTGGCATCCAGTAAGGAATTTCCCTAACAGAACCATTCCATGGTCCTAAAAGTTTTTATCAAGGTCTGCAGTGACAGGACAAGGGTTAGAAGTTATAAACTGGGAGAGGGTGGGTTTAAATTAAACATTGAAAAGAAGAATTCTTTTTTCTCAATGAGGATGGTGAGGCACTGGAATAGGTTGTTCAGAAAAGTTGTGGATGCCCTCCAAGTGTTCAGGATCAGGTTTTGAGGAACTTGATCTAGCAAAAGATTTCCCTGTTTATGGCAGAAGGGTTGGACTTGATGACATTTAAAAGACCCAAATAATTCTGTGATTCTATAATTCAAAAAAAAACTAACAAACAAACCCAGATGACAACAGTGGGAACTGGTCTGAGCTGACTCCTCCACTGGATGAGGAAGCAGTGGCAGGCAGAGGACAGCAAAGCTGCTGAGCCCTCCCTGATAACATAAATGATGAGGAGAACATGACACTGCTGCTGCTCTTTGGGAGGGAGATCATCACCCAAAATTTACTCTGTTGTCACAGACCCCTCCGTGGGATTCATCCATCCTTAGCTAATTGCCCAAAATAGATGGGACCAGTGCCCTCCTGAGTGACCTTTCCCTGATAAAAGCAGGAAACCTGGCTTAAAGCAGGGGCTTAGGTTTGAAATGGCTGCAGTTAAGGGAGATTAATTCTCCCCTCAGCACTCGGGCTGAGTTAATCAGCGCGGCTCTGGCTGGCAGCTCTGCCGAGACACGTGGAGCATTCACCCCATTTTTGGGTGGTGATTTATGATTGCTGGGATAAACTGTGCTCCCAGGAGGAATAAAGAAGCTCACCAGAAAGGTGTTTCGGTGACTTTCCTAAAAAACTGAGCAGAGTGAACACAGGATTTTAATTCTTTGGGATGGAGGCCCGGGGATTTCTCGAGAGCTGCACCTGAGTCCTGCCTTTGTCACACTGAAATGTTGGATGGTCCCAACTTTTAGGGATAAAATGGGGTCTTCATTCCTGATGATAACAACTTAATCAACAATAATAATTTTATAAGCAGAATTCCTCATAAAATTGGAGTTTATTGTGCAGAAGTTGCTTCCAGGAGTATTTTCTCCCCGTAGCTCAAAGGCTGGTCTATAGATGCACTTGGTTTGGGGTTTGCCATTTAAAATTTAAACGCTGAGTGATATCCTGGATTGAATGTTTAAGACTTAGAGTAGAATAACTGCTCTCAAAGTTTCTATTTCTGCTCATGGTCCATGGAATCATGGAATCAGAATATCCTGAGTTGAACGGGACACACATGGATCAGCAACTCCTGGCCCTGCATAGAACAGCCCAACAATTCCACCTCAGAGTGTGTCCAAATGCTCCTGGAACTCTGGCAGCCTTGGAAAAGTGACCATTCCCTGAGGAGCTTGTGAAAAACCTTTCCCCAATATTCATTTGAAAACCCTTTCCCCAATATTAATTTGAAAGCCCTCTTCCCAATTCTCATTTGAAAATCTCTTTCCTAATATTCATTTGAAAATCCCTTTTCCGATATTCGTTTGAAAACCANTGAAAATCTCTTTCCTAATATTCATTTGAAAACCCGCTTCCCAATATTCATTTGAAAACCCTTTTCCCAATATTCATTTGAAAACCCTTTCCCCAGTATTCATTTGAAAATCCCTTTTCCAATATTAATTTGAAAACCCTCTTCCCAATATTCATTTGAAAACCCTCTTCCCAATATTCATTTGAAAATCCCTTTTCCGATATTCATTTGAAAACCGTTTTCCCAATATTCATTGGAAAACCCTTTTCCCAATATTCATTTGAAAATCCCTTTTCCGATATTCATTTGAAAACTGTTTTCCCAATATTCATTTGAAAACCCTCTTCCCAATATTTATTTCTCTCCAGCTTGGACTGAACTTCAAGTTTCTAGGTGGCCACCTGTAAAAAAGTGAAATCTTTGCTTTTCAAGATGAGGAACGACCCAAACTTGCTTTCTTTCCTGATTTAAGAAATGCTCAGCAACAACATTAACAGTGAGGCAAAGGTAGATTTTTACCCCCATGAAATAAACATAAATCACACAGACTGATCAAATCCAGCCAACTGCTTGGGCCAATATGAATTTTCCCATAGAAACCCCTCCAAAGCGGAATGAATTTCCAGGCTCGCGGACACGCAGCTTTTAATTAAGAGCAAAGCATTTATTAGAAAGGACGAGAGCACGAAATCTGCCCCAAATGCCTTTGAAGCTCCCAGCCCCCTCCCTGCACGGTTCCACGGGGCTTCCCCTCCCCGCGAGGCGCCGTGGCTTTCTGTTTCACAGATTAGAAATTTCTATTCCTATTTCACATAACACGGATTTATCAAAGGTCACTATGGCAACACCCAGGCAAGGGCAGACAAATACGGGGCCGAGCCTGGAAACAGCGCCAAACAAACGGAGATGGGCGCGTTCCCAGCCGGGCTGCTCCCCTGGCCTGGCAGGGTCCAAATTCAGATGGATGCTGGAATTAATCCTCCAGTCCCCATGACCTCAGCTGAGGTGGGGAGGCAGCAGGAGGGATGGAGGGGTTGCAATAACGGGAGAGTTCTGGGCACCGCGGCCTCCCCGTGTTTGGGTTGGTGGGGTTCCCGTGGCCATGGGGGCGCTCGGGGTTGATCGCCCGGGTTATTGAGGAGTCCTGGATCTTGGGGTTTGGGATGGGGGTGTTCCCGTTGGCTTGGGAAATCCAGGATTTGTGTATGGGTCATGTAAGTGAGGCTGAACTTGCTAAAAGTAAATATAAAATATAAAAAATAAAAAAT
>VZTZ01013203.1:0-32518 GCA_013400955.1 Drymodes brunneopygia | reverse complement strand
CAAATTTAGGTGATAAAACCCCAATGGACTGCCAGGTGCAAAGTGAATTTCTCAGTAATTAAGATAACACAGAATAAAACCAGCTGATGAAACCTTACCTTTCTCCCTTTTATTGCTCATTATCTCTCTCCTTAATGATCCAGGAGCCTCCTGTATTTAAACGGGAGCCTCCCATGGTGAGAACCATGCCCCGAGAGCAGCAGAATTCCTTATAAAATTGGAGTTTATTGCACAGGAGTTGCCTCCAGGAGTATTTTCTCCCCGAATTTCAAAGGTTTTTCTAAAGACACAATCGTTTATTTCCTCCTGGGATTATTTCCTTGGCATTGCTGAGTGGTTTTCCAGTGTTAATCATCTTCGGAATATCCCTCCGAGCCGGGAACGTTATCCTGATTTTTGCTAATGGGAAGCTGGTAAAAAAATTGAGATTAATGTGAAAATATCCTATTATTTTGGTGTCCAGGCTGAGCTCGGAGTTCCTGCTCTGGCAAAGGTTTGAGCATTTTTACCTGATTAATTTTCCTCCAAATTTATCTGTCTAGAAATAATTAATTTCTTTCTCCGAGCTGCTCATTTGCACCGGGGAGAAAAAAAGCACATTCAAAGGTGCTTCATCTTGGATGAGTATCTTGGGATAAGATAAATTTCCCTCTAAAACAGGTTAATCCCAGATTATTTATTTATTTATTTACTTATTTGAGGAAGTTTCCCTTGATTTGCAGTTGGGAGTGCTCCATACTTCGTTAAGACACTGGAAATTAAGGGTTTCAGGGAATTGTGGGAGATGATCTGGCCCTTCTGTCTGTCAGAATTCCAAAATTCAAGTCCCAACACTTGAAAATGTTTTTTCCCAGACGTTTGTACTGGAAAAAAAAATCAAAATCTCAACCTTCTTTCCTGGAAGTTAATTTTGTTTGATTTTTTTCCTTTTTGAGAGAGCCATCAGCAAATCAATGTTAGAGAGGCGTCGGAAGTTAAATGAAATAACAAAGTGGTAGGAAAGGGATGGAGAGGAAAAGAGTGAAGTTGATTTTAATATTTAATGTGGTTAATATTGAATATTTCCCCTCTCCTTGGTGCTGTGCATGGATTCATTCCCCTCCTCTTCCCCATCTCCACTGATATCAGCCATGGATGGGGAAGTTTCCCTCTCCTGGATTCCGAACTCGAATTCCAAGATCTCGTTTAACAAGGACACAAACACCGGGTTCCCCTCCTGCCTCAATCCCAGTTTTCCCCGAGTTTCCCCCTTGTATAATTACACCATTAATTGATTTGGTCATTAGGGTCACACCTCACTGAGTTCAGAGCGATCACTTGAGAATGGGATCATTTTTGAGGACGTGGAACCCTTGGATTAGTTCTGAGGTGTTTTATAGGCTGCAACTATCCCCCAAAAAAAACTCCAAAATGTCTTTTTCTGACCAGATTAAACACAAAAAAAACGCTTGTACAGACAGATACAAACAAATATAATCAAATTCCTGAAAATGAGATTATTTTTCAAGAACGTAGAGTCACAGAGATTATCAATAAAACCTCTAAAACCCTGCTGTGCACTGGTTAAATCAGGTTTTATTTGGGGGAAAACAAGGGCAGGGGGTGAAGGCTTCAGGGAATTCAGTGTTGGCCACCACGTTTCAGGAGCAAGAGGTGAACCAACCATTCAGAGAGAGAGGAAAAACAACAGGAAGGATCAGAATTCCAGCTGAAACTGCCCATGAGGGAATTACAATTCAATATTCCCAAAATATGAGTCTATACTCCAAAAATATGAGTTTAATAAACACAGCACTCACAGAAATTAATAAGGGTTTTTTTTTCCCCATGAAATATCTTGAATTGTCTAAGAGATTCCAATTCCAAATATTTTTCAAATATTACTCATGGAATAGCAGAGGTCCTTGTCATTGCTATTATCATTTTTCTCAAAAAATGCCATGACTTCAAGAAAAGTTCTCCAGAACCATTTTTTCCCTAATTCCACAACTCCTTCCTTACCAAAAGGAGCTTTGGCCACCTCAGCTTTCCAGGGAACAACTTGCAGGTGTTCAGACTTAGGGAATATGGAGAAAAGGAGATGTCCCAAAGCCTCAGGATAAAGAATTCTTCATTCACATTCTCAATTTCAAGTTCTCCAGGGAACTGTGTCCATAATATTCCTGACCTAATAAATGCACAGGATTTATTCATGCACTTATCTTTTTTTTTTAATGCTTTTCTCAATAAATCTGTGCCTCAGACTTCACTACTGGTTGCTTCCTTGAAAAAAAAAAAAAAAAAATTAATGATGGGAGGAATTTGGCTCCGGGGTTTGGCTGTAAAATTTTACTGTATTTTAAATCCAGAGCCTCCTCTGACAGCTGGAAACGTGGAATTCACCCTCGGACAGGGTATTGCTTTCCTGGCATGTTGAAGCTGATTAAATTATTTTCATATTATTCTAAATGAGTCTTGGAGAGTCTGGGGGTGTAGGGGGGGGGGGGGGTGGGGGTTTCTGGGGGGCCNGGGGGGGGTTGGATGTTTCTGTGATGCCATAAACTCCGACACCTGCTGAACAGCTGGGAAATTTGGGGAATTCTGGAGCGGTTTTTTGATCAGTACAAGGTGAGAAAAATGACTGGGGCAAGGCGGAGTGGTAAGAATTCCTCAGTAATTCACTTTTTTGTTATTAATACAGTTCATGACCTGGGAATAAGCTCCATGTTAACATCAGTGTGGAGTTTTTTCTTGATGGATAGAAAAGAGACCCTGGAATGGGAGATCACCAAGGTGATTGGAGGGATGGAGCAGCTCTGCTGGGAGGAAAGGATGGGAGAGCTGGGATTGTTCAGCCTGGAGAGGAGAAGCTTTGGGGTGATCTCAGTGTGACCTTGCAGGAGCTGGAAGAGTCAACAGGAAAGATGGAGAGAGACAATTTCCAAGGGATGGAGGGACAGGACACAGGGAATGGCTGCCCACTGCCAGAGGGCAGGGATGGATGGGAGATTGGGAAGGAATTCCTGGCTGGGCTGGAATTCCCAGATTTGCTGTGGCTGCCCCTGGATCCCTGGCAGTGCCCAAGGCCAGGCTGGACACTGGGGCTTGGAGAATCCTGGGATAGTGGGAGGTGTCCCTGCCCATGGCAGGAAGTTTGGAATGAGATGATCTTTAAGGTCCCTTCCAACCCAAACCATTCCATGATTCCATGATATTTTTTTTCATCAGTAAATCCTGGATAAAACACCTGCGGTGTGAGGTGTGTTTGGCCAAATGAATGATTTCCCACCAGCCCACAAGAAGCTGCATCATTTATTGGTTTTCCCTCTCCTTCCCCCCTCTCTCCCAAACCCATCCCATTTCCTGCCCTAATGAAAGGATTCAAGACCCAGAATCAGCAAAGCCTGACTTTGAGATAACAACCGTGGCAATTAAAAACAAATTTGGCTTTTGGGAGCTGCCACAAACTGAACTGGGCCAGGGATAACAAACTCCTTGTGAGCTGTGGCCGTGTGTGGGATCTCCTTTCTCAGGAGATCTTCCAGCAGGGCTGATTTTTGTGCTCTTTTCCTTTGGCTGAGCAGATCAGCAGCCTCGGGGGCTGTGATTTTCCAGTGTGAGAGATGCTCTGGCAAGGGGTACCCAGGCAGTGGGAGAAAGGAACCAAAGAACCCCAAGCCACAGCTTCTCCCGTTCCTCCCCACTGGATTAGAACTGCAGCCAGCAGGGAGATGTGGATGAAACGAGAGAGCAGGAGAATGTGGGTGCTGTGCCCAGAGAGATGGGCAAAGAAACACTGATTTTGGGGGGGCTCAGGCCAGCAAAGGGGCCAGAGTGGCAGGGAGGGCATGAAAACAAGGAAAAAGGCAACATTTTGGAGCCTATTCCTTAATGAGCATCACCTGGTGGCCTCAGGGCCACCCAGCTGGGTGAGTGACACTCGTGGATGACTCTGTGACACTCCTGGGGTGAGCAGAAATCTCTGTCAAAGAAGGATTCATTAAAAACCAGAGCTGTGAGGGTGCAGAAACAGGAGGAGCCAGGAGATCTGAGGTGGTCTCTGCTCCCTCACTATCAGCTCCCAGACTGATGGGGGCTTGTTCTCCCACCCCCGTGGTGAATTCCAGCTCAGAGGAATGAGTCAGGCTCTCAGCTGGAATTCTTTGGATGTAAAACTCAGCGTGAGGTACGAGAGGAGCTGCAGATCAGTGCAGGCCACCTGGAAAAGCCAGTGCTGTTCTTAGTGAGGGGAGTTACCTCATCCCGAGACAGGAGGGGGGAAAAATCCTAGGATTTCTCCCTTCCCCAGCCCTCAGCATCTCCAACAGGTCCACAAGAGCTACAGAGAAGCTTTGGAAAACTGAAGGAGCCTCATGAGGCTTTTTGAAAATAATAAAACTACTTCTTCCTAATCCCTGTTTTTCTTCCTTCTATTTTTTGTCCCTTTTCTGGTAAGGCTAAGAAATGATAGGCACAAGCCCAGGTTCAGGTCACATTCAGTGATTGAGTGTTGATTTTTCAGATTCCAAAAGAAATGGGAAGTTCAGTTTGGTTACAGTGTTGATTTTATCAGACATGATTTTCCATGTCTAATTCCAATGAGTGATTTCCTTTTCAAGCAGCTCAGAATTGCAAGGGTCACAATTAAATTTTTCTCATAAAGAAAGAGGTGACCTGGATAAAGGCATTGTCACCAAAATAAAATCTGGCTAAATTTGACAGTGGAAATGGAGCAAAATTCAAATTATTTTTGGGTCACAGTGTAAATTTTCTTATTTAAATTTAAATTTAAACCCATGACCTTTCAGTGCCATGGCTGGGAAGTGCAGATTTCTCACCAATCCACTCAAAATAAGAGTTTGTATTTAAAGCTTGAAAGCCTTTGCCATCGAAATAATTGAGATTATCCCCTGTTTTGGAGGAGCTGAGGCACAAACAGGAAGGTGTTTGCCCAGGAATCACTGGCACATCTGGAAAGTCGCCGACCTCTGGGAATGAAGATTCCTTCCTTTATCTGTGATTTGGGAAGTGCAACTCAAAGCAAATAAAGCCTTTCTTGTGAGCTCCCCAAAGGCACAATCTCGGAAAAAACCCAGATATTCAAACATCAAATTTTTTTATTTTTCAGTTTTTCTCCTCATCCTTTTTTTCAGCTTTGGGTCTGGCAAGTTTCACACAGCTCCGCTTCATTCCTGCCCAAGGAACGAATCTTCTGACTCGGAGTCAGATCCTAAAATTCTCCCACTTCCAAGGGCCAGCGGTGCAGCTCCATTGGCTGATGGGATTTGATTAATCCCCCTCTAATGAGGAAGTGGAGCAGCTGAGATGAAAGGCTGAACCCTCCCTGGGACAAGGGAAGAACTAAATAAGCCAAGCTCAGCTCATACGGAGATCCCGGCGTTCCCGGAGGGGGTTGGAACCAACCTGACCTTGGTGTTTTGATCAAAACGATGCCAAAAAAAATCCCCCACAGGGTCCAAAACCTGCAGCAAAAAGTCAACAATGCTACCACCTGTCTGCTCGCTCCTGGGACTATTGGATATTCAGGGGCAAAAAATGGCTAAATTTACCCCAAATTTCACTGATTGGCAGAATTGGGACTCGTTTACCTGTTGGCAGTGGAGAGAAAATATCTTGGAATGCACTCCTGATGCTGAAGAAATCCATCCAGAGTTTAAATGGGAATGTGAAAGCCAGGAATGTAATCAGAGGAACATGGGCTGAGTGAGTTTGGGATAAACCCTAGGAACAATGAGATTTATTAGGCTGCAGAACTGAATTTTAAGAAAAATTGAGCCACTAACGTGAGAAATTTAAAACTCTCCCCAAACCACCCAGCAGAGAACATGCTGTACATCCTTGGCTAATGGATCTAAATCCTTTGGAGAGGCGTTTTCCAGGATCTGGAATGGAAGAAAAATATTTTGCTGTTTGTGTTATGTGAGGCTGCAGTGCCCTCACAGAATAAACCAGGCTTCACCCCGAGGAATTTCCTTCCTCCAGACATCAATTAAACACAATTTTTAAGCCTGACTTTTCCTTTATGCAACATCCCAAAATCTATCCCCAATTAACAAAGTATGCAGGAGGGCTGGATTGAGGGATCAGAGCTTAAAGCAGGGCTGCTCTTAAATGAGATGGGATGGGAGAGGGGGAAACCACGGCACAGAGGGCTGGAAGTCGTGATGTCTGAGATGCCAGGGATGACACGAGGGGGGGACAGATGGAATTTGCTCCAAAGTCAATTCCACAAGTGATTGACAGTCAAAAAAAGACAGCCTGAACCACATTTGAACAAGCTGCTGCCAATTAGCTGGGGAGCCTTGACGTGCCATTTTGTGATGTTGGTATTTTTCTCTGCACGGGGAGATGGATCCGTGGAAAATTCCATTGGTTAAGATTCTCATTTTCCTCTCAGAGGGAATTACTGGTTGCAGATCCCTGTTCCTGTGACAAGCAAGCTGCTTTGCCAGGAGTTTCTCCCGGGAATGTAAATTGAAGTGCTGAACTGCATCGCACTGGGTTTGGGTCTGGGACAGGTATCAAATCTCATTGGAAATCACAGAGCCAGAGAAGCACAAAATGATTGGAATCNAGCTCTCCCAGCCTTTCCTCCCAGCAGAGCTGCTCCATCCCTGGGATCATCCTGGAGCCTCCTCTGGGCTCTCTCCAGCAGCTCCAGCTCCTTCCCGTGCCGGATCCAGGGCAGCTCTGCAGGTGGGGCCTCATCTGAGGGGGCAGAAGGGCAGAATTCCCCCTTCCCTGCTGCCCAGGCTGTGGGATCAGCCCAGGATACAATTGGATTTCTGGTCCCAGTGCACATGGTCAGGGCATCTCCAGCTCTCACCCAGCAGCATCCCCAAGCCCAGGGCTGCTCCATCTGTCCATCCCCAGCCTGAATTGATCCCAGGGTTTGCCCTGACCCAGTAATGCACCTTCCACTTGGCCTTGTTAAACCTCCTGGGATTCCCAAGGGCCACTTGTCCTGCTTCTCCTGGCATGGAGGATGCAGGATGGGATCCTGTCCTTCACTCAGCTCAGTGTCCTCTTCAGATCTGCTGATTTGAAGTTCTCTCAGTTCTCTCTGAATTCCATTTGCTGCTCTGCAAGGCTGGTGTCAAACACTCACAATTCCACCTGGGCCCCAAAGGACTCCAGAGTGCCATGGATGAACCAAGCCCACGTCATTCCTCCTGAGGGATTTGTCTGGTGTGAAATAACCCAAAATATCCCAAGGACTGGGCATGGTGCCGAGATGGTGATGATGATGGAGGAGGGTGAGGAAGGTGGACAAGCTGGGAAGGATGAGTGCAGCCAACAAATTGGTGGGAATTGGACTGGGAAAAGCTGCTTCTACCAAGCGCAAGGAGGTTTTACAAAGTGCAAATTCAACTTGCCATTGTGATGGTGGGACATGGGACAACTGGTTTTGGATCCTTCAGGTTGATAAAGAGGGATTGTGTTACATCACAGCCATCCTCTGCTCCTCCAGCATTTCCAAGGGAACTGCTCTGATCTCATCCCAGCTAAAATAAGCCCTTGGCTTGTGTTCCAAAGCCTTGGATTCCACCCCTGTCTGACACTCAGAGCCACCCACCAAGAAGGGAAGCAACATCACCCAGCTGGGTGCTGTCAGGGACAGCCCAAACCTCCACACCAACTGCAGGGCCAGAGCCACAGCCTCACCTCAGGCCAAGGGGAAAACCTTTTCCCTGAATTCATCTCCTCCACTGACAATATTAATCAGGCTGACATTGAACTGGGAGCACGGGGAGAGGGCACGGAGAAACTGCTTTGACTCAAACCAAAAAAATCTCCCAAAAAAGTCCTCACTAATTACATCCCCAGACTTCCCCAGCCTCAAAGAAGGTGTATGAGCCTCATTTGAGTAGTTCCTGTTCCAAATGCCCCCAAAATTCCACCTGTGCCGAGGATTTCCGGGACTCTCTGTTGGTCACAGCTGGCCTGAGCTTTGCCAGCCATCTGTGCCTGGGTGTTTGGAGTCAGGCTGTGCCAGGGGAGCAGCCAGGGCTCTGGAAAGAACAGTTTTATTTGGAAAGGGCATTCCCAATGCTTCCCTGAAGTCCTTTCCTGCTGCTGGGAGCACACAGAGCCAGGCTCCAGCAGGGCACCCAGAGAGAGCCCAGCTCCACCAGGTGCTGTGCTGCTCTCACACATGAACAGCCTGGAAAAGGCAATTTTTCTTCCCAAGGATCTGGTTGGTTTTCCCAGGGAATGCACAGAAGGGTTGGAAAAAAGCACATAGGTACAGCTGGAGGGAACTGGGTGCTCCTCAATTTATGAAAAGGAATCATGGAATGGTTTGGGTTGCGAGGGACCTTGGAGAGCATCCCAGTGCCATCCATTCCATGGGCATGGACACCTCCACTATCCCAGGATGGTCCAAGCCCTGTCCAACCTGGCCTTGGACACTGCCAGGGATCCAGGGGCAGCCACAGCTTCTCTGGTCACCCTGTGCCAGGGCCTGCCCACCCTCACAGGGAGCAATTCCTTCCCAATATCCCATCCAAATCCACTCTAAATCCACTCTCTTTCACTTCGAAGCCATTCTCCGTTGCTCTCTCTATAAATTAGTTCAGCTCATTAAATCTACTGTCGAGAAATTCTGGAGCCACTGAGCTCCCAATCCCTGTTTTCCAGTCAAATCACAAAGGTTGAAGCGCTCAACCTGAACTCTCAAAGCCCACAAACTAAGAACAATGGGGATAGATTTTATCCCAATTTATCAGAGATTTCCTTCTCCCTGGGCAGCTCCACTTTTGTTTCTGGCCTTGGAGCGGAGCGAGCCAAGCAGTGACTCAGATCTCCCACTTGCAACCAGCACCGGGAGTCGGAGCGAGCTTTATCCCGGATAAAAATGGAAACGCCTACATGGAATGTGTGCTAAACCAGATGGATTGTCTGAAAATTCACTGGGGGTTGTAGGTGTCAGGTCCTGGCCTAGGATTCCTTCTGGAATGTTGTCTCCTACTGGATTGCCCAAACGAGAGTCTTTTCCACCACAATGTTGATATATTTTCCCCATCTACAGGCGGGAGGAAGAAGTTTCCTCAATCCCCATGAGCTACTGATGGTCCTCTAATTTGAAATCCATGAGGAACCTTCAGATTTCCATGAAAAAATGGCCAATTTGCTTTTAAATTTGGTCTTAAGGTTGGTGCAATGCTGTTGATGCTGCTTGGCCTTTCTAGGATGTCACCTCTGTTTCTGGAGGTGGAGGTCCCCCTCTACTCTTCTCTTGTGATATCCCACATGGAGCAACGTGTTCAGATCTGGAGTCCGACATCAGAAGGACAAGGAAGAGAGTCCAGAGGAGGCCATGGGGTTGTTCCAAGGGCTGGAGCCCCTCTGGAGCCAGGCTGGGAGAGCTGGGAATGCTCCCCTGGAGAGGAGAAGGCTCCAGGGAGAGCTCAGAGCCCCTTGCAGGGCCTGAAGGGGCTCCAGGAGAGCTGGAGAGGGACTGGGGACAAGGGCATGGAGTGTCAGGACAATGACAATGGCTTCCCACTGCCACAGAGTAGATTTAGATGGGATTTTGGGAAGGAATTCCTGGCTGGGAGGGTGGGCAGGCCCTGGCACAGGGTGCCCAGATTTGCTGTGGCTGCCCCTGGATCCCTGGCAGTGCCCAAGGCCAGGCTGGACAGGGCTTGGAGCAGCCTGGGACAGTGGGAGGTGTCCCTGCCATGGCAGGGGTGGCACTGGATGGGCTTTAAGGTCCCTCCCAACCCAAAACATTCCCAATCCTACAATTGGGACATGGGAGTTGTTTTCCCTTTTATCCATTGGAGCACGGCCCAAGGCCAGGTGAGGAGCTGTGGGGCTCTGGTGACACTGGCCTGTCCCACACATTGCTGATCCTCATGGAAGTTTGGAAGACATTCTGAACTATTAAATGGAATAATTAAGAGAATGAAGGAAACCAACACCTAAAGGGAATATCTCCTACAAGAGCAGCTCCAAGCTGCTGTTTCTAATGAGGGTTAGTCCTACCTGTCTATAAAATTACCTCAAAATTATACATTTTCCACTTCTGAAAGACAATTTTTACCACCAAAACTTCACATTCTGTGAGAGGTATCCACATTTTGGGCATTATTGCCACACAAAAGCCCGTTTTGAAATACCAGAATTTCCTCCTGAATGCTCACATTTATTTTTGTTTAGGAATGTGGTGACTCTTTTTTCTTGGGTCATCACTTTTGTGAAATGTTGGTCTTTGCTTTTTTTTTTTTCTTTTATGATATTATCCAGGAAAGATCACAAGTTCCATAGAAACACCAAGATATAAAGCTTTAAAATCCAGATACTGAGAAGTTTAAGACTCGCAATAAAATTTCCAGGTTTGGCAATAGAGACAATGTCATCATTTCCTTATGGCTCATTTTTAACCTTTTCTTTGAGTCACAATAAATGTTCCTGCATTTTTTTTTTTTAATGTCTGGTTTTATATTATAGGAATAATCTGAGCATTCCAGGCTCTGTGGACTCCATTGATTAATCTGGCTGAATTCTTTCACCTCGGGGATTGACTCATCCCGGTTTTTCCTGCCTTCCCTAATTCCTGATTCCTGACATTTAAATTTGTGTCATAGCAGCCTGAATTCATATTTTATGGGCCTGTTCACATTTGTTGTGGCACCCTTGGGCACAGCAAATCCCAAACTCGGAGTGAGTGTGGAAAAAAACCACACATGGTCCTTGTGCTGCTCTTTAAATTAGGTCAAGGTTTTAATTCTTAAGGCTCTGGACTGCAGCTGACACCTTTTTGCACTGAAAACCCCAAAAAGATAAACCATAAACACACTCTGGATTCGTCTCAGTTAATCCAAACCTCTAAAGCTTAAAGAACGTCTTTAATTCGTAATTAATTCAAATGGAGGAGTTCTGGGTAAAGACAGAAACCTTCAAAAGATAATTCAAGGTATTTATTTAAGGGAGATGAGATTTTTGCCCCTAATTTTTGCCTTCCAGCAGGGAAGGGAGCCTAGAACAAAAATGGAGAGAGATTATTTACAGAGAACTTATTTATTTTTTATTATTTACAGGGACAGGACAAAGGGAATGGTTTTAAAGTGGAAGAGAGTAAATTTAGATGGGATATTGGGAAGGAATTCTTCCCTCTGAGGGTGGGGGACCCTGGCACAGAGAAGCTGTGGCTGTCCCTGGATCCCTGGAAATGTCCAGGAATTCCAGATTCCTGGAAGTGTTCAAGGCCAGGTTGTATCCACCTGGGAGAGTGGGAGGTGTCCCTGCCCATGGAATGAGATGATTTTTTACCCTGTGGTAGCTTCTAAAAGATGATTTTCTTTTGAATGAACCAATGGACATCTGCATTTGTAATTGTGAGAGCTCCTCAGCCAGGTGGAATCCATTCTGGCCTGTCCTTTTCCAGTATAATCCATTGAAACAACATTTCTGCATCCAAACACCAATTTTCAAGAGAAAAATCATTGTCTTTTAAACAATTCTAGAATTTCTGTTGCCCCTCCTATATTTTTTCTCGTAGCTTTCCGTTTGAAACAGATTAAACACATCCCAAAATGGAGTTTTAATATTCCTGGCCATCTTTCCATGTCCAGATTGATTCCAGGAATGGATTTGACTGTGTAAGGCACAACACATTCCTGTTCTGCCTGCCACCAAAAAATGGATCATAAATATAGGAAAAGAAAATAATTTAAATATTCTTTAAAAACTCCTGCCTTTCCCTCTGCTAAATTTTTTCCCAAAGCTTCCTTTCCTGTTTTCCATGCCTTCCAGGAGCCTATCTCTCTCTGGTGATTAGAGGTGAGTGATAGGCCAATATCCTACGGAATATAATAAAATTTTGATAAACTTAGGCAAGATAAAGCTCCCTCTTCATGTCTTTAGACCTCCACGTCTGAACTTTCAGCCTCAGAGCCAGACTGGAAGGATGATTGTGGTTGGCTTTTTGCTGTGTGAACACGATAAGCAGAATTATTAATCAAGGCAGTATCTCTGTTATTAATTATCCATATCCTCCTTTCACCTGAGGATTATTCTTACTCAATTACTTTTCATCTCTTCTGGATCCACCAGATGGGCTTGGGCACGAAGCAAACTGATTTTTTTTTTTCATTTTTTTACCTGATTTATCTTATGACTTTCCCCAGAGAATTTTATCCAAATCTGCTGAGTCTGCGCCGTGAGGAATTCAGATGCCAGCTCACCTGTGATGAGCCTTCTCCAAAGTGCTTTAATCCCTGGAATTATCTTTCCCTGGGAGGCAATTCCTTCACATCCCTAGAAATAACTCAGTGTCAGGTATCCAAACCCAAATAGTGGCAACAAAGGCAAGTTCAGTCGAAAAAATTACGATCCACTCGAGCAACCCTCAACACTGATTAGTGCGAATTTATGAGTGAGGTTTGCAGGAATTATTGCCGGGCAAAAACTCCCTTTGCCAGGGTGGAAAAGGCTCTGGAATATCCCAGGCAGATGCATCATTTTTATGGCTTTGTGGGGGACCCTTTTTTTACAGAGCTTTGCAGTAATTGAGAGCATTTATTCCACGGCCTCCGTTTCACCTTGTAAATCTGGCTGTAAATATGGAAGGGCCACACACAGCAAAATCCAAGAGGAGCAGAGGAGCAGCAGAAATTCAGCGTGGAAGGGTTTGCAAAAGATGGATTGCCTTCATATTCCTGAGGAAAAACGAGCTGCTGTCTGGTTTTGCTGGGATTCTGAGGGAATTTACAATTTAAACACGGGACTGAGGCACTGCTGAAGAAAAAAATCCCAACTGGGGATGCTTAAAATGACTTCTAAATTTGTATCCCAGTTGTGACCTGAAGAAGGATCAGATTTAAGTTAAAAACCTCCAGAATTTTCAATGAAACATCGCAAAAAATATTCTGAAAAGACAAATTTGCAATGAATTTAAAAATACATTTTTGCGGGGCAACAACAGAAACTTTTTCATGAGAATTTTGAAATTACTGATGAGTAAATAGGGAGATAAAAATGGGCTCTAATTGGAGATAATTAGCCCTGCATCTGTTTGGTTGGTGAAAAGCTTTTTGCATATCCACAGGGATTAAGGAAAAGCTGAATCCACTTTTATTTTAGAATTTTCTGGGAGAGAAAACTGGAAGGGAGTGGAAGCTGAACCTCGATCTGGGCACATTGATGGGTTTGGAAAGCAAAAATTCCTGGTATTTTTATCCTTATAAACAATTTTTTGTGATCCTTTCCATTGATCCCATCATCATCCAAAAACGGGATCCCATTCTTGTTTCTATTATTTAAATATTAAATTGAAAGCAAAGCCACTGAGCTGCTCTTATAAAGAATTTTGATGTAAGATGGAGATGTCAAATCACTCACAAATGGGGTTATGTTTTCTATATTTTGGCAGAATTAAAGTGGGCAATTTATATTTTATTTATTGTGATTTTCAGCTCCTTATTTGACTCTTTTCTACACCAAAATCCTCAGTGTTATCCAGTGCCTGAATGGCAATTCAAGAGGTATTTAAATATCTTGGAACATTTATGCCTTGACTTCTTTTTTCCTAAAGGACAAGACTTTATAAGTTGGACAGAACTTGGAAATTTCAGAGGGATGGGATCATTTTGCTGCAATTCCCAGGTTTTTTCCATTTATGGTTTTTTCTCCATGATTTTGTCATCGAATTCTTCGGCCTCACAAAGCCAAGAGGTGAGCAAGGGGTGGGAAGGAAAAAAATTGACTCACAAAAAGAAAATATCAACCACACTCCTGAAAAATTTCCCAAATGAAAGTCATCAGAGAGATTTAGAGTTTTTTATTATTTTAGGTTTGGGCGATCTTTTAGATTTTTTTTTTTAAAAAACTTTTTTTGTTCAAACCCATTTTCTCATCGTTAATTATAAATTAATATAAATGGGACCACGGAATAAAAATCTCCTTGAGGGGCTTCAATGATTTGTACTAAATCATGGGATTGGCAGTGCCTGTTGGCAACACGAATCCAAGATTTCCTGAATTTCAGTGGGAACAAGGGAGCAAAATCTGGTTTATGGTCACACAGCATGTGCCAGGTTAGACCCAGAGCACTTTGTGGGTCCTAAATTCAGGAAAACATCCAGGATCTGAAAGCTGCACACCCTGATTGCTCCTATTTTCAATTTATTTCCTTAATTTCAATGTTTAATGTCAGAATTTTGAGTGTTAAAATAGGAACCAGATTTTAAAAATCCAGGTGGAGAGGTCCAGATCCTGAGCTAGGAAACCCAGTCTCTCCTTAAAATTAATGAGGAAAACCAGCTAAAAATTCAATTTAAATACTTTTAAAAGAAATCCTTCCTAAAGGGAATAAAAAACCATGGGAGAGCATCTTAAAATCAGAATTTCCAGGATAGGAGGAGAAGGTACAGAAGGATTCTTCCCTGTTTTCTAAAGGAAAACTGGGAATGTCACCAGCCAGGTGATTAATTGGCTTCAAAAGAAGTGGGCAAAGTACCACAGTGCCTTTTAACGTGCCCTGGCTTGGCTGATGCAAGTGCCAAACTTTCCTTACAAGTAGCACAAAGAAAGCCATAAAATAACCTGGAGTGTAGATAATGCTCAGGAAAAAAAAAAAAAAAAAAAGAATTATGGCCTGTGGTAAAATGTTCCACATTTTATGGCCTTTCCAAACAGCTTCTCAGCTCTTGGGGTTTGCTTTTCATCCTTCTCCTCCATGGAATCCGGAGGAAAATGTGGAAGCAAAGGCAGGAAATTTTTCATTGGAAAAGCCCCACGGTGTGGTTGTCCCTCAGCTGTTCCAGTGTTGGGATTCTCTTTCTGAGGGTGGAACATTCAAACAGCAAAACTGCTGAGTGAGCTTTGTTCTGCTTATCATTTACTGCACCTTTTATCACAATTCATCCATTCCTTGATAAGCAAGAAGAGGGAACTTTTACCTCGCCGTGAATTTCGGGCTGAAAAGGCCTTTGATATTTTTCCCTATCGTTTACAAAAGCTTTGGAAAGGATAAAAGCTCTGAAATGCCCAAAGCTCCCCACAAACTCCACTCTGATAGTAAATTCTGATTAAAGATGTGATTTTTCTCTTAGAGATGTCACTGATTTCTAAACTAATCGCTCATTTTCATTTCTCTTGGGTGGGCATCCAGCTTCCCAAGGATTTGCACTCCTGTTTTTTCCCAGTCCCCTTCTGGAGGAGGTTTTTGGGACAGGGATGAGTCTTTGAAGTGAAGAACGTTCCTGATAACTCAAGGAAATTTGGAATGGCTGCAGATTTAGGCAGATTTCTGCTTGGAGCACTAAGTTCCAAC
Organism: Drymodes brunneopygia; assembly: GCA_013400955.1. Taxonomy (NCBI): domain Eukaryota; kingdom Metazoa; phylum Chordata; class Aves; order Passeriformes; family Petroicidae; genus Drymodes; species Drymodes brunneopygia. The sequence continues at coordinate 17,238 of VZTZ01013203.1, read as the reverse complement.
AAAATAATTTCGAGCTCCTTTTTCCCACTCTTTAAGGCTGGAGATTTGGGAAGTGGATATAATCCCATAAATTTAAATTATTTACTTTAAATTTAAAGGGATTGGGTTGAAATGAGATAAATGGAAGGAATTTTTCTCTGTGAGCATGGGGAGGGACTGGGATGGAATTCCCAGTGAAGCTGTGGCTGTCCCTGGGTCCTTGGGAATGTCCAAGGCCAGGCTGGATGGGGCTTGGAGCAGCCTGGGATGGTGGAAGGTGGAATTGTCATGGAATGGGTGGAATTGAGATGAGCTTGAAGGTCCCTTCCAATCCAAACCATTCCATGATTCTGTGATTCCATGAGCAGACCCAGGCAAATATTTCCTGGGATATCAAGCTGTAGGATCACATTTAAAGGACTCTTTTTCTACTTCCATGACCTCTGCCACAGATCTCAAGATGTGAATGACAATTTCTCCAATTTCCCAATTTCTCCAATTTCTCCAATTTCTCCATCCCAACCATTTTTCCAAGCACTGCCAGCCCTCGCTAAGTTTTCCCTTCCCAGCACTTGCTCTGTTACTGACCTGATTTTACAATCAGGGAGATCAAACCCAGGAAGGAAAAAGGAAAATTCAAAGTCTTCTATGGGAACTGGGGACATCTCTGAGAACATTGTGGAGAACTGTCCCCCACCTGGACCATCAGGGTGAACAGGACATCAATTCCTTCTGTTGAATGCAGGGAATTCTGGATTACTCAGAGGTAATTGGGTAAATGCTCATCACTAAATTGAGTTGTTATAATTCCAGTTAATGATAAAATATTTGGGTTGGAAAGGAGCTTTACAGATCATCTCATTCCAGCTCCTGCCATGGGCAGGGACACCTCCCACTGTCCCAGGCTGCTCCAAGCCCTGTCCAGCCTGGCCTTGGGCACTGCCACGGATCCAGGGGCAGCCACAGCTCCTTTGGAATTCCATCCCAGCCCCTCCTTATCCTCCCAGTCAGGAATTCCATCCCAATCTCCCATCCATCCCTGCCCTCTGGCACTGGGAAGCCATTCCCTGTGTCCTGTCCCTCCATCCCTTGTCCCCAGTCCCTCTCCAGCTCTCCTGGAGCCCCTTCAGGCCCTGCAAGGGGCTCTGAGCTCTCCCTGGAGCCTTCTCCTCTCCAGGGGAACATTCCCAGCTCTCCCAGCGTGGCTCCAGAGCAGAGGGGCATCAGAACATCTCCATGTCCTCCTCTGAACCAGCTCCAGCAGCTCCACATTCCTCTAATTTTGGAAGCCCCAGAGCTGGAGCAGCACTGCTGGTGGGATCTCAGAACGGAGCAGAGGAGAGAATTCCCTCCCTGAGCCGGCTGCTCACGCTGGGTTTGATCCATCCTGTGACTCCTGAGTGACACCTGAAGAGTTTGGGATGGCTTTGCCCTGATCACAGCTCGGCCTTGGGGCTTGTGGAGAATTACAAACACATTTGGGGCTTTAAAGCATCCCAGGAACGTGGAAGCCCCGGGACATTGGCTCCAGAAGTTTCTTTGGTCAGGCCGTCCGTGGCACTTCATGGAAATTTTATGGAAGCTTGACTTTGCCAAAGGATCATAAACCCCAATTGCTTTATGGCACTTTGTTGAAAGGGAATGACACTGGAAAATGTGGGTGAGGTAAAGCTGGGATGGAGTCCCAAATCAGTTTGATGTTCGTGGTCTCCTGAACTTTCTTATCTCAAACGTCTTTTGAGTCACTCTTATCTCTCTCACCCTCATTAACCTCCCCTCAACAATCAAAACACGGCAGGAGTGGAAAGGGCACTGGAATAAATCTGGTTTAAACTGAAACTTTGCTTTCACCCAGCCAGGAGCTCAGATTAGACTTAGTCTCCACAAACCTTGGTCTTGAGTCTAGCAAGGCTTCTCTCCTACACTTTGACCTGTGTCGTTAACGCTGGAGAACCATCCAAGCTCGGAAAAACTGGGATTTACATTCAGCTGAAGTCTTTGGGATTACAGCTGGATGGGGGAATGGATTCACTGGTGGAAAAACTTCCTAGGGGTGCTCAGACAGAAATAGATAATCCTGGAATTATACTGAGGTGTCTTTCTAACACAAGACCTGTGTAGAGTCAGGACTCTAAAAAAATACATAAAACATATAGAAAAAAATACTCTAAAATACAGCTGGGACATAAACCAGGCATGGATTTGGGATGTGCTGAGAGTTAAATTCAGATTAAGGCTGAGTTTATGGAAGGAGACTCCTCTGATGGTGGTTTTGGAGGAGTAAAGTGGCTGAAACCTGGGAGAGGGAATGTTGGACCATCTCAAGTGGGAAGTTTACACAGGAGATTTAGGAATCTGCCATCATGAAAACAACTCCATCAGGGTGATATTGTTTGGATGGAGTGTAAGGGATTTTGGGTCCTAAATGCTGATATTGGTCCATGATCATGGAAGTGCCTTGGATTTGGATGGCTCTGTCTCAGAGTGGTGATGACATTTTATATCAGGGGCAGAAATACAGAGAATTTCTCTCTGAGCTGCCTTAGACACAAGGTTCAAATAAGAATATTCATGTCACAGGAGATTAAAAGTTGGGAAAAATAATGGGATCAAACCTGAATGGTGTTGGGAACAAGCCAGGTCATTCACAGCTATGTTACATTTCCAAATTTTGTCTGATAATTGCCCTTCTCTTACCTAAGGACAATTAAATTGCGATTTTTTTTCTTCAATAAACAAACAAACCAAGCTTCACTTCCATGAAAAAGTGTCTACCAACTTCAAAAGAAAGGAAAAAACCAACAAAAACTTAACCCTTCAGCCTAAAATAGTCAATTTTCATCTCAGGATTCCTGGAAAGTCCAGTTGATATTTATTTAATTAATTCAAGTCAAGAGCATTGAGTCCTTTAGCAGGACTGAACTTCCAAAACCCACGCGTTCATTCCCATTATTCCACAATTTCTGGAAAAAAAAATTGCGGTTTTCCCACTCAGCTGCAGCTGATATGAAACCCTTCCACACTTTGCTACCTTCAGTGAGAATAAACCAGATTTTCCTTCTCATTCCCTACTACAACATCTGGCCACAATTAACCCGGGATCTCACATTTTTGGAGGAGACGTCAGCAATAATTTGGATTTCTCCCTTCTCCTCCTTTTTTTTTCTGGGCACTCTGTGGGCCACCCTTCCACGGGGACATAAAGCAGAGTGCGGGATGGTCATTCCTGTCTGCGTCAGCCCTTCCCAAAAATGGATTGCTCTCAGCACAACCTGACAGCTCGCGGAGCAAAATCCGTTTTTTCCTCCCGTGTCATTCCGCGCATTTGTCACCACCTCATCCTTTAAGCTCTAAGCACCGGCCAGGGAGTTGCATAACTCCTGTGCAAAATTCAAACACGAATCAATGCAGAGCTCAGGGCCTCAAGGAGAAGCCAAATTATCCTCTGCTAAATCATTCTTTATTTTCTTTTTTTTTCTTTTCCTTTTTTTTTTTGCGAGGACAACTCTAATTTTTCATTTTTATGGCCTTTTAACGTGAACGCGTAACCTGCTGCATGATGGAATACACAGAAAAACAAAACCCCCAAACAGGCTTGATATGAAAAACAGGGCGAAATTTCAGCTTTGCAATGGAGAAAAAAAAAATTTAAAAAATGGAACTGCTACCAGAAGGCTTTTTTTATTTCAGTGCATCTCCTTGCTCTGTATTTGCATTTTAGGTGTATTTTGGTGCTTCTTTGAGCTCTCTATTGGTGTTTTTAGTGGGCAGCCCATGGTTTTTTTTGGTGCAGGAGTTATCCCCTCTCCAAAAGCTGGCACTGGTGAAGGAGGCTGTGGTGTGAGTGGTGAAATTTTCAGAAAAGCCCCTGAAACTCGATGCTCCCCTGTGCTGGGTGTGGTGTGAATGCAATGAATCACTGGCAGCAGCCCGAGCCCAGGCTGAACTGTCCAGGCTGCTCTGGCTTGGATGGGAAGGGGGAATAACCCAGGGATCAGGAAAACTGCTCAGCCTCATCAGGATGGGCTTAAAAATCCCACATTTCCCTAAATTAAGGGCTGAGCTTTAGGTGTTTCACTCCTTCCAAACTCATCTGGTCTCCACCTGCCATTGCCAAAGGATTTGGGCTTCCCAAGGAGGCTGAGTTGGATCTGCCAGCCACGTGTGGATTCCCAGACATCCTCCATGGCAGGGGATGTCTGTGTTTAGGGAACTGGGTCGTGTCCTCATCATCTGCTGATGTGCTCGTGGTGGTGGAGTCACCATCCCTGGAGGTGTTTAGAAAAAGATTGGACGTGGCACTCGGTGCCATGGTTTGGTTGAGGTGGTGTTGGGGTTTTGCCCTGATTTTCTAGAGTGCTGTGTTTAGAGTTGGTAGCAAAGGCTCTCACAGATTTTGTGGAAACAATCCATGTTTCTATAACTGGCCCAGGACTGTTTTGTACTTTGGGTGTTGTTTTTCTTTCTTCTTTCTGGGGTGGAGAATGTGATGGGCTGTGTTTCTCACCTATGGAATTTCAGAGGTGGCGACCTCTTTGTCCAATCCATAACTGTCTGTAAAAAGGTATAAATATAAGAATAAAGAGAGGCTGGGGCTCTTTTTGCTCTCTGCCTGGCCTTGGTGGCTGAGCTCCTGAGTTGCCTGAGTGTCTCGTGTCCAGCAGAGCGACATTGGGGCGTGGGTTGGACTCGATGATCTTGAAGGTTTCTTCCAACCCTGTGATTCTGTTCTGTTCTGCTCATGGACAGGGAGAGGAATTGGTACCTCCAGGGGCTGATCCACCCAAAGCGCTCCAGACAGCACTGATGGATGGCTTCTCTCTGCCGTGTGAAAAAACAAACCCAGACACTTTAATTAGGAGCTTAAGGTTGGGTGCTTTGCCAAATCTCAGGTCTAGAGAGATGTTTGAGATCCCTCTGGGTGTCTGAACATCTGCACGGGGTGGCAGATGGGACACAGGAGCAGCTCAAGGTGAGCAGGGTGGGCTCAGGTTTAGGACTTTCCTCTGCAATGAAGGAGTTCTGTTCCCTAAATCAAGGTGCTGCCTTAGGATTTTAGCCTTTATATTTTTCAAAGCCTGTACTGCTTTAGGGAATAACTCTAACAGGGAATAACTGTACTGCTTTAGGGAATAACTTTAGGGAATATAAAGTGTAATTAACTGTCTTCACATTTTGGTCAGACAAAACAATCCCTCCGGGCCTGAGATCCAAGGACACCCCACAGCCTCAGGCCCTGAAAAGTAGAAACGAAACTGAGTTGGGCAGGGCACAAAATTTAGAGTAAATGACTTAATTACCTGAAGCTGTAATTGGACAATGAACCCCTGATATGCAAATGGACCAAACTTATAATTGTCTGAAAAACTCATGCCCATCATCCACCTTGGGTCTAGCCCCTCTGGGAGGCTTTTGACTGCCCCAGGTGTATCCATTGAAGGCCTTTAATAAATACCCACTTTTATTCTCTTAACTTTGTCCAGCCTCTGCCCCAGGTAGCCACTCCAAGGCATCACCACTTCCAGCAGTTCAGGTCATCCCAATGTCCCTCCCAAGGACACAAAATCCCCAAATCCTGCGGGGAGTCTCCAGGAGTGCCTGTGGCTGATGCTGCTGCTGGAACCTGAGAGCACTCGAGTCTCCAGAGGCTCTTTGGCATCAGCTTTCCCCAAACATTGGCTCCTGAGCTCACATCCACATTTCCCTGCCAGTTCATCATCACTCCAGCAATTCAAAGGATTCTCAGCATCCCATGGGAGTGGCAGACTTCACGTGGTGATAGGACAAGGTTATTTTTGCCTCTGATGTCACCAAGACCTCTGTCCCCTAAACCAGTTAAAGGATCTTGATCTGCATAAAACGAGAGACAAAGGAGACAGAGCAATGTGGAGCTCAAGTACTGATAAAATGATTGGTTTTGGGTTTAGGTGAAGTGTTTTGAGGAAAGAACAGACTCTGACCGAGGACACAGCTCATGTTGGGAGCGTGTGGTGTGGCCTGAAAGACAAGAAGAGGTTTTGTGATAGTCTGAGCACTCGGGTCCACATGTCCAAGTCACTTCATTCAGTGAATCATTATTACACCTGCTCTCAGAAAATTGTGTTGGGACACTCACAGATAAATCTTTTAGAAATTTTTTTAGAAATTTTTTTAGAAATTTGACCTCCTGACAATGGTTTTTATTTTCTGGTTGTTAATAATGGTTTGCGTTTTTCCTCTGCTCTAACACCCATTTTCCCTTTTGAGGCCTAAGCGAATGTCCAATATTTCAGGTTGTTTCATGGAAAGGATTCAGTTAACAAAGAGCAGACACCTAAAATGAGGTGTGACCATGGGAGCAAAATGTCTGAAGGACCAAACTCTTAAAGTTTGATGAAATCATGGCTGTACTGACCAATATCCATTGGGTGCAATAGTCCAAACACCAGGAATGCAGAGGGGATCTCTGCACAGATAGAGAAGAGGTTTAGGTTGGATTTCAGGAAAGGGTTCTTTCCTCACAGGGTGGTCAGGCACTGGAAGAGGCTCCTCAGGTAATGGTCACAGCCCCAAAGTTGCCACAGCTCCAGGAACTTTTGGACAACACTCCCAGGAATGAGGTGGGATTGTTGGGGCTGTGCAGAGGCAGGACTTGGACTCCATGATCATTTTAAGCCCCTTCCAAATGAGAATATTCCATGATTCCATGAAATTCCCGATATCCCAAGGTCATTCAAACAGCACCAGTTGACTCCATGTGGTAATGGAATCAAGCCTTGGATCCCCACGGTGTCCACAGAGGCTGCTGCTCACCTGGACAACCAAACCCAGATGTCTCCAGCTGAAAGTTTAACCCACCAGAGTGGGGGATAAACACGTGGCCACCTGGAGACGTGGTGCAAATGTGGATCCGAGCCCACAGCCGGGATCTGAGCCCCAAAGACTCAGCTCCCAAGCAGCTGCCCTGCCCTGGGAATGTTCCTCAGCTGCGCCAGAGAAAACTGAATCCATTTGTCTCCGCTGGAAGTGGCTCTTCCCAGAGTTTCTCGGGTGTCAACACTGCGGAATTAGTGCCTCACAGAGCCATAAATCAAATTGTGGTCAAATTGTGAAAGAAAGAGCAGATGGGTGGAAAGGAGACCCTTCCCTCCTTCCTTTCCCTGCTCTGTTCCTCCTTTCCCACCTGCCAAACAGAGCTTTCTCCCTGTGTTTTGTGGGGTTTGTGTTTCACCGGGTTTATTTTCACTTCCTTCGCTTTTTGGGTCTCATTGGATTCCTCAGCATCTTTGGAACTCTTGGGAACTGGAGAACAGCAGCGCTGAGCTGGGAGGGGTTCAGGCCATCAGAACTGGGCACGGTTCTTGTCCAAATCCCAAAAGAGGAGCTGCAATTCCCCTGTGCCTCCCAAACCTGCAGATTTTATTCCACATGAAGGAAATCCTCTTCTCTGATAGCTCCTGTGCTCGATAAGAACTGGGCAAAAATAGGGGAAAACTGGAGAAAATGTGATGTAAACTACATGGACACTGAAGTATAAAAGATGAGAGTATCTGGAATATGTGGAATATGAAGAGCAAAGCACAAGATAATAAATCCCAAAGCTTCACTGGAGAAAACGCAAAACCTGGGATAGCGGAAGGTTCCCTTCCTATGGAACTGGAGGATGTTTAAAGTCTCTTCCAACCCAAACCATTCCAGGATCCTGTGGATCCTCTGGATCTGTGAAGCAACAGAGAGCTGGGGATTTGTGACCAGGAGGGAATGAGCATGAGATGTCCTGTAGATGGAACCCATCCCTCTTGGCCAAAATGACTCAATAAACCACACGTGTCAGGCCTTGTCCCGTTTTTCACGGCAGCAGGAAAAGGATGGGATTGAGGACACACACAAACATGAGGAGAAAAGAGCCACAGCTGAACAAGGCATTGGCTTCATCCATTTCCAAATTCATCCAGTTCTACCACCTGTGGCAGTCTGGGTTTAGGGCTGATCACTGCTGAAAATCTGGGAAATCCTAAATCCCAGGAAAATGGGAAGACAGCACCCTATTAAAGCCCATCTTTCTGACCAAATCCTCCTTTCCCTGCTGGAACTCCTGCTCTCCTCAGGAGCATTTTGCCTCTCAAATCCCAGAATAGATTTTGGGGATCCCCTGTGGAGTGGAGCAGAAGGAAGAAAGGAGCCCCAAACCGCTCCATGAATTTTCCAGACTTTTTCTTTAAGCCTTGGTAGAGGCTGCAATTAATTTCCTTGTTCTCCAAGCTCGGTGACTGATTTAATGAGGACTGGTTATAATAATAAAAAATTTATGTCCTTAGGCATTAAACACGAGCGTTGCTTTTGATACAGAGCACGGGGCTTTCCCAGCTCTCCTTCCTTTTTCTTTTTCCTTTTAATTTCCTCCTGGAATTCCTCCCAGCCACCCAAATACCTGTGAGTGCACACACTCTTTGCTCCGCCATCAGGGAGAAGATGCCAACCGTGGTTATCACTGGGACCACTGAATTTCTTCCCTCATCCAGATTTGTCTTCCTTGAAAAAGAGCAGCCCATGGCTTTTAGAGCGTGAATTATATAAAAACAATAATTTAAAAAATGCTCAGAGTGCTGGAGACTCAAATTTCTCCTCTTTAATTCATTGATAATTTGGAAAAAGAGAGGTGAATGTGAGTTCAGCCTCTCTTCCCTTGCAGAGAAATGATAAGTTTTGCCCAGTGTTTGGATTTCAATATCTTTAGATTCATCCTTCTTTAAGCCCAAACCCAAAATTAAAAACGCATTTTGAAAATAACCCCCCAATTTCTCAGGAGTTTAAGTGAAAACTGTCGAGGTAACCCGTTCCAAAGACATGTTTTGCTCTGGAAACAATTAACAGTCAAAAAAAAAATTTAAAAGTCAGGGATTCTTTGTACCTCACCATGAAACTGAGAGAGAAAATGATTTCTTGTCTTTAACACAGAGCATCATTTATTTCCCTCAACAGATCGTCCCTACAGGTTTAAGCAGGGCTTAAAATCCACCCCATTTCAGAAGGAAATTCCATGATTTATCTAGCAAACAACTGTACGAATAAAGATTTTCAATAATCTTTTATTGATCTGGTGACAGAGCAGGAGAACAGGAAAGTTTGGAGAGGGGGAAACCATTCTGCAGGTTTGGGATTAGAGACAAACCAAGAACTTGTGGGGAAAAAAAATTGTTCTGAGCAGAACTTAATGATGTTAATTGCCTGCAGAGGGGATATTTGAGGAGCAGGAAGATGCGTTAGGGAGGATGTGTTAGCAAGGAGGAGGGGAGAAGGTCAGCAGTTCCTGAGGGAGAAGGAAGGGGATAATTATCCCTTGTGGAACAGGGAAAGGTTAGAGCAGGGTCAAGGGTCAGGAAAACTGAGCTATAAAATCGTGCTATAAAATCAGTATTTATCATTTTTAGCATGCAGGGGATCAATAACCTTATCAAAGTAATCGCAGAATATCCTGGCTGAGATTTTTTAAGGAGCTAGAGGGAATGTTTGATGGAGTTTTTTTTCCCCTCGATAAATAAATAAAATGTTTCTGACCTTCCCTACTTTCTGCAAGAGCAGGAAATTTTCCATTGCCTCGCTGGCCCCAGCAAATCCCTGCTTTGCACCAGTTGGTTTCTCACTGCTGCCTCTTCCCTGGGAAAGCTCCTGCTCCTCCTGGCACTGTCCTAAGGACGTGTCCAAGTCACTTCAGTCATCCCCGCTTGACTCACCCCCGGTGGAAAAACGAGGCACGGAATGATTAATCCCCTTCCTAGGAGCACCAGCATGATGGATGGGAAGGGAAAAAAAGCCTGGGTGGTGGAGGTGGAAGCGTGGCTTGAGGGATGTCAGGATGGGGCTGTCACTTTGGGAGCCCGTGGCCTTTGCAGGGTCACCCCTGGTGGTGACATCTGGGCTGGAAACCCTGACAGCTGGTGAGTCAGCCAAGCAGAAAAACAATCCCGAAACTTTATGAAACACTTCGATATTCCAAGGTGGAAAAAGGCTTCGGATCTCTAAACATCAGGATTCGAATCTCTGAATGTCAGGAATGGATTGAATCAAATTCTGTGGTTGCATTTCTTAAGGGGTGGCACTGGGAGCAGGAGAAACCCTGGAGATTTGGGATTTTAGGAGGTGGTCACTGCCCTCACACTTCATCAGAGCAAGGTCCCATGTGTTGAACATAAAGGAAGCCCACGGGAATTAGTTCAGGTTTAACTAAGCTTTACTAAGTTAACTTTGGGCAGATGAAGCTGGTATTTATCCAGGCTAAGGAAGCAGAGCTTCCAGTGTCAGAGCACACGTGAGATATCCCAGATTTTGGACATGTGGAGTTGGCCTGGTCATCACAAAACCTTAGAAAGGTTTGGGTTGGAAAGAAACTGTGAAGATGATCCAGTTCCACCCCCTGCCATGGGCAAGGACAGCTCCCACTATTCCAGGGTGCTCCAAGCCCTGTCCAACCTGGCCTTGGACACTGCCAGGGATCCAGGGGCAGCCACAGCAAATCTGGGAATCCATTCCAGGGCCTCACCACCCTCACAGGGAAGGGTTTCATCCTAATATCCAACCTGATCCTGTTACTTTAAAGCCATTCCCTGTGTCCTGTCCCTCCATCCCTTGTCCCCAGTCCCTCTCCAGCTCTCCTGGAGCCCCTTCAGGCCCTGCAAGGGGCTCTGAGCTCTCCCTGGATCCTTCTCCTCTCCAGGGGAACATTCCCAGCTCTCCCAGCCTGGCTCCAGAGCAGAGGGGCTCAGCCCTCTCAGCTTTTCCGTGGCCTCCTCTGGACTCTCTCCAGCAGCTCCAAATCCTTCTGATCCTGGTGGCTCCAGATCTGGATGCAAAAAAAATGGAGTGGAGTGTGGGAATCACTTCACTGCTGTCCTCATTCCTTCTGATGCATCCCTGAATGCAGTACAAAAATGGAGTGTGGGAATCACTTCACTGCTGTCCTCATTCCTTCTGATGCATCCCTGAATGCAGTCACCTTTCTGGAACTAGAGCTGCACATTCCCAGGTCATTCAGCCCACGGACACATTCCTGTTTGTGTAGAAATGTAAATGTATTCATGTAAATGTATGGAAGTAAAACCCACAGCCCTTTCCTGGCACGGGTGCCGTGGGTTTGGGATGCAGTCAGGGGCACAGGGGATGCAGTGGACACACACATACAAACCAAAGGAGCTGCTTTTCACTTCTTGTCCACCTCGTGTCCATCTGAATTTGTGCAAAGGATTCATAAAGAGCTGCCTCGATGAGCAGAGAGGCTTTTCCAGCATGGTTTGACTCCTGGTTGAGCGGAAGGTAAAGCAATCTGCTGTCAGGCAGCAGGACTCCGTCCAGGCAGGCTGACCTTTCTCAGAGGAACATTTTACCCACTGGAAAACATTGCCAACTAATCCTATTAAATGAGTGTGCAGACAACAATTTTCCTTGAGTTTCTTCATTTCCCTGCCCTCAAACCTGCCTCCAAACCGAGCTGTTATCTTTCTCAAACCAGACGTGCGCCCGCTGTCTTTTCCTTCCACAGCCTAGAGGAATAAAATAATAATCATAATCATCATCATCATCATCATAATAAAAGCCTCACCAAACCATCTGTTTAGTCTCATCTCCTTGGTTTTGTTGCTGGTCAGTCTGGTGAAGTACTGAGCTGGGAATGTGAGTCTGGAGTGTCAGCCTTCATTAACGTAAATACGAGCAAATGGAAAAACATTCCAAGAGCTGGATTCACACTCCAGCTCCAAGGTCCCTTTTTACTGCTTTGGCAGTGAAAGGAGACCAAGAAGTGGGTGGCCTTGTCATTTACTGCTCCAGTCCCATGTTTACGGCACGAGGACTTGCTCACTTTTCAACAGCTCGGCTTAAATCGGCTAAGACGGACCAGAGGAGCCGTGGCTGCACAACTTCATTCATCAAACAGCTCCTACCTCGCTGAGCAGCCCCATTTAAAAACCTCCAGTAGCAGAGGAGCAGCTGAACTCGTGCAAAGAGGGAAATCTTGGGTCATGCACTGCTGAATGTCCTCCAGATGAAACACCAGCGCTGGAGCTGCTTTCAAGGCACCTCAGATGTTGTGGAGTCATTTTCAGAGTGGAGGTGTCGTGGAGCCCCTCGGTGATGTCATCACCTCTTCCTAAAATCCGTGGGGAGATAGGTCAGGCAGTGTGGGGGGCCTGAGGGGTTTATTGCTCTCCAGAGACAATGTGGGGATCCAAATGTGTCACTTCCACCATTCCTTGGATTTCCCTCAAGTTTTGACTTTTGGGCATCCCCTGAGGTTGTTGTGTCCCACCTTGGTCCACCCAGCTGGCTCCGTGCAGGGGGTTTGGTGTCGCCCTGGTTTTACAGGGCCCCATAAGTTGTAACACTGTAGCTGTAGTTTTTCATGCTTGTTTTGTAAACATGGTTTTTGTTTTTCTAAACCGGCCGGGATTGTTTTGCACTTGTGGAATTGTTTTTCATTCCTTTCCCTGGGGTGGAGAAAGATGATTGACCATGTCTTTGTCCTGTAAACCTTCAGGGGTGTTGACCCCTTTCACCAATCTTTGACTGTCCTTAGAACCCTATAAAAATAGGTAAATAAAGAAGGGCAGGGCTTTTGGTCGGTCCTGCCTGGTGAAACCACTGCTGCTCTGTGACCCGCGTGTTTCTTCTGTTGTTAACTAACCAACAGTTTGGGTTCCCAAAAAGTGGTGAAGGTGTGTTCATCTGAACCAGGAATTGTCCCAGGAGAATTTCCAGGGAGTGTTTAAAACTCTCCAGGTTTTTCACGCGAAGAGTTTGCACGCAGCCGGTCCCTTATCTCAGCAGGGCACTGGAAAATAAAGATAAGTGGTCGCCTCCAAGGTCAGGGAAGGGAAAGGGAATCCTGTGGGAAGCCCTGGGAGAGGCAGAGTGCAGGGGCTGGAGGTGTGGGGGGATGTCCCAAGGGCAGCCAGGGCTCAGCCCGGCTGGGACCAAAGCACAGCAGAGCTCCCGGTGCTGCCATCACCAGGGGGGTCACACCTCTCTGGGTGTCCCCCCAGATCATGGCTGATGTCACTCCTCAGGCCTCAGAGCTGCTGGCTCTGCCTGGGAACTTCCTCAGGCTCAGCAAATGAACAAATTGAGTGGTTGACCACAGGCAAGCTGGGAAAGGCCGAGCTCCACTCCAGCTGTGCTGTCACCAGAGTCCCCTGGGGGATGGACGCTTCTGCCGCGCTGACCCTTGGGCAAACTCGGCCATTCCCAATCTCCTGTGGCCAGCAGCAACCTGAAACCTTTCCACGTTCCTCCAAGGCCACCGAGGGCTCTCGTTACCAAGCCTGAGGCTGGAAATGCCAGACAAATCCTCCAGGGAGCTGCTGGAAGGACCACCAAGGCTCTGGAGCCGGGGAAGAGCGGCCACTCTTCCATTACAGCATCGCTCGTCCTGTTCCATGGGCAGCATCCGGATGCTCCCAGCGATGTTTTATCCATCTGCAGCTCTTTCCCCCACCTGTCATCATCTCCAAGTGCTTGGCACCTCTGACAGCAGCAGCTGAGCTCGGGACAGAAGGAACTGGATGGAAATCACGCCGTTGGTTTACGTTGGAGATGATTTTAAATAATCCTCAAAGCCCTTGGCCTTGAAACGCAGAAATCCTCTGCTTTTTTTCCTTCCCTCGTGGCTTGCAAGAGTTCAAAGACCTCAGAAAGCATCTGCTAAAACACTCTGGACTGACTCAAGACTCCAGAGCAACTGTAAATAGACCTTAATTCCAAAAATAGAGAATGAGCAGATTCTCCCTTTTGGATGTCCTGGACTAAAATCAGATTCGGAGCATAGGAAAAGTAGGAGTCCTTGAGGTCCTCTGAGTCCAGTCTCCTGCCACCTCAAAGCTCCAAACAGGCCAGGAGAAAACCCACAGAATGTCCTGCTCCTTCCACAAGCCACAAAAACCTTCCCTGCAGCCTGAAAATTCAGAGAGGAAAGGAGGGGGAGATAAGAGACAGCACTGAGATCCCGGCAGCTGCAAAAAAAAAAAAATTGTTATGGGAAGTTCTTATTCCTTCCTTGTGTCCACACAGTTGAAGAGGAAATTAAAAAAAAAAAAATAAAAATAAGTAAATCTCCAAATCCCAGAACTTTCCAGGAAAGCAGGGTGAGGTTATCAGAGAGGAAGCAGTGAGGAAGGGGTGCAGTGATATCTCCAAGGGTCGGTTCATCCCAAAGAGCAAAGTCCTGAACTTCACATCCTTTTTATTCTCTCTGCTTCGCTGTCACTGCAGTCTCCTCTCCTCCAAGCCAGGAATTCCCTAGTCAGGGACTCAGAGAGGCTTTTCCATCATGGATTTTCCATGAAAAGTAGAAGATGAGCTCAATTCTTCATTAAAATTCTCTGTATTAAATGTGGCACCCCATGGAAAGTAGAGTCCAGCCCTGGTGGAGAAGACACCTGCAAGGATTGTACCACGAATATGGAATTATTTTTCCTCCTTCAAATTCCATCTGCTGGATTCATAGGAGATCCTAAATTTTAGATTATGATTTAACCAAATATTTTGCATTATTTTTTTCTGATTATGAACCAAAAGGTCAAGTTGTGTAGCAGAGGACAGACAAAAATGATCTCGTTTCTATTGGTTTCAAAAAGAAAATCTTCTTGATTTATAGGTCAGTTCTTCCCTTCTCCCACACATCCGTGGCATAGAAATTTGGGACAATAAAACAGGATTTGCCTCAAATTTTTGTTTGGCTGAATGGCATTTTGGTGCTCATGAGGCAGAGAACTGTGAAGAATTCAATCTATTTTCTAAAAATGGCCATATTTCTAATGTGTAATTTCAGAAAACGGATTTGGCCGAGCATCCAGACCCAAAAAAAAAATTTTAACAAAAGGATTTTTAAATTTGCAAGCACTTTTTTAAAGGGAAAACTCAGAATAAATAATGCAAAAAACAAAAACCAAACAAACAATCAAACAAAACCACCCAAAAAATCCCCCAAAAAACACTAAACAAAAAAAAAAAAGGAGGAAAGAATGAAATTTCTTTATTCTCAGGTTGGTTTATTTGCATTTTTCAGTGAATATCTTGACTATTTGAATTATCTTCACACAGCATTTACGTATCTGGAACGCTGGAGAAATGCTGCAAACCTCAGAGGAAAAAAGAGAAAGATTTTTTAGAAAGAGAAACAGACTCAAAAAGGGAAGAAAATAAAAAATAGATGGAAAAATGAACTAAACTCTCCTAAATAATCCCTTATTATCAATCAGCTAAATTAAATTAACAGCAAATCAAGAATTTTCTTAGGAAAAAGAGTAGAAAATATTGAAATAACAGTTAAAAATTGAAAATGTTGAATTAAAAGCTGAAAAAGGAGAATTAAGTCTTTTCTTGCCTCAGTACTAATTATCTCACACTGTTTATTAAATCTAATAAATGTTTTATTTCAAATGCTTGGAATTCTTTTGTTTTCTGTCAGAATGACCAGGATGATGTGATGCACAGAGGGAAAAAATTCACTTTTCTCCTGCTTTGAGGCTCTTTGATTCCCCTTGGATTTAAAGGGAAAAAGTGCCCTGGAGGAGGTGGAGATTTGAGTGCTTTTTCTGGAGACGAAAATGAGTTTGATTCCCCATTTATTTGGATTTTATTGATAAAAAATTTTATTTGATTGATATTTATTTGATTTTAGTTTTATTGACACCCAGCCAGTGTCATCTGGAAGGGAAAGAGGGAAGTTGGAGGGAAAATCACTAAATTTAGGCCTCAGCCTAAATCCAAATCAGCCCAGATTTGATCCATCAGGACCAGGCAGAGGCAATTCTGGGATGATTTTCCTTTTTCCTTAGGGGGTTCAGAGAATAAAATCCAGAGCTGAATTTTGTCCTCGTGCCAACAAAAAAAAAAAGGGAAAAAAAATCAATTTTTTTCCCCGAAACACCACAAGGCTTGGGCTTTCTGCAGCATTTCAGAGTTAGGCCCAGGAGGTTTTTATTTGGGAATGCCACGAGGAGCAGCAGCATTTGTATGGAATATTCCAAATGAGGAACACATGGGTGCAGGAAGTGCTTGGGATGGTGTTATTCCCCATAAACACTCCCGGTAAAAATGTGGATCAGGGCAAGATGTCCAAGGGGAAGGACAGAAAATGATCAGCTGATTTACATCCCCTGACCTTCAAAAGGTGATTTGAGCTGGTTTAATCCTCCCCAGGCACTCGGGTGTCTGTTAAGCTTTTCACATCTTCAAAATTCACGGGGTGGAAAGAAAAGAAATAAAAATCCTAAAGGAAAAAAAAATGGGAAAAATGGAAAAAAAAAAAAAAACGACAAAAAAATGTGGTTGCAGTTTTGAAGACAGGTGTGACATTTTATTGGATGATTTTATTTAAGGAGGGGAAAAACCTGCTGAGGGCACGTTCCCTGCCTGGTTTTGTTCTCTCACCTTTCCCAGGCCTCACCCTTGTCTGTGCTCCCTGTGCTTCCAGCTGCTTCCAGAGCTGCTTCCTGCCTGGAATGAGCATTTCAAGGAAATCAGGGCAGAATTTGGGGTGATTTCTCTGCAGTTACTCCAATAATAAAAAAAACTTTAATCATCAGGGTGTCCCTGGGATGGTTGGAGCTGGATGATCCCTAAGGTCCCTTCCAACCCAACCCATCCTGGAATTCTGGGGTTTTAATTTAGTGGAGTAGGTGGGATCCTGATGCTCCTGGAACACAGGGGAAAAATCCCAAAACTGAAAGGGGCAGAGGATCTTCAGCAGAGCAATTCTGCCCCAGGAAGGTTCAGGGAGAAGCTGCTGGGAAGGAATCACTGGAGGAGGTCAGGTTTGGGATGAAAGGTTGGGAAAAGCTTTGTAAAAAACTCTTTGTTCAAACTTTCCCAGGTGGCTGGAAAGAAGGGGTGTGGAAGTATTAAAGAGAGTAAATGGAGTGATGTGGTCTGGGATGAGGTTATCAGGGAAAAACTGGGAAAGGTGAGAGATGGAACAGAGCAGGGAAAGCAAGAGGGACACAGAGGGGAGAAAGCACAGGAGAGCAGAGCTGGGAAAAGAACTTTATCCATCTCCTTTGGGCATGGAATTACGAAAGCAACTCCCCAGCAGCAGGGAAAGAAGAAATGCTGAGAAAGGGATCAGAGTGAGGATGGACAGAGCAGAGCTGGGTAATTCAGGGCAGTGAGGAGCCATCAGTGAAAATCTGGGCTGGACACCCTTGGAAAGATGGGAGGGAGCAGGAAAAGGAGTTCAACCTCCCTGATGGGCTGGAGAGAGCAAACTTGGGATCCTGAATCACACCTGGG
>VZTZ01013195.1:4498-24826 GCA_013400955.1 Drymodes brunneopygia | reverse complement strand
TTTCATCCTTTAACAAAGTATAAATACAGCTCAATACACTTTTTCATACTTATTTGTCTATATAAACCCTACTTGGACTGAAAGTCAACCAGCATTGAATTAAGGGCATTCTTGTACAGATACTCTCAATCTCTTAGAAGAAGCAATTGGTGTAGAAGCTTTTATTCTCGTTCAAAAGACATTATCTGCAGAATTATTTTACTATTTCATTCTTAAAAATGACTCAACTGAGACTCCAAAAACAGGTGCCATTTTGCAATTTAGTATTTCCTGCAGCATTCAAGTCTTCTCCTTCCAGACGTTCTTGGTGTTAAAACTGCCATGAAATTTTCCAATACTCCAAACAGAAAACTGTTCTTCACAACAATCCTACTGCCAACTTAAAAATAGACAGAGCAGGATTCAATTTGAATTTTAGGGTCTAGGAATACTGGCCAGAACTATGCATAAAGAACATACACCTGGACACTAACTGGGACAACAGTTACATCTTTTAGGCTTTATGGTCCAGGAATATCAGTGGAAAAATAAACAAAGCACATTTTTGAGCAGGCACAGCACTCTGAAACATGGGGCAGTGCTCCCTGCCTGCATAAGAACATGACGTGAATTCCAATATTCTCACAAGGAACGGGATCACAAAATTTCACTTATTTTCGTAGCAGGCCCATTTTCTTGAGACAGCTTGAGGGACTCAGCTTGAAAAAGCAAGAGGTTATGTTCCTTCTATCTAGCCAGTATCTGTATTCAAAATTTTCAAGATTCACAATAGCTGGATTCAAGAAGGCAGATTGGCCACTCACTTGCAATATCCATTCCAGCAGTTCAGAGACCTCACCACCAGGTATTTGGGGCAACATCAGATCCATATGTGCCACACACATACTTGAAGGTAAAGGAAAGCCATGCCAAAAATGTTATTCTTTATGAATTATTTTAATGAACCAAATATGAAGTGACAAACACAGGTCAAGGAAAATAACACAAAACCAGACCCACCAGCTGCTGACAGAAGGTAAAGATACAAGAATAGTCGAGGATGATTTGAGGGCAAAGAAGAAAGCATAGTGAGAGATAATCATTCTTGCCAAGAATATCAACCAAATAACCAAATCACATAATAGCTTCAATTTCATGTCAAGTGCTTAAATAAGGTCTCTGGTTTGTTTCTTAACACAGTGAGTCCACAGAACAATAGGGAATGGGCTATCCCTGAATTCATGGCAACAGGTCCTATAGAGCATATTCCAGATTTCTCCAAATACTGGAGATAAAGGTGGCTAAAAAGAGAAGCAGAGAAAGTGAGGACCCTTTGTTACCCAGCCAGGTCTCAGAAATGGAATGTGTTTTCTAGAGCCCGGAATCTTTGGCATAGGTTCCTTTTCAATGTCTGCGCGAGTGCTTTAATCCCATGACTGTGAAGGTTGCAGCAGTCAGTTTCTCATACACCAGAAACATAAGAGCAGCAGTAAGGACTGTCTGCAGGAGCTTTGCTTCAAGGCCTTTGTAAAGTCCCACTAGTCCAAAACGCCTAAGGAGAAGAAAAAAAAGCAAACAAGAAAGCAAGTATCAATAGCTTTCTGCAAGTAAATCACTACAAAGAAGAATCAATATCACAGGTTAATGATAACTGTAGGAATCTTAAACCCATTCTTGATCTTGAGCCAGCTATGTTTAATAATATTTTAAAGAAAAAATCCTGCAGATATTTAAGGTCTTTTGTGCAAGAAACCTGCTTCTTTTCAAGCTGACAGGCAAAATGAATTAGTATCCATATGTATCTTTGATGCCACTGACTGTACAAACATTCAGGAGAATTTGGGTTTGTGGGCTTACTCTACAACATATTACAAAAACCAGGTTGACTCAAATGTCAAGTTTAAGGGAGGCAAAAGCAAACTAAATCCAGATCCAGCAACATTTTCAAAGTATTAGTAATACTCAAGTCTTCTATATCATGGTAGGAGAAATAAAATCAGAAAGCTCACCTCACTCTCTGTTGAAGAAGGTAAAGAACATTTCTAAGACTGCCCAGTGTTCGGTTCTCTGGGTTCAACCTGTGGTGTCCAAACTGAAAAAAAGGAAGAGTATTTTGCTGTACTACTTCCCCACTGTGCTTGGCAGAGAACACCATACATGCATGAAATCTGGAGAGCCTACCCGAAACTTCTTTTAACATTTTCCACGTTACATGGCCATCAGCAGAGAACCGAGGCCCAAAGCTCACACTGCAAACATCAAAACCGTACATTCTACTGTAATTTGATTTGGTTTTAAGATGGATTCTAACAAAGGCCATATTTCCTCTCTTTCAGTTGCTCTGGAGGAAGCAGTTTTCAAGATCTCAAAAGCACAACTTGGAGAGTTTCAGTAGAGATATGACACTCAAAGCAAGTTCTTTCTTGCTTTCTCAGCTTTCACTTCACAAAGATTCAGATCCTCACACATCTGCAAATCATTACTACAAGGAGATTGCATAGTTGAACATCAAATTGATCTGCCCAGCAATGGTCTTGGAGCAAACACTTAGATGTCAACTGCTGAGAAAGAATTCAAAATTGTTTGATCCACCTACCTGGCCTAAAAAATATTTCTCTTTTACTCACTGCACTTGCTTACCTCAAGCTGGTTTTCAGTAGGCATGATAGCTGCTGCTGCAGAGTTAAACCAGCAATTTCAGCAACTCCTTTTTTAGCACTCATTGATACTTCTATCTGATACAGGTCAAGAGTACTGTCAGCAAGCTGTAACTATGAATTATTAATATACAAGAGTAGGCACACTTGTATTTGTAACAGCCCAGCCTAATAGCTTTCAAAGCCTGTATTAAGCTTCTGTGCTAAGAAAGGTGAACTTGAGCAAATGCATGTAGATGAGTTTTTCCCCAGTGCTCAGGCAACTGTTACTATGTAGGTATAAGAAATTAGCATTGACAATAGGTAAAGTATGCCAGCTGATTTAGGCAGCTCAGAAATTTTAAGAAAATGCTAGGATGATACAGGTTCCTTTACGATGTGTCTTAACTTGGGTGGAAACAGCAACAACAGGATCCTAGTGGAAATCTCCTGTTATCAGGTAAATATGCGCTCAAGATCCACAATCTTCTCATCAGCAACTACCCATTTGCTATTGATAAATCAATGTTAAGAATTATTGCCAAAGGCTCAGACATGCTCCCCAAAATATTGCTAACCAGGCTCCAAGTTACAGTGTCAGTCACTACCCAGATTACTCATAGGCTTCCACACTACACCACAATTAGGTGCTTCATTCTCCTCTTTTCTCCACCACTAGACAATTTTTGTACTACAAAGGTTCATCAAGAGAGAAAAAATCATTAGTTTTTCACTAAGATGGTAACACTTCAGTGTTTACTGCAGAAGATTTCCCAAAGAGACTGTGACAGAGAAGAGAGATTTTAGTTTTAAGGAGAACTTTCACATCCGGAATCACTGAGAATATTAATGGTATTGCTGTACCTTCAGAGGCAAATTTAGTTTATCTGCTCTTTACTGACACATAGGCTAAAGAACAGTTTCACTGTATAATGAGTAACAACAGTGTTACATAGTCTTAATGACTGAAAAGGAGAGAGACATACCAAATGGCAAAGCTGGAAGCTGCTACCACTGTCAATTACGCAGGATAACTGTCCATTATATGACAGCAAGAAGAGAGCTGTGCCAAAGAATTGAAAGCAAAGGTGTAGAGACTTTATTACAAAGAACCCTAATAACTTTCAAAAAAGAATAAGCTTCTAAAGGTTTAAGTTTAAAAAGAAAAAAAAAGTCCTGTACTACTTGTATGACAAAATTTAGTTATGATGTGTAAGTTTATATGAATTATATTGAGCTTATATTAGTTTGTGTGTAAATCTGCTAAAACTCTTTCCAGAAAAAACCTGCAACTATATGTAACTTTTTAGTCATGCAGAATATTAATTCTGAAAGTACTAAGCTTTTACTCATAACCTTCTTTTTAACATCATTTGTGTGAGTGACAAAAACATCAACTAGAACAATGCCAACTTCAGATCAGAAAACAGATCACAATGTCGAGCAAGTCTGAACTGGATAGCACAGATGGCACAGACACACATTTCTGCTGTCCTCAACAGACATGTCCAGGGCTCCTGGCTATTCTTTCATAGAGCAAAGGGACAGAAATCACTCCAAGTGACTGCAGAACTACAGACAGGGTCCTTGTGTTCCCCATCATTACAGGGAGAGGATGGACTGGCACTGGATTATTTTTTGTTGGTTTTTTGTTTGTTTGTTTGTTTTACACTGTCATAAAGAGTCAGAAGAATTTTGTTCAAAAAGCTAAAAGGAGACAGTAAAAACATGAACCCTCATGATTATAGACACTTCTCTAGGAACCATGGAAAGGAACAAGGGCTGAAACTGTTCTGTGGCTGCAGCCCCATGAAACCTGCACTGCTGTGCAGTGCTCAGAGCACTCCAACTTTCCTTCCAGTTCTCCTTCACACCAGGAGAAAACAGGAGCATCACAAATTAAACACAGACTGATGTTGCAACTTCTCCAAACAGAGCTATTTTTGCTTAAATGTTTTTCTGTATCTGCCACTCCAGTAACAGAAGTCTGTGTTATTAGTTTAGCTACTGAGATGTGTCTTGGCTGTTAAAACAGGATAAGGCATTTAAAAAAAGCACTAGCTCAGCTGATCAAAAATTATGAAGACTTCAGAAAAGATGACTGCTGAGAAAATTGCACAGTAAGTATATCCAAGTCCTCTTGCTTTGAAATATAGCATCCTAACTATCTTTTACAGGCTAGGAAAATCAAGGTACATTTATTACACTCCAATTAGAGAGTTACAAATTATTACAGAACTTCCTTGACAATTACTTTTTCCAGATGAACAATTAGCAAGAAAATTCTCTTCTTAGAGAAGTCTGAAAAGTGATCCTCTTAGCATGGAAGCCTTGTTTTCAGTAATTCAACTCATTCTCCAAATTTGTCCAAATTTTAGAACACACACAAGGGCTTTACCATATGGGCAAGTTAAGGCTTCTCCTTACTTAGAAAAATATATTTCACGTGGAAACACTTATTAATATTTAACTGTTACAGAGTTTAAAGCACAGAAATTAAAGTACAATATGCTTATGGATCGCCAGGTCTTCTCCTTCCCTCCTACTCCCTAGTTTTGTCTTGTGTCAGTATTACAACAATATTGGTACACACTGAAGGCAGCAGCATTATCCAGCATATAAACAAATTGCAAGTAAGAATAAATGCAAGTGTTTCCATTACCACTACAATTAGTCTACATGGCCAAGCAAGTGGTTAGATATTATTTATGAGGGAGCTCAGCTTCCCCTGATGAATCACATTCTGGACACTGACAAGGTCAGACCACCATCTGAACAACAAAGCCTATGAATAGAACTTTTTTTTTCTTTATTACCATAGGTCAGCTGGAAACTGACTGGTTTTAGAAGATTTAATTTTAACTTCCCACTTGACACATTTTCCATTTATATTCCAAAAAGTAAATGTACATTTTTGTAGTGTCCAAAAGCAGTACAATGCATCAGCTTCTATGAGACACTGAATGAATACAATACCCTGGCAATGCTACCAGCTACTTGAAACAAATGTGCACCAGTATACCAAAGTCAATCAAAACCAAAGAGGAGAGACATTCTAACCAGTGACCTGTACTGGGAAAAATGCCTCCCAAAACAATGGGTCCATTAACACAAATAAAAACAAGCCATGTGAACAAGGCTTGTATGATACAGAGTTACCCTGAAATGAAATTATTACTTACCCGCAGAATTGATTGTACTGTTTGCAGAGGATAAGTGAGGGTGGTGGCAACTGCTTTGGCTATTGCACCAATGACAAAAGCATCCAAAGATGTGAGCTGCCCAATAGAGAAAGAACATATTTACTTCCACATAGTACCAAAACAGCCAATTACCCATTTGTATTTGGGGATTCTGTACTGGTACCTGCTACCAGATTATTTAAGGATCTTTGGCATAAAGATTTCATGAAATCTCAGGGTCTTCTCATTTTAAAGAGTTGGTTATGATTCAACTAACTTACTTCCCCCATCTTAAATTTATTTGTAACTCCCACCTGTTTTTGCATTTCTCAATATAACTGGACTACTAAAGCATGGTTGATATAAAGCCATACAACTAGATCACTTTAAAGCACCAAGAGTAGACAAATGATAAGGAAGTATCATTTAAATATATCATCAATCAATAAGCATTTCAGTTTTTGCAACACTGAAACCAAAAAGTCACACGGTGCTTGTGAAAAGCTGACAGTGAAAGATTCCTTGAACATCATTCTATATTCATGAAACATAATCACTACACTCCCAGGCAGAATTTTAGTCTCAATGCCATAGGCTAAAAATCTCATCCCCTATTAGTTAAGAACCCCTGCTGAAGCCCATCCTCAGCAACAAAGCTCACACTGCTCCAAATGGATGCAGCAAATACATTGTTACACCCTATGCTGATTACAGTGCATCTCAGTCTAACAGTCTGAATTAATCATGGAATGTAGCAGGTGCCCATATCAAAATACACTCAAAATAAATTCTAAAATATATTGATTGCAACCTAAAATATCCTCACACATGCACATCTTTAAAAAGGTGAACCTGCTATATTTAAGTAAACCAGGAAAATACCAAATTTATTTTTACTAGGTAGAAGAATTTGTTCCAGGAATCTCTTCCCTAGGGATATGAAAGATTCCCATCTCATTTCATGATGCTGGACCATTTTTAGACACACTAATTCAAAAAATCACTCAAAAATACAAGAACCAAAACCAAACCTGTATTCTGAATTTGTTCAAGTGATGCATATCTAAGAACCTGTCTTATAACAGAGCATGTTCATCATCTCAAAACATACTCACTTGCAGCTGCTTTTTCAAAAGCTTTCGTTTAAAGCCTTCATAAAACATGAACTGTATGGCAGGATTGAAGACCAGCAGCAAGGAGGGGAAAGTACCATTCCACAGAGCTAAGACTCCTTCATCTCGTATTATCTGATGAAAGGCATCTGAGACAAGAGGTGAGGAAAAAAATCATAAATATTTTGAGTATAAAACTCTGAATATAAAAGGTATGAGAAGTGACTCCTAAAGCCTAATACTCAAAGTGTATAAAAATCCACTGCAGTCTTTTATGCAAGTATTTTTATCTTCCATTTTAATTCAGAAGTTAACAGAAAGGTAGTGACACAGGAGGTTCTTGCTCACATCACCATTAACATAAACAAAACTTATAATCTGCACAGGCAGCCCCCTCTTTTATGTTTCACAAGTGTGGCATCCACATTAAGGTTTTCCAAAACCAAAAATACAGTAATATTTAGTTGGTTGGTTGGTTGGTTATAAAGGGAAGACAGCCTGAACATGTGAGTGATTAAAGAGATTAAGGTGAGTGAAGTTTAATTTTCAGACTGTCTGTCCAAACTCAGACTCCCAACTGCCAATTCATGGGGTTCACTACTGTTCCATTTTCTGTATGATAACATATCTGCCCTTGCAAAATGTATTTTAGTTACAGGAGGGCACACTGCAAACTCCTAATTACCATCACAAACAGCTAAGTTCAGTTTCCTGTAAAACTCAATGACTGCAAAGCGACAGGGTAGCATAGAGACTACAGGGTGAAATCAGTTATATGAACAAAAGCCTTCAAAGTCCTTGATACATTTAATTCCGTTGACTTCTCTTTGCCTGAAGACAACAACAGGTGCTTACCTATTATGCCTCTGTAATTGGTTGGTACAATGTCTTCATTTCTGAATTTTGCTCCCTGCAGCTTCAGGCGTGTGTTCACTACCCAGAGAGGGGTGGTTAAGAGTACATTCACTACTCCTAATGCAAAACACAGCACAAAGGAAATCAGCAAAAAACAGAAGATTTCAAATGTTTTCTTATCCCCTTTTCCCCCAATTCACATGCTACTGAAATTTCTGGTAGGAAGAAGGAAAAAAACCAACACAACATATAGGAAAAGTAAATTATAATTTGCACCCTAATTCCTGTAGCCTTTGTTCCAAAATATACTATACTTACGTGGAATTTTACCACAGACATATAGCCAACTTAACAATTTCCTTCCTTACTTCCACCAGCTATTCAGCCAGTCATTATACCTACACTGAAAGTATAAGAAACTACTAACTCCCCCCCACCCCCAAAAAAACCGGAAACCCAGAGGTCTTTTCTACAGGTTTTTTTCAAAATCAGCTTGTTTCTATGCATTCACATGAGCAGTAGTCCCTGAAGAATATTACTGGCAAACACAAGGCCCACAGTGGTAACTTTTCACAATGAGTTTGCTAGAAAAGTTACTAATGTTATCATCCCTTCAAAGAAGGCACTGCAGCATCCACGTAAGAGGATGGAATAAAAAAGAACATACAGTCCCATTAGACCTGCATATATCTAGGAACTTCCTGTCACTTTTAGATGACAACCTAAAACCAAGTCTGCTTACCGTAGTTGAAATTATTTCAAAATTGACATGTATCTTTTCCTCTGAAAAAAACCCAACTATCACCTTTCCCTGCCACTTGCCTTCAGCATCTTAGTGACAATGCTTAGATACCTGGTAAGCACCACACCAGACACAAATATCATACTAAGCCACAAGAGCACTCTGTTTTGTGACAGAATTCACAACAGGAATGGTTTATTCATCTCCTTAGGAGGTGGGGAGGCCACAGAGGAGCAATCAGAAAGAAGCAGGTCTGCAGATAGTGGGAGGTGTGAGCACTCATGGTGATCTCCAGAGGACTTCATAAAGAAAATCATTAGACAGAATATACCAAAAATACATTCTTGACAGAATGGAGATTTTAAAGTATTACCTGCAACAACTCCAAGAACCAAGTCTTTTCCAGTGGTTGAATGCTGACCTTTGACCCAGAGGGCTTTAAGACTATTAAATGTATAAAAATAAACAAAATTGGAGCAGCAAAGGCTGGAGATAACAGGGAACCATCCTCGATATGGTGCCAACCTAATGGAGAGCAAAAAGTCACAGTAAGAATTAGCAAAGTATTTATGTGATCTGGTTGATTTTATGTGTTCCTGGAGGATCCCAGACATACAATGCTGTACGCTACAGAAAGTACTAACTGGATATGTCCTTACCAGCAAGGGTAACAAACCATACTTAACTCCTGAGTAAGGAAAAAAATTATCTGGATTCTCACACAAAATTCAAAAATTGAAGACTAGTTACTGAAATGCATATACTCCATCTAGGAGAGTTTTGCAAAGGGTGCAACCTGGGGACACGAAATACACAGATGGGAAGAATTTCTAACAAATGCCTGACTGTAAAACCTAGGGCAAATCAGTCAGGTAAGTGAGAAAAAGACATTACCTAGTTAAATTATACTAGATTAATCACAGATGAAAAACTAAATATCATCCAAGTCTGTCTTGATTTATGAATGATTTTGTAACAGCCGACTAACAAAGCTCCCTTCTCTGACAGGCCTGATGATCCTGTAAAACAGGGACACCTCAATAGCTGTCCTACATTCCCAACACATTCTACAACACATCCAAAAAAAGATAATGACACATCTTCACTGAAGTTGAACAGGTAGAGAGCTGGTATCATGTTAGCATAAAAAATCACCCCAACAGTAGTAATTATGGAGGCTCTTCAGTATTCATTAAAATAATAGGAGTACATAGAATTTAAGCATCTCCAATGAGACTGTAAAAGACGCAAGGCTGGTAAACGCCATATCTGACTTTTCTTAAAATGTAAATGCTACTTTTTTGTCTCAAATCCA
This sequence comes from Drymodes brunneopygia, assembly GCA_013400955.1. Taxonomy (NCBI): domain Eukaryota; kingdom Metazoa; phylum Chordata; class Aves; order Passeriformes; family Petroicidae; genus Drymodes; species Drymodes brunneopygia. The sequence continues at coordinate 15,005 of VZTZ01013195.1, read as the reverse complement.
TCAAGTACTTCTCCCTCCCATGTAACTGGGAATACACCTTATTAATAAGGTGCTTCTGAAGTTACAGGCTTAGTTAACCATAGAGTTACAAATTAACTGATTATACAGTTATTCATAAGCCAAAATAAACCAATTCTTACATTACCTATCTCTCCTGTGCTGGAAAAGAAAGGGAGAAACATCCTCTAGGGATCATGTCCTCTAACTGAGAGTGTTAGTTTGGGCTTGGTTGACATACTAAGAACAATTTCTGATGATTTTCAAATGAAACATCTTGCAGTACAAAACACGAAACTAAAACAAAACCCATGAGTTTATATTAATGACTTCAGTTGTCAGTCTCCATGATTCCCCACAATCTTGAGAAAAACTTGCTGTGCACTAGTGAAAACCTTTCAGATTACCTAGAAAAGGATGGAAGTGCAGGGAAGAATGCAAAGTTGTTTGATAAACTTCTGCAGGAAGTCCTTTAGCTCAACCTATTTGCTTTTTCTAGATGAGAGAAGCAGTCTCACAAAAGTATGGTAATGAGATGTGAAGAAAATGTTTATGATCTCACATCACATTTCAGATTTGCTGCTGTTTGGTTACTTCACACAGATCTCTAAATTAGTACCATTGCTTTGTCAGGCCTTCCCAATACCTTTAGAAGAAGCAATGTTCCTCTCTTGCCAGAGCTACTGATTTTTCTATTTCACAGGAAAAGTAGCATGACCACTTTTGCAGTCTTTCCAACTCAGTTAACTTCTTAATGTTTCTTTTTTCCTTTCCTTTTTTTTTAGTTGAAATTTCCTTGCCACTCTCACATGGCAGAGGTAATGTGGGAATGTGAACAAGAGACATCAGCTGGCAGAGAACTCCTGATGTGCAGAACTGCCCAGGTTCAAAGGTGACTGAGCATTATGGGCCAAGTTAAACTTTTGTCAGCTTTAATGTCCTGGAAGCTCTAGTCTACTTAGGAGTTCCAGGGATTCAGTTAGGAAAATACTTTTAACAATGACAGGGATACAACTGTTTTTCCCAGCCAGCTCAGCTCAGGCTATGACAAATACTAAAGCACAGCACTGCTGAAAGTTAACTGCTTTTAGATAGATATTGAATCCCACCAGCATAGAGTGTCATGTTGTTCACTTCTACATGCTTAGGAGAAGAAAAAACCTTCCAACTGGGAAACATGTCTCAATTCTCCTTTTGAAAGTGGCTCAGTTGTTCGGGAGTTTCATCTTGGTTATTGAGAAATTAAGAATCCACCTAAGAATCCAGACAAAGCTGGTTGATCAGGTATATGAAGGTACATTTGCATTTCTCAGGAGGCACAGCTACCTCACTAATGAAGGCACAGTTACATCACTGAACAGATCAATTGCATAAGGTGCTCAAGAAAGTTAATCCTAGTTAGCTGAAGATGAACACATAAGATGATGCAAGTCATATCACACTTGTGTGGAGACATTTCAATTCGGAATAAAAATCTGTCCACACAAATACAGGCTAAAAGTTCCACTTTAAAAGTATATTCAAATTAGTTTTAGAGCTTGTCTTCAATAAGATAAGCAGAAAATTAGTATCTACTCACAGGCCTTCTTCTTTGATTATTTCCAAAAGGACTGCTGGTGTTGTCTTTGACTTCCGCTTCTCATCAACTGGAAAACAGAAGAATCAAACTTTTAGATGATTCATATTTTTAGCACTCTTTTTCAAGTCCTTATCCTTGCAATTCGAATATACCCTACAAGCACATGTTTCTTCTTCCTCATAAAGGATAGAAATTCCCCATTTCTCCTTATTTTCATTTGCTAGGTAATACTACTTCCTTTTTTTATTCTTCCCCAGACTGGCAGGCTCTATTGTGCTCCAGAGTATCTATAATTACCAGTTCTGAAAAGTTGTGACATGAACTGAAGGTACGTTCCCCTTAGGTAGAAGGCTAGAATTGGGCCTGCCTAACTGCTCCAAATATTTCTTGGACAGCAGACTAGTAGCAGAGCAACGTCCTACAGTTCATCTGCAAACAGCTAAGCCTTAGCAAAGCAGTCTGTTCCTGCGCTGAAAGCTGTTCATTTCTCAGCCACACACTTCTGATGACCTGGCTGATGATCTCCCTCCAGTTCTTATAGAGCTTTAGTCATAGCACCAAAATGCTTGGTGATTCTGTGACTTTTGAATAGAAAATAAAGTGTTAGAACAATACAGTTTATATCCAGAGGCATTTTTGCAAGCATTGGATATTCCTAATCTCAGTTCTAACCCTGATTTTTTCCTTTAAACCATCCTCAGGAATAATTCTGGTTTTGCTTTCCATGATACTGTCCCTGCATTTTGAAGTGTTCTCAGCAGCCAAAAACAACAACACACAAATATAATCCTGTGCAATCTCACATCTTTGCTTTTCGGTTTGGTCTCAGATAATAATTTAAAAGCCATGTCTGTCCACAGATCACACAGCCTTTTCAGCTAATTAAAAGGTTGCCCAACTTTCAAAAGGAAGAATTACCTTCAACTGGAAAAACTGTGTTAGTGCTTCACAGTTAAAAATCCTGTCCATGTAGAACACCCCCCGCTATAACCACCCTCACAAGCACCCAGGCCAAGATGAACAGAAACGTCATTGTACAAAGAAACTAGATATTGAGACTTACCCTGAAGTCTAAGCCTAGCTGTATCCAAAGGAAAAAATACAGTCATTGCAGTCATACTGCCCTGAAAAACAAAATAAACTCACTATATAGTGTATCAGTTGCTTATACAGTGCCTGCTAGACTCTTTGTAACCCTTCACTTCTCACCCAGAAACCAGTCTGCTGAGCAGGTTTAAAAAGGGGGTAAACTCCATATATAACAATGCATTTTTTTGGTCCCATACTTACAAATGAGGGGGATTTATTTCTCTTGCATTAGATCAATCTAAAATTAAAACCATTAAAAGCGTTTTGCCAAAAGACACAGTTTTTGAAGCCTGAAAGTTGATCTACTGGACATCAGAAAACAAACACATTGCACTTTCTCTACCGCCCATTAGCCTCAAAAAGGCCCTGGTTGGTGTAAACCTGTTTTCCATGCATCAGGTGGCTGCTAAAGCTGTGGCATCTCTTCCATTAGCAGCCGCGCAAACTGTTAAATGGTGGGAAGACACTCAATGCTGTGTTTAAAGTACAGTGCACAGTGTGACTTGAGCTCTTCTAGAGCTGTCTTATGCCGTACATCTAAGTGAGCTTTGCCTCTGGAAATACTCCAGCTCCCGAGCCAACTGCTTGGACCTATCTCTACAACCAGCAGCAGAGGATTATTTTTCCAGCAGTGTTTCCACACTAAAACAACTCTGGGTTGAAGTCTTAACCAGACTTAAGTTTCTCCAGTTTTTGTAACACCACACAGCAGACAAAAGGAAAGACTTGGCCACAATTACCTGGTTATTTTAACCCATTTAGTTTGGGTTCTTGCCAAAACAGTTGGTTCTGCTCTCCCATGTACTTGTGCTGTGAATGCTCATTCTCAGTACCTACCACGTATCCAGCTGGATAGCAAGTAAATTAATGAACCCATCTGACTGAAAATTTGTAAAAAGCACATCTCAGTTAGAATGTCAGTGCCAGCACAAAAGAAGTGCCAGAAAGAGCCATAACGAGAGCTGCATTACTGCAATCTTGAAGGTGGCTTCAAAACGCAGGTACACCTATGCACAGAACAAGACTGCACAGTCACTACAACTTCCAGCCTTCCCCTGCTCAATTTATCCTGCTTCCATCCTCCCAAGGTGAGATTTATCCTGGATCCTACTCTCAATGCAATGCAACACACAGCACCAACACACACGCACTTGCGCTCATAATTAGAAAATGGAAATGAGGAAATAGTCGGGCTAGTGTCACACAGGACACAATGGATTTGTGGCCACAAGACATAGAATAGTCTAATTCATCTGGAAAGGACCTGCAATGATTACCTAGTCCAGCTGCCCCCACCCCACTTCAGGGCTCACCAAAAGCTAAAGCACATTAAGTGCATTTTACAAATGCCTCTTAAACACTGACAGGCATAGGGCACTGACCACCTCCCTAAGGAGCCTGTTCCAATGTTTTACTGTCAAACCAGTTTAAAACTTATATGGAACAAAACAAGAGAACATCATGAGATAACTAAGCTGACCCAAAAGATGATTGCACATAAAAAGCAATTTGTACCCTCTCCCCTTCTTTTGCTAAACTGAGGGACATAGAAGAGCCAAGCAACTTTCCTCCTGGGTTTACAAATGGAACAACTCAACTACATGATGAGGAGGCTGCCAGAAGCATCAATATGGAGGAGGCAGGACTTCACGGCTAGAAGAAAGGAAAAGAGGGAAGAGCAGGACCTGTTCTTTCCCCAGCAACAAACGCCCTCGAGATGCACTCAAGATTCCTCGCTAAACTGCACTTGAGACCAGCAGGTAAGGTAATGCTACTGCTTGCAGGAACAAATGCTGCCATGTATTACCCTGCACTGCTGGAAGGGTGAGGCTTTGCTGTCAGCCTTCCCACCATCTCCCTGTCAGTGCTGGATCTCGGTGGTTTGCCAAGTCACATTACCACTGAATAATCACAGGGACAGGTACAGACTGGTTCATGTAATCCCAGGCTCTTGGTCAACTGGATTTGCACCCCTGCCTCCTCCAACCAGGCAGCATAACTTTCTGGGCACCTACACGATGATGCAAACACAGAAACTAATCTGGCTGAAAAACAACTTTTTCCACTGGGCTACTTCTTCAGTCACATCAGCTCACTGACCAGTCACAGCACCAGATGAACAACCGAGCAGTAGCCAAGAGGTGGCCAGAAAAAGTGGCCTGAGGTGACTGCTGCCAAGAAGATGTGTGCAGGTCCGCAGCCTGAAGCTTGGCTTTATAAAGAACAGTAATGACAAAAAATATGAAACGTATAAAAAAACGTAACTACTATTTTTCAGCCACCATTCAGCCAACGAAGCAGCCTGAGTGCTCTACAACACTCCCATAAAATTCTCATCCCTACAGCTTTTGCAACAGAAAGATTACATTTTAGCTACATGCAGAGTTAAACAATACTTATGTAATTCAATTAAAGTTCACAGGAAGTCAAGCACTGTTGTTTTTTTTTTACTGTTCACAAAACTATTCCTTCATCTCAAATTTGACTAGGTTGCCTAGAAGGATTATGAACTTTCAGTATATTAGAATACAAACAAAAGTTACCATGTTGTGGTCTGACATATGCTTTTGACACATTAGCTGAACATAATTCTAGGTTTATGGCTGGATTTATAAGCTTGGTTCTCACCACAAACTTTGTTCAGGGGCACAACCTGATTACAGCAATCTGTATTTGAGGTAAGAAGCTAACAGCAAGGTCTAGAAAGTATCGCTGACTTCTGTAAAAGCCAGCAAAATAAAAATGTGTAGTGTTTCAATAATGAAATAATTTGAGAGAGTTCCACTTTTTGAAAGCAGAAACAAAACCTCCACTGCCTTTGATGTTTAAATAAGCAGACTTCAAACAATTTAAACAGGAGACAAAAATCTTGTGTTTATTTATAATAAAACCAAAACATCCCTTAGAGTCTTTTTTTTTTTTCCTTTTAGAAGCAGCCTTAATAACAGAATCACTAAATTGTCAGGGTTGGAAGGGACCTCTGGAGATGACCCAGTCCAACTCCCCTGCCAAAGCAGTGTCACCTAGAGCAGGTGACATAGGAATGCATCCAGGTGGGTTTTGAATGTCCCCAGGGAGGGAGACTCCATGCCCTCCCTGGGCAGCCTGTTCTAGTGTTTATCGTTCAATAACATTTAGCAACTTTCATCCTGTAAGAGACACGAGGAGTTCTATCAGTATGCCCAATCCAACATACTACATACACTAAAATTCTTAATCTGTTGGAAGAAGAAGGCTGCTATTTAAAGCTAGCACTCTGAAAAGAAAAATTCAAGGGCTAGCCATACTAGGAAATCTACACAAATTAAAGGCGANGGCCAGCTCTGGGCTGCCGCGCGCCGCCCACACGCCCGCCGTGGCTCCCGCCCTGTCACGTGCGCCGCCGGTCCCGCCCCGCGAGGGCCCCGGGATCGGGGGGGAGCGGCGGAGGCGTCTGGGATGGAATCTCTCGTGGGGCCTCTCGGAAAGATACAGCGTTAGGGTGTCCGGGAAATGCGTGCTTGTTCCTTCCTCTCTAACTACAATAGCGCCTGTTCTCTCCGCCAGCAGCTTCGCATCTCTTCGAGAAGAGGCCGCCGAGAGGGGAGCTCATCAGTGGCTGTCAGCATCTGAAGGGAGGGTGCTGAGAGGTNCTTTCAGTATATTAGAATACAAACAAAAGTTACCATGTTGTGGTCTGACATATGCTTTTGACACATTAGCTGAACATAATTCTAGGTTTATGGCTGGATTTATAAGCTTGGTTCTCACCACAAACTTTGTTCAGGGGCACAACCTGATTACAGCAATCTGTATTTGAGGTAAGAAGCTAACAGCAAGGTCTAGAAAGTATCGCTGACTTCTGTAAAAGCCAGCAAAATAAAAATGTGTAGTGTTTCAATAATGAAATAATTTGAGAGAGTTCCACTTTTTGAAAGCAGAAACAAAACCTCCACTGCCTTTGATGTTTAAATAAGCAGACTTCAAACAATTTAAACAGGAGACAAAAATCTTGTGTTTATTTATAATAAAACCAAAACATCCCTTAGAGTCTTTTTTTTTTTTCCTTTTAGAAGCAGCCTTAATAACAGAATCACTAAATTGTCAGGGTAGGAAGGGACCTCTGGAGATGACCCAGTCCAACTCCCCTGCCAAAGCAGTGTCACCTAGAGCAGGTGACATAGGAATGCATCCAGGTGGGTTTTGAATGTCCCCAGGGAGGGAGACTCCATGACCTCCCTGGGCAGCCTGTTCTAGTGTTTATCGTTCAATAACATTTAGCAACTTTCATCCTGTAAGAGACACGAGGAGTTCTATCAGTATGCCCAATCCAACATACTACATACACTAAAATTCTTAATCTGTTGGAAGAAGAAGGCTGCTATTTAAAGCTAGCACTCTGAAAAGAAAAATTCAAGGGCTAGCCATACTAGGAAATCTACACAAATTAAAGGCGACTTTTTAATTTGCAAGCGTCACATGAAAAATTAAATTCAGTAACCGACACAAACCTCCTCTGGCTGCACTGCGCTCGCTTTACATTTTGATTAACACCTTTGCGCTGCCTCACCCTTCGCAACTCCTAAGCACTCATGAGGCCGCGGCAGGGGGCGATGCTCTCGGATTTCATAGCGGAGGTGCTGCCCCTCTGCCTGAGCTCAGATTGTCACCGCTGAAGTGATGCCCAGCTCCAGACGCGCCAACCCGGCTTTCTGAGGGGCAGCTCCCCGCGGCTCCCGTTGGCTCAGAGGCGGCTCCGGCTGCCCAGGCCCAACGCCGGCTCCCAGTTTCACGCAGCCTCGCGCGGATTCCTGGGCCCGGCCCGGCCGAACAAAGGCAGCCGGNGCACAGGAAGTTCCACCTGAACACGAGGAAGCACTTCTTCACTGCACAGTGACCACACGCTGGAACAGATTGCCCAGAGAGGTTATGGAATCTCCCTCACTGGTTCAAGAACCCTCTGAACACAATCCTGTGCCATATTTAATAGCAATAGTGCCGTTATTTCTCTTTTTAAAAGAAATTTCTCTTGAAAATCACAAAATAGTCTGAGTTGAAAAGGACTCAGAAGCGTTATCGTGCTCTGGGATGACCCTGTTGAAAAAGGAAAGCTGGACCAGATGAGCCACGGTGGTCCCTTTTCAACATGAGCCATTCTGTGATTCTGTGATTCCCTTTCCCAAACATTTAACGTAAGTATTTAATTACAACGAGGAAGCAATACTAAACTTCACATTCTGATTCTCCTTTCTGCTAACTACAGTCCGTTCTACCTACCTAAAGTCCAATATCTTCAAAGTAACACTTTTTCAGGATGATAATTTCTTCTTATTCCATGTGGACCAAACAAGTCTGATGCATTTTCAAGCTTCAGGGGATGTTTAGCCTGGAGAAAAAGAAGCTATGGGGGGACCTTATTGCACTCTACACATTAAAGGAGCTTGTAGCAAGGTGGGGGTTGGCCTCTTCTCCCAGATAACAAACTACAGGAAAAGAGAAAACAGCCTTAACTTGCACCAGGGGAAGTTTATATTGGATATTAGGAAAAATGTCTTTAATGAAGGGATTGCCCAGCACTAGAACAAGCTGTCCAGGGAAGTGGTTAAGTCACCATCCCTGGAGGTATTTACAAGACATGCAGATATCGCTCTCAGGGTCATGGTTTAGTGGTGGATGTGGCAGTGCTGGGTTTGTGGCTGGACTCAACCTCAGAGGTCTTTTCCAAACTAAACAATTCTATTACTCTATTTTGTTTACTCCTTTTTCCCACTGTGTAAGCCCTTGCTCCTCCTTTGCCATCATGCTGAGAACCTGTAGCCAAAGCACACTGCTACAAACAGAATATCTCCTGGCTGGTCACACCCTTTGGGAGCTGAGGATGCAGTGAGAAGTCCCAGCAAGGCAGCACGGGACACAGGTAGCTGCCAAAGCACAAGGGAGCTGTGGCTCACTGCAGTTAGGGCACACAGAGACAAGGCTATCAGACACACAGTTTGGGAAAATATCAATAATCCTACGGTGTCCTTTTAACCTTTTATGTAGGAGAGGTTCCACAAGTATGAAGGAGCTGAGGAAACTAAATTAGTTTGGACATGCTACAATTCATAACAGCACTTGGGAGATGATCCCCATATCTGTTCATATCTTGTTGGGTTTTTTCCCATTCTCATATCTTATACTGGTTTCCAGATTGCTTCAAGGTTTTGCCTGTTAATAATCACCCCCCTTTTGCTAGTTTCACCTATACTTCAGAAAAAAATCTATAATTAAGGATAGGAATGAACATTCTCTTTAGCTTTGTATCATGTTACTCTTTGGCTCTTCGGTTTCTATTGTTACTTCATCATCTTTCGTTCTCTTTCTGAAAGAAAGGAAGAATAACTTCATAACTTTTTCTTCCTAATTGCCATTCCTAGTCCTTCAGCCTCAACTCCACAACTGCCTTTTGTCTGAGCTGCAGGAGTTCCCAGTGCTTACAGCTGTGGTAGGAATCACCATACCATCCATTACTTAAACAAGGACAGGGCAGTTGGAACTGCCCTGAGTTTCTATCACATATTTGGGTAAGCCATTCCCCTTTGAGAAGATGTTCCTTCATCAGGTGACTAATATGTAAGATGCCCTGTGATGGATGCACCCCTTCTGACTGAGTGACAGTACTTTGGTTCAGGCATCACCAAAAAGGAGGCCTGACTGAAATCATCCCTGCCGTGCAAAGAATCGTCCTAAGCTGTATCTTATCCTGGAACAAAGGAGTTTAGGGCTCTCTTATCAGGAGCTCACAGTACCAGCCTGAGCCGGGACTAGCCAGAACTGAAACTGCTACAGCTGCACGTACACCAAAAGGGGTTCTGATTACAAGTCAGTAATTTTAACCTCTAAATAAATATCTGTAGCCCCCGTGAGCCCATTGGGCTCTCCTGTACTGCTCAGCAATGATCTCCCCCTCAAACAGGGATGGCTCCTAAAGTTAATGCTCAAGGCTGAAAGATCCCCTTTCAGATCAGATCAGAAAGATCTGATATCTATAATGAGGAAAGTGACATTTTACATTAAGCCTAAAGTATATTGTATACTAGATGCAGTTTTTTATAAATCTAGCTATAGTTTAATTATTAGAAGTATAGTAAGTAGTGGAGTGTTTGACCAGAGTGACAATTATTGTTTAAACAATAATTTAAAACATTGTTAAATCACTGTTTAATTACTGTTCAATTATTGCTTAATAACAATTCTAACACCATTCACTTTTCATTATGGTGTCAATTAATTATCTTTGATCATCATTTAATCATTAATAAAATCTTTTTAGTTACACCACGTTGATATACTCATAACAACTCACCCATGACACACTCCTACGTGCAAAAGACTCAGACCCTAATTTAGAATTAAGGCATACACAGGTCACTGGCTGTCTCCTGTCACTAAAGCAGGCAGGAGCAGCTTTACAAATCCAGGGAACAACTATGCAAAGTGACTCCACAATCAGGTCCATGAACTTTCAGGAGAAATGCCTCAAACAGGACACAGACTGCCATTACTGCTGTTCTTTGTTGTTTTGTCCCTCTTGTGTTAAGGGAAGCTTTCACCAGAGTCAGTTAATACTGCAGACTGGAATCCCATCATAAACATGCACCCAAATAACTATACTATATTTATAGCAATATTTTTAAGACAACACTATGCCCTGTATATATTGCAAAACAGAGTATTAACAGGTAATGCAAAGACTGCAACATTCTAAAAGCAACTTACTTTATTGTTGGAACATACAGACCTAGTGAAGCTGTCCAAGAAATACGAGAGCACACTACAGATTAACTTAAACAAGATTTGCCTTGTATTCTACCAAGGGGGGGG
>VZTZ01013183.1:0-18115 GCA_013400955.1 Drymodes brunneopygia | reverse complement strand
AATCCATCTACTGATATGAATAGTTGTTTGAAGGTGAGTACCACTTCCTGTGTTGGCTTATTTAACTTTCCGAATATGAAGATAGACTTCTGGGGGTTTTTTGGTGGGGTTATTTTTTGGAGTTGGAGTGGGGAGGGGATGGGGGCTGTTTGTTTGTGGGGTTTTTGTGGCCTGAGCTTTAGGGCACCCTGTTGAAGTTGCTTCTTTGAAAATTCCATTTACAATCACTGTGATGATGTATTAAACGTTGCTCTGATTTCAGAGCAACCTCAGATCCAGTCTGTTTTGTAAATGTTGGCAGCATTTTGTATTCATTTGTTACAATCATTTTGGCATTGGAGGAGTGTCAGTTGGACAATTTTTAGATATTTTTGTGAAATGTAAAATAAAAATGGATATAGGTAAGTACAGAATGCAGTGCTCTTAGGGATATGTTAGACAGTCACGGAAGGGGAAAAAACTGTTTATCTGCAGGAAAGCAGCAATGTAATCCGGTGTCATCTTTCTGCCTTCCAAACTGATCTCAGAGTACTCACAGTCAAAAATCACTTTTTACAGCATTGTGGGGGGGTTTCTTTTACCCTGTTTTCTTCTTAATGTCTTCTGAAACAGTTACAGTGACTAGAAACAAAAGCAAACTCTTAACATGCTGTCAAATTTGGGCATTAGGCTCTCTTTTTTTTTGTCTTCTAATTCCTGTGACTCACTGTCCCATTTTGAAGATGGGAACTGTTCTTATCTACAAGAAGCACATGTGCATACTGGCAGACCTTAGGCCACTTAGAATATGCCTGTGAAACTGTTAGTGCTTCTGAATTATAAACATACTTTTCTGGGTTTGATAGAAATACTATTTTAGACATAAGATCCATAAAATTGCTTACAATTATTTATAAACGCTCTTAGAAATATGCTTATTGAATCCTTATTGAATCATGGGTTTATGCTTCTTTTTGCTGGGGTTTTTTTCTCCTCTACAGAAATTTAAATCTATTTGCAATTAAAATGTGGACACTCTTTTCAGATATAAGGAAGTGTTGTTGTGTTGAAGTTGTGAACTTTGTTGTGCACGTTAAAACTGGCTACATCCTTTTTCTTTTAAAAGCAAAGATTTTTTTTCCATTTCCTCCTTAATAAGTAAGGAAATGAATAGGAGAGCAATTGCCGTGTGCAGATTGTGTAAGGTTTGTGTAAATGCTGTAATACACATTCTGTCAGGGTTTGGTAGGTATTAAGTATTATCTTTACACAACACCAAAGCAATCACTTATTTTACTTATGCTTTTTAATGGTAGTTTGTCTTCCCCCAGTCTTGAAAATTTTGCCTGTTTATTGCTCAACAGTTTGATAGACATACCTAATTTTTAACTCTTTTTTTTCTGTGTGTGTGAAAATTGTAAGTAACTTCTGTTTTGTGGACAGCTGCATTCTTTTTAAATGAACAAGGACCTGAGTTCTGTAAAGACATCCTGTTGTGGAGGTCATTTGTCTGGTGCCTTCTCTCTCACGTGCAAAATGAGTATCAATGTCCACACAATGAGCTGGATTAAGTGAACTCACCTCAGTTAGAAAGTGCAACCTCTGTTTCTGTTCTGGACCATGCTCTTTGCCCAAGCAGATCCTTTTGGTGGGAAAAGGTGATGGGAGAGGGGCAAGGGGGAAGAGATGAACGTTTCAGAATAAAGATATAAGAAAGGTGGCATGGGCAGGATGAATATTTTGATGGCAATGCAAGAATCAATGTGTTTAAAAACTTGTAATCCTAAATGAATGTCTTTCCTTATAGGCTGGAAAGGCTCTACTTCTCTCCCTAGGGCTTTGCAAGGCAGCCATGGCATGCTGCTCCTACTGGAACTGGCTGCTGTCATCTGCATAGGTGGCTGCATAGACTATAGGTACTCACTTTTCTGTGAGTAAATACAATGGAATGCAATATCACTTCAAATAGATAGCTGTGCCACTTAGCATACTTGGATTACTGGAGGAGTTATCCCATTGATTCCCACAATGTTTGGTGAGGCAAATGAGTTACAAATCATACAGATGGACCAGTATGGCTTGAGCTCTGTGTATGGTGTCACAATGTGGCGTTTGGGGTGTTGCTTTTTTTCTTGCTGCTGGTACTCATAGAATGCTGTACCAGGCTTCTCCTTAAAATTGCAAGTGTGCATTTGTATTTCTTTGAAATGTGCTTCCTTTCTCTCTGCCCCTCAAAGGAGTGCTGAAAGCAGCAAAAGCTAATAATAAAGCTAACTGTTAGTGTAAACACCAAGTTCCAGAAACAGTAGTTGATAATATCTTTTCTTAGGGAAACATATTTCTGTTTCTTTTTATGACCTAGGTGAGGAATGCTACTGTTAGGTGTTGGTAAACAGTAGTTTTGATTTCAGTTTTGTTTCTTTTTAGGTTCATGCTTATATCATCAGCTATCTGAAAAAGGAGATGCCCTCTGTATTTGGAAAAGAGAACAAGAAGAAGGAACTGATCAACAAATTGCCAGAGATCTACATCCAGCTGCAAAGGGAACACCATATCTCAGCAGGTGACTTCCCCGAAGTCAAGAAAATGCAGGTAAGATGGTAAAATACCATTCCACTGAAATAACTCTTAAATTTGTAGCAGGATTACCAAATTGGAAAAGGTAGAATGGAGTGCATCAGCATTACAGCTTAGGGTCTTTGGCAGTAGAGCAGTTGAAGTGACAGTCATTTGTCTGATAGGAAGTGGTACAGACCAAAACAGAATGGTAACTTGCTTAGTGTGCATTCACTGATACAGGACTACATAAGGAATAAGAAAATAAGGAATAAGGAAGCTGACTTTCTGTCCTTTTAGTCAGTACTTTATCCCTTCTGGCAGATAGTACTAAAGGCTTTGTGCAAATAAAATGGCAGTGAACACTCACAGGCGAAGGGGCTTCTTGTTTTGAATGCTAAAAGTGGTTACATTTAGCATTTCTGTAATGTTATCAAATATTTGTGTAGGTGAAGATATCCTTAGTTATAAGTTCATTTTTACTCTGTTCCCGTCTTTACTGATACTGTTTGCCAGTGAGGAATAAAGGCAATGTGTTACTTGAAAAGTGCAGCTTAAAACCTATTGCTTCTGAAAATAGTCTTTTGCTTTCTTCCTGTCCTATTAAGATTGTATTCTATGAAGGAGAGAGAGTGAAGTTCTTGGTTTATTCTCGCAACTAATTTTTAAATACCTTTTGTCTCTTCTTCTTTTGGACTTTCTGCAGTCTTTCAGCCAACTTTCTGACACTTTCTTAACCTATTTATTTCTGTTCTCTGATTTGAGATGAATTGTTTAGAAAGTATCCTAGGGAAAAACAAATAATGTTGTGTTAGCAGTGATTTCAAATTTATTCCTCAAGCCTCAACTGGCAATTTTTGGACCTCAGATCATAGGCTTCTTAAATGGCCTTTGAATTAGAGGGTAATTCAGCTTGGAAGTTGAAGAACAAGAGATCAGGAGCCTGCAGTTTGCTCTGACCATGGTTTAGTCATGACTGTGATGGAGGATATTTTCCAAATGTATCATTCTAACAGTATATGTGGTACACTTGCACAGCTAATCATCAAGAGTGACGATTGGCTGATTATCTATAGGAAGGCACAAGTTTCTTTCGTTAATTAAAATATTTAACTTGAGAATCAATTATTGGCATGAGATAGCCAATCACAGATGAAGCACAAGATGTATTTTAGCTAAGTTTTCACAGGCAGGATTGTTGGAAGGGTTTCATAAGTTAGGCTTTGAGAGGGGATTTTGTGGCAAAAGTTTCTTTCTTCCCTTGCTGCTTTTGTTTGTGGTGCAAAATGAGAGAATGAGAGATTGGATTATTGAAACAAAATTTGAATGAAACTCTTTTGAACTTACAGTGCACGTCAGTTAAGTTTCAGCAGCAGATGGCAGCAAATATGTACAGGACAGATCAAGTCACTTCTGTAATGAGGAGCAAAACTGTGAGAAAGCAAAATTGTGTGAAAAGAAAATTGTGCCAAAACAGATAGCAAGTTGACCTTTGCTTCCTGAGACTTATTGCACAGCATAAATTTATTCTGATCAGGTGCTGTAAATCAGGTGATTGTGTATGAAGGTCACCTGAACAGACCTGTTGCTTGTCTGTTTTTACCCTGTGCTTCAGATTTCTTGGGTTCATGTCATGATAATTTTGATATGTATAGGAGCAGCTCCTTGAGGTGATAGATGGGATTTGTTAAAGCAGTTTAACATTATCTTATGGAAGGTGGGAGATGGTGGTGGTGATGTTTGGGTTTTTTTAACCATTTCCACGGTAACTTTCTGTTCCTGGCTAGTATTTTGCATATAGAAAAAAATTAATAATTGACTAAAGCATTTTTAGTTTTCCAGCGCTGTGGTGCAAAACATGCTTGGGCTTGTGTTGGAATAGTACATATCACCTAGGTAAACATCTCACTGAGGTTAGTAGGATGAAAACTCCACGAATTCTTGAGGGACCATCTGATTTCATGAGTTCTGGCAGCACTATTGTAAAACACAGCTGCTGTTATCCCAGCTCAGCTTTTCTTTATCATCAAAGGACATGTCCTCCTGACCTAACCAAACCAAGAAGTTTAATCTATCAAATCAGATCAGTCCTGCAAACATTTGATTTTATTTTTGACTTTAAACACTTGCGTAAGTGCTAGCAGGACTGAGGACTTACTTGCATGCTTTCTTTGATGTTTGGAAAAAAATCATCAAATGGAAGGTTGCTGGGTAACATTCATCAACTGCTGTGGTTTTATCCACTGCATTTTGAAAATTGTATTGTAAATGTAATTAATAGACAACCTCATACACTGTTGTAAAATTGTCTTAGTGTGTTTGATCAAATATATTGGTTGTATGGTACATATGTGTCACGTTTTTGTCTCCTTCAAGAGAAGTTTCAGCTATAGAAACAGCTTCAAAGGATACTTACTTTAATTGAATTATTACTTTATTATTTTAATTTGAAGCCCATTCTTTAAACTTTTCAGTGTGTTGGAATAGTTTTTAACTTCTATCACTGTGTCATTCACAGGAGCAGTTGGAGAATTGTGACTTCACTAAATTTCATTCTTTGAAACCGAAGCTAATTGAAACTGTGGATAACATGCTGGCCAACAAAATTGCCTCCCTGATGAACCTAATCAGACAGGAAGAGAGCAACATGCCCACAGAGATGGTACATGGTGGAGCATTTGATGGCACCATGGCAGGACCTTTTGGCCATGGATATGGGGAAGGTGCTAAAGAAGGAGCTGATGAAGAGGAGTGGGTTGTTGCCAAAGATAAACCTGCTTATGATGAGATTTTCTACACTCTGTCACCAATCAATGGCAAAATATCTGGGATCAGCGCGAAGAAGGAGATGGTGACTTCTAAACTACCCAATAGCGTCTTGGGGAAGATCTGGAAACTTGCAGACTGTGATGGTGATGGGATGTTGGATGATGAAGAGTTTGCTTTAGCAAAACATCTCATCAAGATCAAACTGGATGGATATGAACTGCCTGGCACACTACCTTCCCACCTGGTGCCACCATCTCACAGGAAACCTTTCCAGACAGCAGAATGAACAATACACAGAGAAGAATGAGGATTTTGAAAATCCTACAGGAAATGTGTTGAAAATACCAAAATTTGAAATTAAGCTTAGATCCTTAAACCTCACAGCACATTTCACGCAAGCTACTGAAGTTATAAGCATGGCAGCAGGGAAACATTGGTGTAGCTGTCCCTGCTGACCTTCACTCAGACATGCTTATCACAAGTGCCTTATAATAGCTCTGTCATAAGGTGAAAATGTTTCTGTAGTCCTGGGTCCATGTCTCGCTGCCTTTACAACCATAAAGCAGAAAAGACCATGCACAAAAATTGCTGACCTTCACTAAACCTAAATACTTATCAACCCTAAGTTTCTCCAAACTCTTCTAAATAGCACACTGAAGCTCAAAATGTTAAATTCATCTGCCTATGGAAGGAACATTTAGATGCTAAAAATGTACTTAAGCCATTGAGTGAATGTCAGCGTCTCTATAGTCTAAGGAAAGTCTCATCTAAAAGGAAATTTTAATTTTGTTCTTATTATTCAGTTGGAGTTAGAAAAAGATAGAAGAGTGATGAGGAGAGTGTTGTAAGTGCTCAGAATATGACCAAAATTGTTTTAAAACTTTCTAACTAGAACTGCAGAATACTAAAATTATTTTTTCAATCTGTCATTGTGTCTTATCTGAAGAACACCATCTTCAGTTTTACACAGCACTATATATTCAGTATTATCATTAGAAGAACTGAGTTCTCCTTTGTTCCTTGGATTTAGCATTTTCTTTGCGGTTTGAACTTAGCTTCTCTGCAGACAATGAATTCCTGAATGGTTCAAGGTGACAGCAGAATGGTTTCTTAATCTAAAAAAAAAAAAACCATGTTTGCATTGAAATTAAGCCTCACTTTCTGTTAAGAAAAGGTGTATTGCTCAAAGTCAGCCTCTTCAAAGCACATCAGATTGTCTTGGGATATTTTCATTGGTATTTAATTTCTATTTACAGCTAATTATACAGTTATGTCTGTGTAGTTTTTAATATATAATATACTTAAGAGAAGTTTTTAACACTTTCTTTTGCCAACTTGCAGCTGACAACCACAAAAGAGAGATTCAATTCCCATGGTGGCAGATTTGAAGGATGGGGAGGCTAACAGGAATTGTTACATTGACTGTAATAAATGATAGACTCATCCCTCCAAATATTATTTCTTTATTGAAAACAATCCATTAAAGGAATGGATGCTTAACAAACATTTCTTTTCCAACAACACACAATCAAAGTGAACATACCATCTGCTTACAACTGATTTTTATCAGTACCTTAAAAGAAGGCAAGTTTTTGGTCCTGTGAACTTGAGTCTTTCAGGGAGGGCTAGTTCTTTCCTAAAATCAAATTTGGCAGTCAATTCTGGTCTATGTGTATGAGCAGGAATTGACTTGTATTCCATTTGTAATCAGAAATACCCTACACATCAAAGGTACTGTAGTTTTGAGCACTTTTTTCTTAAGTCTCAGTAAGTGGCAGCAGTAGTGCTTTCTGAGACAGAGCAAGCCAAAAAGTGCTTTAAGATCCTTGCAATAGGGGTGGGGAGGGGAATAGTTTGGATATTGTCTCCCAGTTAAGGTTTTAGTCACACTTCGTGTTCAGTTTTGTGGGTGATCTAAGAAAAGCCTCAGCTTCTTTTTTCAAATCATATATTTGTAGGTTGTCAGGTTTAATATTTCACATCTTTCTGGACCTCTCATCTTTCTGCATCTGCATTCTATTCTGAGGTGCGTGCAATTTCCATGAACTTTGTCAGGGCTCTTCTGTGGGAAAACAATGATGCTATTTTAAGTAATGGCAGAACACCACCTTTGCCAGGTTTCTGAGCCTGTATCAAGGATGTCCTGGCATAGTTAAATTGTTCTGAGGACTTGATTTTTTTTTTTTTTAATTCTTAAGTATTTTCCTATCATTCAAGCATACCAACTTTATTTCTGTTAGACATAAATTAAGAGCCAAATTAACCTTAGTGCATCTCTGTGCACTTCAGTAGAGCTGTGAAACTTGACCCTGAGTCTACCTGTGTGACTGTACATCTGCAGAGTAACTATTTTCTATGTAGTTTATTTTTGATTGAACAAAAAGTAGTCTATAGACATTGCAGGTGTTAAGAAAAAGGCTGCAGAAGTAGTAATGTGTGCTGTTTGTGGGTAGTGTCTGCAGTCAGTACCGCTTTATGCACTACTGACCAGCTTAGTACTAGTGACCAGCTTAATGTGAGGAAAGCCACCAGGAGAAAGAATGCAAGCTTGTGAATTGTGACTACTGTAGTGTAGGCAAAGCTGAGAGGATCTGGGAAGCTGCTGATCTTCCAACTCTGCCTTATCTCACTTGGCAGCAGCACAGGGGGGCTACAGAGGGGGACCCATGCTTGAGGTCCCACCACATGTGGCTTTCAGGGGTGATGCTCCAGATATACTGGAGCCATGTGATCCCTGCCATTAGAAATATCCTCCTTCAGTGAGAAGAGCAGGATAGTTTCCATGGTTTTATTTTATTTTTCTAGTTTTATTGGTAGTAAAATGGAGAACACAGCCTTTTCCTCAGTCTCTGTGACATTATGCTAGCTTGATCTTAAGGCAGACAAATTGAAATACATCATTTTGGTAAGTTAAAATATTTTGCCTAGATGGGGTTGTAGTATTTTGCTTTGTGTTCCTGTAGAATTTGGAAGATGAATGCATGAAGCATGTATAGGAGTAGAGGTGGATTTTCTCTGTCTGTCTGGAGCAATAGAAGTGTTTCATGGTCGGCATCCACAGCTACACAAATGTATTTCTAGGTATGTGGTACAGTGAATTAGCTGTAGATGATAGGAATAAAGTACATTTCATGTGAACTTTAAAACAGCAGTTGCTTGCACAACTAAATTGGTGGAGTAGGTTTCTGTTGCTCAGGGGAGGGAATCACTTCTCACTACATCCTTGCAGGTCCATGGGCCTCCCCTATTTGCCTTGCTGGCTGTCTGCAAGCCCATTCAGTTAAACTAGCCACACACAACTGTTAGGATAATGTTCTGTGGAGTTAGTGAATCCGTATGTTAAAAGCATGAGAAGTGAGCAGGATTGCCCTCTCTCAGGGTAGTATGCTCTAAGTAGTTACTGGTAGCAGCAGTATGAGGTAATCTTTGGTTCAGTTTGTTACTAATATCTGTTGAAGAGAGTTGAAGATGTTGGATTTGTTGGGCATTTTATGCCTAGGATTTTAATAACATTTTCTGCAGGATCATTTAAAGCTGTCTGTAATTCATCCTGTGAAATCTGTGCCCACAGATGTAGCCTACTGTGTTAAACTAAAGTAGAAACTGCTGCTTTTACCTTTTCTCCAACTATTCCACAACACAGTTTTAATTTGCAACCCTAGTTCTGTTCCTTCAGAAATTATGAGTTTTTGTTGTAGATTGGAATAAAAAGTGTGGGGCTACCGCTCATAACCACAATACCAAGAGACTTAAAGCTGTGACAGCTTGAAATTGGAAAGTTTACAAAGATTTTTAAGTCAGAGTGAGGTCCCTGTTGTTAGTTGGGTGTGGTGTGGATTTGCATGGAACCTGGTCTCAAAGCAGCAGGTATGTGGTCCCTGGCTTTCAACATTGTTTATTGCCAGCACTTGAAATGCACCCTCTTTTTCTTTTCGTCACTTCCTTCCCTTCACAATGTGCATTCATTTTGGTGGCTCTTTAAATTGTTGGATCTCAAGCAGAGTTTGAAGTGTATAGTTTGATGGATACATGTAACTTAGCACTGAGGGAATAAATATGAACTTCATTTTCTATTTCACATGCTCACCTTTTCTAATATTTTTGTTAAATACTGTTTTCACTTAAAAGGCACTCTGATTTTTGAGGAAAGGCTTGATCTGTGCAGTGTGCTTCAGTTTGTCCAACTAGGCAAACAAAGTTTTAAGTTCATTATTATTGCACTTTTATTACACAGTAAATTCTTTGCAGATACTGTAATATATTTTAATATGCTTTGTAATCATTTTTAGAAAGCGGTGATAAAAATTGCTGGTTTAATAAACTAATATTGAACTACCTGAGATTTTGATTTGTATTCTTCTTTCTGGAAGATAATCTTTCAGTGACTCATATTTTGTAATCCTGCTACTTAAGGCTCATAGGTAGAGTAGCTATTTGGCAAGCTGCTGATTTTCCCACCTCAGTTTATGTATCCATAATAGGTTCTGACTATTTCTTTTCTGTGCCCTTGAACTTGTTGCTGAAATTACTGCTTGTACCAGGGCTTGGTTCCAGAATTAAATTTATCTGTAAAGAATTTAAAAAGCTCCCACCAACCTCGAGCACCTCTCCATAATTGGCATGTTATAGCAGAATGTAATTTTGGACCTTCCTAAGGTCTAAATGTGGAAGTTTTGTAAAGTCCAAGTGTGGAACATAAATCTAAAACTTCCTGAGTGGATCTGAGAGGTAGTACTTTTAACTTCAGTGGGGGGTACTAACCTTGAAAAATAAGAGTAGATTGAATAGCAGCTTAGCAAAAAGCACTTCGATGTGTTTGTCCCGAAAAATTGAGAGATCTTCCACGCCTGCTACTAGTGCTTCCTACTACTTGAGAATGACCAGTGGTATCAATAGAGCATTCACTGTAACACTGTGCTGAAATTAATTCCTCCTGCTCCTCTCTTTTCTCCTCTATGCACACATCTTACTTGAGGCATTTCCAAAGATAAATCTATGCCATCAGGATGCTACAGTTCAGCCATAGCTCCTACTGTGGTCAAATTTCAGCTGCTGTGGAGTTCCTCTGTAGCAGTGTTGGCAAACCGGGCTGTTTGGCTCCTGTGCCATATGTCACATGAAAGCAAGTGCTTCACATGCAAATAACATGTGGGTTCCTGGAGGCTCCATAGCTCTTGAACTGCGGCAACTTACTGGAACTGCTCCTTACAAAAGTAAAAAATAATCTGAAGAAGGTGAGATTTTAGTGGGGTTTGGATGTGGGAGGGGCTGCTCTTTGGGGTTTCACTTCTAATAGAGTGTTGTTTTACATGCTCTGCATATAAGACATTTCAGACTTTGAAAATTAAACAAACAATGTAAGTATAACCAGTAAGCTCAGGGCTTGGCAATTATACACTACAATGAAGAGTAATTGCCATTTTTCTTCCTTTCTTCCTTTCTGCCATTTTGTATTACCGTGTCTTAGTTCTCATCTGCTAAAATTCACACCTTTAATGTTAACTGTTTATATGTTTTTGTTAAATGTTTAACCTTCAGTCATTCCACATGACTGGACACCTTCACAAGGAATCTGGGATGGCTGGGCTGGTTTTTGGTCAGTAATCTCCTGGTCAGGGCAGTGGGGAACCAAAACCTGAGAGCACATCATGGTGTGCACTGTCCCTGGGGGTAGGTGCAGTGCTCTGGCACTAAGGGAGCCACTTCCATGTGTGAATCCCGCAGTTTTGTTTCATCAATAAATGGAGCTAAATGCTTTATCAGTCCAATATACAAACAACCCCCTAAAATACAGCTGTGAAGAAGAAGTTTCATTCTCATGCAACAGTCTTCCTTAGTAGCAATGGGGAAAAAAAATGGAAATATCTGGATTAAATTATAAAAATACGCTAGTTAGATCTGGCATTACCAACACAGTGATTTCTAAAGCCTATTTTCAGTCTGATGTTCAAAATATTAAGCCTATTCTGTCACTGGAAACCTTTTATCTATGTTTGTATGAAATGGAAAGAGACTGAAAGTCCTTTGTCCCATGTGTTCATCTCAGAAAGCCTTTGAAGCTCTTATGTTAACTATTTGAGGTTCAGAAACAGAAGGGAAATGTCAAGATAATATAAACAGCTCCAAGGAGAAAATGTCTTTAACTCATGACTAAACAAGCAAACATATATTTTCTGTTTCAAAAAGATGACTGAACTTCTTCATGCAAGGAAAAATAAATCCATCTGATTTTGCTTTAAGCTGTCCTCTTTTTCAAATGCAGTGAGGGGCTCCAGTTCCTTTGGATGATGTAATTCGACTGTTCTGCTTGAGTTCTGCTCCCTGTTGATGTCATGTCGCTGCTAGCCAACTATTCAAAGAGAAAAGCAACTTCTAGTTTAGACTTGAGCATGAGGAGGCTGAGGTTTATAACAACCCAGCATCCCGGGCTGCCGGGTTAGATCCTCCCAGGCAGAGCTCAGCTTTAAGAGGAGCTGGGTCTCCATCCACAGTAGACCCCCCTGCCTGCAGGTGGGTGGCACCCCTGGGTGGCTGGTGACAGCGGTGCTGGCACAGCAGGTATGTAGGGGGCAGGGAAAGGGAGGTGCCTGGGGGTGGTGTGCTCAAGTCCTTCGGGGAAAGAAGCTGAGAGAAGTATGTGGCTATTTTGGACAAAAGTTCAGCTGAGGGGCCTGTGAAAGCAGGGAATCTGTGCAGACTGAGCTGGAGGTTGCCATGCCTCTCCTCAGCTGCTTTTGACTAACTCCTCCCAGCTTTTCCTCAGCTGTAGTATTCCATTCCCAAATGAGTGAACAACTTGCAATAAGTTACTGTCTGCTCCTCTCCAGTGTTCTCGATATCCGAAGTGTAGTTCCTCTGTGGCGCAATGAGGCCTAAGATTGCGTGTAATGTGTGGTTAGGAATGTGGTGAGAAATGGTTAGGAAACATTCTGGGATCATGGTTCAGCTCACCTTTGTCCACACTACCTTGGTGGGACTGAACCTCAGCTGTTTGCTGGAGCTGGGGCAAGTGGCAGAGGGAAGGGCCACTCTGGGACCCAGATTGCTGGCCCCAGGCAGCAGGGTAATTGCTGTGCTTACTTGGCAAGCTGTGAGCTGCAAGGGCTGTAGCCCGGGAGGGGGCTGCCTTATACCCACAGAGTCAATGCCCAGATGTTTTGGGACTCTTACATGTGGAGGTAACATGGCTGGAAACACAGTGGGGGTTAAGGGCTGGGCTGTCATGCACATGTTTACACTTAACATGCTTATTTTCTTTGAGGCCTGGGGAGCCCTCTCCTCAGCAGGGATCAGAAAGGATTCTCATGCACCTTCAGAAAGATGTGTATGCAAAGCATATGTGATGGAGGGTGAAGGGCTGTGCCAAACATTTCACCTGAGCCATGGGAACAGACTCGGCGCCCTGCAAGAGCAGGTACGAGTGTGATCACATGGCCTTGACATCGGAGCTGGCTTTGCTCAGTGGCAGTGCAGAGCACGGCTGTAGCCGCTTGGTACAAGGAAGGGCTCATTAAGTTGGCACTAAGTCAGCTACAAACGGCCTTAGTGGGGTCGCTTTGGCCCAGGAAGGCTTCTGTACCCAAGTGTGTATGTGTATTCCTGTTTGGCAGACTGCTCCATCCCCGTGGGCAAGGGCGGTGGTGGGGGGAAGCCAGTGCTGCTGCCTGGAGAGCACAGGCAGTGCTGCCCTGGGAAACCTCACGGTGATCAGCCCTCACTTGAGATCAGGGCTGGGAGTGGCAGCAGCAAACTCAGCATCTGCAACCCTGTGACTGTCACTGCCATGCTTTTTATGGCCGGGGAATTAAACATTTCTTCCCATCTTGGAGAGGAGCTGGGAATTCACATACATGTTATGAGAGGAGGACAATGATGTTATTTAAAAAAAAGAATTCAAATAGGTAGAAATAAGTGTCATGTCCTTCTTCTATTTACATGGTGTTGCCAGGAGTGGAAGAGCAGTGGGGGAAGGGCTGGGAACAGTGGAGTTTTGGGGCTGCAAGACAGGGTGCTTGTGCATGAGGTCTGTTTGATCTCCATAGTCTCCATTTTCCTCTTAGGCAGAACAAGACTGGGAGTAGATAAGAAAGGGTGGCAAGAAATCCTAACACATCTTACTGACAGCTGTTCTGTAGAGGGGAATCCTAGATCAGGATCCTTCCTGTTAGGAAACAAAGAAACACATCTGCCATCATGGAAAACCACTTCAGGCTGAAAACAGGCAGGGGAAGGATACTCTTTAGGCCCTTCTCCTTCCTGAGGTCAGTGGAAAGGCTTTTCTTCTCTGCAAAGGCAAGAAGAAAGGGCCCATAATTAGCCTAGAGGGGTGATTTTTTCCTGATCCCTCCAGGAAACTGCACGCAAATATTGTTGTGCCCTTCCTCTTACTTTGTTAGGATATAAATAACTGAGGAAATGGCTTTATTTATCTCTGTCACATAAATGTCCACTATTTAACTTTGAACTTCAGATAGATATTCAGGAGTTAGTGAAATTTTATATCTTATCTTTGATTGCCTTGAATCATCATAAAAAGCAAAGACAGTGATTTGCACATTTAACTATATAGATAATAAACTTGCAATAGGGGGAAATGCCTGCATCCAGGACCAATTTACCCACTGGTCCTCTGCCTTCTATTTGAAAGGAGCACGGACATTTTCTCAACACACACAACCTAGCCAACCTGTGCCAGATTTAAACCAACAGCTTACAGAAGAAAGTTGTTTAGTCCAGAACACAAGTCCAGGAATTTGGAGGGAATAATCTGAGAAATACCCGTAAATATAAATATTAGATTTTTTTATTTTTAGCAGTTTTATGTGACATTGCATATGGCATTTCTCTAGTGTGCATATGAAGACACAGATTCTACTGATCAAGTTTTATCTTTCCTGAGTTTGGGGGGGGAGGGTTCTTAATTACTTCTTATCTTTCCTCCTGTCCCTTTTGGATGCTAGCTAAACTACACTTGCTGAAAGGGAAAAGACTGCTATTCCCTTACCTCACCTCTGAGCTTGACATCTTCACTTACAGCCTCTGATTTCAGATGCCTGCCTATTTTGTAGTACCAATTCCCAGCAGCAACTTTCTGATTCCCGGAAATGATGACGGGTAAATGTGTCCTGTGCATGTGTGACCTTGTAAAGGTCAAAAAGGACTCACTGCTATCTATATAAGTCACCAGAATTATTTTCCCTTTTGTTATTAATGAGAAGCCCATGAGTAGTAAACTTTGAAATCAGCTGACACTGCCAGCTTGACTCCAGTTTGCCCTGCCAACAATAGGTATCTGTGCAAGAAAGCTTCCTCAAAGCAGTGCTGAGCAAATTCCTGACACTTCACAGTTTCACCTTCTCATTTGCTGTATCCCAGTTTAACCACTTGGCTATCTCTCTGATCTTTGTACTCTTTGCTGTGCTTTCATTTTCAGGTTCCATAGTCAGGTTCAATTGTCCAGGTACGAATTCCTTTAGCAGAGCAGAACCTCCAGTTCAGTTGCGCAAGATGCTCTTCACCAAAGCATCAGAGGTATGCATGACTTTTCAACTGGTTTATAGCAATTAAAAAAAAAAAAAGTGATGTTCATACATTATTTCTGAGCATAAGAGTTGGACAAGGCATGTGACAGCCTTTACTCATTGTGTTGTGATGGGTTCATTTCTTTCAGATCAGATGAAAGGTTCATAGGTAGATCATAAATATTTGGTCTCTGTTCCTGAAATCAAAGGTCACTTTTCATTAAAGCAGTGAGGTGAACGTAGGAGTGGATCTAGTAGAAGTCATTCTTCAGAAAAACCAGCTGCTGAGTGTCAGAAGGGACTTCCTCCAAAACTGGGTAAGTCCATTTTTTTCACGGTCTTTGATCTTTTCTTTTCTTGTAATGTACCAGTATGACAAGTTTTGGCTCCTAGCACTGTTTATGCATCCTAAAAATGCAGATAATCTATTATGGATCTGTCTTTAGGTAACCATCTACCTCTACAGGGAGCATTTCTAACTTGGTGAAACAGGTGAGCTGTTATGTGAGGCACTAGCTCAGCAAATAAGCTTCCTTTGTACCTAAATNTTTCCCATTTGCAGTGGCTGCTGTTGCTAGTTCCCTATTGCTGTCTTCCTGTGCTAGGACAGATAAAGTTTTCTTTCCCAGTATTTTATGTTTCATGAATTAATGGATACAAAGCCCATAACTGTTCAGAACTTCACCTTTGCAAAATGAATATGGAATTTTGAGAAGTAGGTCACACTGCTTCATACTCTCACAGTTTCTCAGATGTTTTAAGTTTTCATTCTCTTCTGTCTTTGCAGTGGGTTGACACTTGTAGACACCTCTCTTCTCTCCCATCACTACAGGTTTCTTGGTTTCCGAGCCAGGCTGATATCCAGGTAATACTTATAATTATGGCAATAGTTCAAGCAGATGATATTTGGTCACTACAGGTGTCTGTAGCCATGGATCATACACCAATTTTTCTTTCTTTTTTTTTTTTTTTAAGTGATCCTCTTGCCTTCGTAACAGCAAGGTCACTGCTGTTACAATTTATGATGTAAGCCAAGTGTCTTCAAAAGAGCTAATCAGTTGAGCTGAAATCCAGTTTATTATCTCACAGACTCTAAAGGGAAGACTTCTCCCTTCTAATCTTTCTGAATATTCAGTTTGGGTGCTGTGAGGAATTACAAGCCTGACTTTTCACTGGTATGGATGAGGTAGACAGGAGTA
The DNA here is from genome assembly GCA_013400955.1 of Drymodes brunneopygia. Lineage (NCBI taxonomy): Eukaryota > Metazoa > Chordata > Aves > Passeriformes > Petroicidae > Drymodes > Drymodes brunneopygia. Next base: position 2,091 of record VZTZ01013183.1, on the reverse strand, counting down.
AGGAAGAGGAATAATGCTTCCTGGCACCCAGGCTAGGACCTTGTTCATGTGATTATGTACCTGTGTCGCCATCCTTACTGTGATAGATGTGCAAAAACTGAACCCATGAGAGGAAAGAGACAAGTTGGTTCTGTTTCCTTTCTAAGCAGCTCTTTGATTTCTGATGGAAACACTGTGATCCAAAAGCCAACGACAGCATCTCAAGTAGTCCTCAGAGAACATAACACACTTTTTGTTTTTGGAAGGGATTTACAGATTCCTCCTGGCAGTGTCTGAGATCAGTTCTCTGTGGTGTGCTTTGAGCACACCCAAGGAAGTTATTGATGGCTTTCAGGTAGTGGTGGTCCTCATGGGATCAAGGGGACTGGGTGGAGGCTGAGAGCAAGAAAATAAAGCTACAAAGACACGTCACATTTTCATCTCGAAGCTAGAGATGTATTTTAAAAGAGTGAGCTTCAGCATGTTAAAAATAAAGTTGGTGAAATTAAAGTGCAAAGTGCAAGCAAAAGGAAATTAAGGTATTACACAGGGTGTGGTATTGAATCTTGTACCTGTTGGTGCTGTGTTTCCTATATACACTGGGCATGCGACTGTTTTTTTGTAGGTAGCGTGGCAGATCTCTTCAGCACTCAGCAGCCTACTGAGGTTTCTGACTTCCTAGGTGACCATGGGCACCGAATATGAAAAAGATCATATCAAAAAGCTGCAGGAGCAGCGTATGTTCATGCAAAAGAAAACCTTCACCAACTGGATGAACAACGTCTTCTCCAGGAGTAAGGTAGATAGCTCCTTCAATTTGAAGATTTTTTTCTGAGTTTTATTTTATTTCACCCACTGTATCCTTTTTAAATGTTATTTTTAACGTATTTTTTTCTGAATGTTGTCACATGCAATCAAAGAAGGATTTGACTAACCAGAGTGCTCCAGCTTGACTGTTTTACCTCACATCTGTCTCCTTTGTCCATGTTGTCAGTCTTCTCTTAAATCAAGGTTCACTTTTGTAGACTGTATAACCCCATCATATTGTGATGTCCATTGTACATTGGAGATCCTCTCAGACGAAAATCCTTACTTTTGTCTTTTTCCTGTAAGTAAATTATCTGCAGATATCAGGATTTCGCTAAGCAATGTTCAATTCTTAATTGCCTGGCCAAAAATTCAGACTTTGTGCTTTGCCTGATCAGTTCAGTTTGAGTTGCTGCTCAAAGGCTCTGAAAAAGTAGCCTTAATTTTGGCAATTTCAGACATACTGCCATACAAGTACAGACCAGTTTGTTTTCAGTAACTCTCAGACTTCAAAAAAATCTTCAGAGCTAGTGTGCAGTCAATCTGTGTGTGCAAGGTAACGCCAACATATTCCAGTCCCCAGACTTACTGCAGATAAAGTTTCAGGCACAAATGTTGTAGCTATGGCACAGAGGGGAATGACATCATCCAAAACCAATTCAGTTTTCTAGAGTCTGTACTTTATAGCAATGAAAATGGATGTTAGGGACACCAAGAGCAGGACCAGGCCATTGGGTTCACTGCAGCTCGTCACCGTGTTTCAGTACCAGATGTTTATTTTCGGTGTAAAGTTTTACGTTTGTGATTCGTACAAAGCCAGCTGCAGAGCACAACAAACTTTCAAATTTATTTTTCTTACTGGGAGAGAACGAATGCAAAACACATTGTTGTTTTGCCGCCTGCAGAAAGTTAGGTTTCTGTGGTGCAGGAAACTAGTTCTGTTTAGCTATAGACATATACCTTCTCATTTTAAAAATGCATTCAGGTTCAAAGATAATAATGTCAGTCTTAAGTTCCCGCAATGTACTTGTTCACATATCATAAAAGCCTGGGGAGCAAAGCCTGTGAGAGCTTTCCAAGCCATATATGGTAGAGACAGTGCAGAGCTTATCTGGGTCTTCCTGGCAGTGCAGTCCCAGCTTTCCAAGGCACATTTAAGGTGATTGGATCATACTGCAGGACACTGCAGTGTTCTCAATTGTACTGTTGACTACCTCAAGTCTAGCACTAAGGATGCTATTGGATTGAATTTGTTAAGCTATCTGTGACTGGTATCTTTATGAGAAGAATGAGGTAACAAACCTA
>VZTZ01013177.1:0-26369 GCA_013400955.1 Drymodes brunneopygia | reverse complement strand
GCGTCCCCTGCCCTCAGGTTCCGCTCAGGTGTCCCGGGAGAGGGCTCGGTGGGGCGGGCCGTGCCGCGGGCTTCCCCCTCTGGCAGCACCGCCGTGGGCTTCCACCCCCGGCGCACCATCGGCAGAGCGGGATGGCCCGGAGCCGCTCCCGGGAGGGCCGCGGGGCGGGCCCCGCTCCCTCCTCGCCCGCCGGGACCGCCGGACCGAGCGCGGGCTGGGGGAATTCGGGTGGTATCGGTGCAAATGGTTCCCAGAGCTGGGCTGTGCTCACAGAGCGCAGAGGCGGCACCGCGCCCGGGCTCAGAATCGGGGGGCTTGTGCTGCGGGGGCACCCACAGAGAGAGCCCCGGCAACCACACTGTTCGAGAAGGGGATAAATGTTAATTAAATATTTACTGATTTCACGCGTTTGTGTGAGACCACAGCCCAAGGTAGTGCCTTAGTCACCTCACTATCGGCATCTTTTAAAGGATAACGAGTGGTCACTTAGCTTACCCCAAAACAAATACTTGTGTAAAAGAAAACCAGCAAGAAATTGCCCGTTGCTACTGGGGAGAGCCTCAGGAGTTCTTAGCCTCTCCTTCCTTCGCAAATAAATGAGAATTTAAGGTGTCACAGCTCCCCCAGCTCTTGAAACTGCCTGCTTGGCTTTCCTTCGTCCTTTGATAGGTTCTCCCTTCCCATCTCCACTTAAGGCAATTGCTTACTGGCCGCTGGGAAGTCGATCTGGTTTCTTCCTTTGCCTCAGTCATTCCTACATATCCTCACTTATCTACATATCCTACACTTGTAAAAGTTACAAAAGTCAGAGATACCCGGATTTCTGTGATTTCTGTGCTGGTTGCAAAGGCTTCTGCAAGGATAATCAAGAAACAAATCACATTATGGAGAAGTACCACAACAAATGAAATAGCTCATCAAGTGTGCCAAACTAAAACCACAACAGACGTGTCACATATCTCTTTGCTGGAAATAGAGGTTAAGCTGCAAAAGGCTCAGCCACCTTCAAACGATGTGGTCTGAAGTTTTTGAGTCAGTTTGGGCTGAGTCCCCTGTAATCTCTGTGCAAACTCTTGTGCTGCGAAAGAAGTGTGACTGCGTTGCTACATGCCAAGCTTGTGTCTGGGGTTTCTGTGCAGTGTGCTCATGACCTCATTTATATTATTAATTGTTAGTGGGATGTCAGTAGCCTGGCATCCAGTTTTCTAGCTGGCCTTTTATTTGTAAAGGCAGATGTAGCCAGTGTGGTCACATTAACTGTGTAATGACTGCCAGTAATTTGATGCAAGGCAGCACAGTACCACATGGGCCAAGTGCCTTGGTTCTTCCCCAGCAGGTTTCACCAAACAGATTTTGTAATAATAATTTTCTGCAATGGTTGAAGCCTTTTGTCTTGTATTACCTCTGCCACCTCCTGATTTCAGATTTTGAAGGAACCTTGCAACTCTGGGACAAAAGGAAGGTGATACTGCTTTATGGTTTGAGCTGTTTGTCTTGTGAATCTCAGCTCTAAGTGAGAGAATGTGATGATGGTTGACAGCTAAGGCAGAGAGTCCTGGGAGGAAGGGACTGGTGCTTGCTTGGGAAGCATTGTTTGGCTGCAGTTCTGAAATGCTCTGGTGGGTACCATGCCTTGATTTACACGTCCAGGATAAAGGAAGCTGCCAAATGACTTAGAAAAAATTTTACTCCCTGTTAATACTTCCCAGGATGGCTGGACTAAATGCTGCTGTGGAGACTATTAAACTATTGTTATTTTTAATATAGTCTGTCAGAGAAGACAATAGTGCCTCTCTTTGGTAAGGGACTGTTCTGTGTTCTGGTGAATGTAGTAGGCTAGTTAAATTTTTGTATCTATCCATCAGCGCTTCACTATGCTCCCATTGCACTGATTTTCAGTGGTTTTTATTTTGTGTTCTACTTTTGGGGTCTTCCCAAGGTTACTTTGCATAAATAAACCACACCTTAGTTACCCCTGTATCTGCAAGTGGAGTCCTACTTTTCTCTTTTGGGACTTCTGAGGGATTTTGCTCATTGTTCTGTAGCAAAAGTCAATCAAGAATAAAAAAATCATGGCATATTACGTTTTTGTTTGTTTTTTTAATTATGCAAAATTGAACAAAATTGCCAGCCTGTTATTCTGTAAATCCCAGGAGACAGGTGACCTTTCTGTTGGAAACTGGGATAAACCTCAGTAGAACTTCACTGAGCATTGACTCAAAGGGAGCTGGGAAGAAGCTATCTCTAAACAGCCTGAAGGGACTGCCAGGAGGAATTATCTCCACAATGACATTTTATCTGACTATGCTTTTCATGCTCTACAAAACTCTTTTTGGTTGCATTTTTCCAAGGAAGAGCAGTCCTTATTCACTGCTTGTGTCTACAAGCACTGATGGGGTTTTGATTATACAAACAGATGAGAGAGATGGTGCCAGCTGTACCCATTTCACTGTTGCTGAGCTACCTGTGTGAAGAGTAACACAAAACAATAACATCACTTTTTGCTGCCAAGAACTTTGGAAATGCTGAAAGGATTTAGAAATTGTATATTAGTGTTGTCTAAGAAACTTTTCTATGTGTTTCTACAAAAGCAATCCTGGTGGTTTTAAACAAGCTAAACCAGTTAGATGAGTGGTTTCTGACTATTTTTTTATCTTTTTGTTGAATAACTTTCTGCTGAAAAGTGCAGTTGGCTTAGGGTTGTAATACAGTGTGTAATTTGAACGTCCCCATGTTTTCCAGCTTTGTCTGATTTGACCTAGTTAGCGTGGGCATCTGAACAGTTTTGCATCAAGTTTCCACATCATCTTTGATAGGATTGGTAAATGGAGAATGGGAGAGAACTGAGGATTCTCTACACTGTTTCGTCTATCAGTTTTTCCCCCCCATGTCCGTTCTCGGTGCTGCAACTGTAACCAGACTGAGCAGTGAAACAGCTGCTGGCAAAGTCCCTGCCAGAGCTGCTGGTTGTCTGCAGTTTGCACCGCAGCTGCCTCCTGCCTTTCCCACTTCTCTCCCTCTGTGTCTTCCTTAGCTCTGCCAGCTGTCCTTTTTCCAAACGTTCAGGTTTTCTTAGCACAACACAAAACAACAACTCAAATTGCTCTGTTAGCTGGATTAAACCAGAGAAGATCTTGTTGCTGCCTCTGCTGTGATCTTGTGGGCAGCAGTGAGAGCATTTCATTACCCACAGAGACTCACTAGGCTCTGTGTGAGACAAGTTAGTTTTACACAGCCACACGTACAAAGGCAAATTTCTTGTCTCTTTCAATGAAAATGCCTTTTTGTTTTCTGAGGGTGGCTGACCGCTCTTCTCTGCACAGATCATGATGTGATTTTAGTTCTTCTTTGGGGTAGGTAACTGAAATTATGTGCAGGATACTTGGGGAGACTTCATCTGTATCTTGATTTCTCCTGCACTTCTGCCATCTTTTTTCCAGCTTCAGTACCACTGATCATAGGGAGTATTGGATTTACAGGTATCATAATACCTCTTATCTGAACACTGTCTGGTTTGGTTATAGTGGGAATCGTGAGTTTGTTTGTTTTGTATCACTGAAGTGTCTTCCTCCCATGCATCAGAGAAAGAATAAGGATGATCCCTACTTTCTGGGACACCATCTCCCAAGTTGCTCCAAAGGGGAAGGAGGCCATGTACTCCAACATCTGGATTGGCTTGTCAGCCAGGATTCCTGGGATTTAATTTCATAATGGGGGAAAATAGAGCAATGTTATTCATGTCCTACCACTGCCTATTGTTTTCAGTTTCTTTTTGCTTCAAAATGGAGGTATTTTGTCTCTACTGAACATAAGTACTGTCTGTGACTTGAGAAATTTTACACTTTAATTCAGTTTAGGATTCAGCTAGAATGTCTGAATCAAATTCATGTCACTTTCAGATGTTACTGTTATCTGAATTATGGCAGCTGTAAAGTAGTTTATTTGTGCTCTGACCTCCCATCCCTTCTTGCTTTAAGTTTGAGTAACAACTAGGAGGGCATCCTCAGTCCCAGCACTGACGACCAGAACACGGACTTTGGGGTCTGGAACAGCTGCACTCTTGAGAATAGCAGACATCATCAATATTTCTAAATATTTAACTTGAACAAGAAAATTGCTGACTGGCTCTCAGCAAATGATGGTGAGCTGTAAACATGTGTGGGGTTTGTTTGTTTCTTTTTTTATTAAGACAGCTACTTCTTCATGGAAAGTGTCAAGCAGCTGTTTACAAGGGATGATAGATGATGTTATGAATGAGGCACATCCTTTAGTTTCCTTAGAGTCAGTCACTTGCTGTGATGGTCACTTACACTCTTGGTGTTGTCAAAACATTAGACTGTATGGAGGCTGAAAGACTTAATTGCCAAGATGAAAAAGGAAGCATGTTATTGAAGTTCTGAATGGCCATGGATGGCAGTGTTTTGTTCTAGAGAGGAAATACTCTGTGTTTGTGGCATTCACCCAGGACTAAACTAACCTCAAGTAGCTGGATGTTCTCGTTGAATTACTGTTGATTTGGGAGTAAATCTGTGAATGGCTCCTCTCTTAGTTTGTGGAGTTGAAATATACTGACCTTCATGAATTTGGAGTGATCTTCAGATTTTCAGAACTTAGTGTCTTGATTCAAGTGCTCCTAAAATTAATTTCTTTTTCATTTAAAAACTGAGAACAGCAAAGGCTTATGGCTAAAGATGAGCCCAAGCCAGTATTTTCTGCAAATGAAACATGGCTTACAGCTGGTACTTTCCATAGCAGATGATGATTTGTTTGAAGACTCAAACTGTGAGATGCTGTAATTAAGACCAGTGGAGGATTTGGGGATAGGTGTCTAAAAATATTTGCATGACTGAGGTGTATGACAGTTATATGGTACATACATACTTCGTATGTATCAAATATATAAATCCAAGTATGCACTCAACTTCTTTTCTTACAGGCAACAGCTCAGAGCATCTCCAAGACCTTTATTTGCTATGAGCATGAGATACAGATGAAAAACATTGCTTAAAATCAGTTATGTTTGGCTTTTGTATTATTGTTTAGTTAATTTATAGCATAAAAATTCACTCCAACAGCACTGATTTTTTCTTAAGACTCATGGATGTTACACTGGTGTTTGCAATGGCTTACCCAGAATAGGTAAAATGTACACCATCAGCCTTTTTACCTTGAGACACAGAATAGATGAGGAAAGTATGTGTGCAGCTGCAGTTAAAGCAGGAAGATAAATGTAGCCTATGTGTCAGATGGGAAAACCTTATGACTTGGGAGCTGTGAACTCTCATTTAGCAGTCAGTGGCAGTTCTGTCTGAAAGCAGCATTTTTACTCGCTGTAGCAATGGTTAGGTGTGAGTAACCAGGGAGTGGTGAAGGGAGAGTGTCAGTCAAAGACTGAAATAAGCATGAGTTCCCTACAAGTGTGGGCTAGAGATGCTATATCTTACCTACATTATCATGTGAATGAATAACACATGATGCCTTTCAACATCCCTGTACAGCATTTCAGCTTCAGCCTTTTCCCTCCCGTTTGTCCATGGTAATTTTTATAACCTCAGGAGATTGTGTCTGAAACTGTGTCGCTTCAGATCTCAGTGCTTCTTTGAAGGGCATGTTAACATGAGTACCAGTCATGGAGGATTAATTTGAGAACCAAAATATCCTAATGAACTAGAAAAATATCTTAGTAATTTGTCAAATATGGCATAATGAAGCTAAGTTTTCAGCAGAAAAAGGGATTTATTGCTATAAACTGTATAAAGATCCCATGATCCTTATTATCTTTGAGCTAGTTTGTAGTTTTGGAAGAAGTAAGAGCTTTCTCTTACATATCTTTTAAAGGAAGAATACAAGTATCACAGGCAAATATTCCAGGCATGTTTGATATCACTCTAACCTGCCTGGCCCAGTGCAGCCACCAGCTCTGTTACCACACAGGATGTGGAGCTGACACAACCCTGTGACCTACAGCAGGAACATGTACAGTTGCCTCAGGTCGCTTCCTGCTTTTTCTCTAATACTGATACATGAAGAGCTGTAAATTTAGTAAGAGGCATGGACACTTTCAGAGTCTACCTACATCAAATCAGTTCTGCTCCCAGACATGTGACTTAAATTTTTATTGCAGAAAATTCTTTGTTCTTTTGGCCAGTACACTTCCTCCAACACCAGAGTCCATGAGCAGAAATCACTGAACTATAGCAGTCATCAACTCTTAGCAAAGAATGAAGAAAGAATGCATCTTAAAGTAACTGAAAAGCCATGAAACCAAAGGTAGTCAGTGTAAGAGGATCATGCTTCTCAATATACTCTGGAGTACCTTTCAGCACTTAAAGGGGGCTTATGAAAAACAGGGAGAGTGACTTTTTTTTTACACTTTTTTTTTACACTTTTACACTTTCTTGGCCATAGGACAAATGGGAACAGTTCCAATGAAAAGAGGAGAGATTTAGATTAGATATTAGGAAGAAGTTCTTCGCTGTAAGTGTGGTGAGACACTGGAAAAGGTTGCCCAGAAAAGTTGTGAATGCCCCATCCCTGCGAGTGTTCAAGGGCAGGCTGGATGGGGGCTCTGAGCAACCTGGTCTGGTGGAAGGTTGGAGCTATATAATCTCTGAGATGCTTTCCAACCCAAACCATTCTATGATTCTATGGTACATATGTGCCTTTTGTTTTTCATATCTTTTTCAAGAAGTGTGGACAACAAGTTCATAAATAATGGCTTTTCCTAAAGGTACCTCCATAGGATTCTTAACTGTGGGTCTTTTTTTGTCCCTTCTCCTCTCACCTTCCCCAAGTATGATCATAGGTAGTATTATAATGTAATGAAAGTGTTACATACTAGCATTACCTAATGTCCCATTTTCTTTTTTTGTTTGTGTTTTTAAACAGGAAGATGAACAGAACTGAATTTTAGGACCTAACTCCTGATGGGCTGGCTTTTATCTTGGCAGGAGCTTTTGAAGATTGATGCAGTGAGAGAAGAAACAGCCAATGGCTTCAGAATCCATGCTCCCTGAGCAGGCAAAACAACATCTGATAAAGGGAAAAAGGCGACAGCAGCAGCAGCAGCAAACTCGGCCTTCCAACAGTGATGGGGATGAGGATGTCTTCGTGTTTGAGGCAAATGAGGCTTGGAAGGATTTTCACAGCTCTCTTCTTCACTTCTTTGAAGCTGGAGAGCTCTGTGATGTTACACTGAAGGTGATGCTTGTCACATTGCAGTCTGAAGATTAAGCTGCAAATTAGTGTGTTGGGAGGTAGCTGTGAATATTGGCAGGGATATGGAAGCCACAGAATACCTCTTGGATGTGAGGCATCTCTAGAGATGCTTGTGTTTTTTTCCTTATTTAGGAAGTTTATAGCTGAAATTTAAACACAAGATATTGACAACCTGAGTGAGGAAGTAGGTGACTTTGACCTCATCCAACTTGCCTTCTAAGCAATTCCCCACAGTTGGTCAGTAATTACTGTACAATTCCAGCTCCTTGTAGCTTCTTTGTTCTCAATATAGTTTCATCCCAAATTTTACCTCTGTTTCTCCATTTTGTGTTGTTTTGCTAGATTCTTCTCAGCAAACAGGATTTCTGAACAAATCTAATTTCCAGCATTCTTCAAAGAAAGAAAGAAAAAAACCTCTGGTACTTGTGTTCTACAGCTGATCAAAGAGTAAGGAAGGATAGGGAGGTAGCAAATTTTATGATTCTTGCATAGCATTGCTTTAAAGCACTATTTATAACTCAGCTGTATATTATTTACGTCCTGATCGCAATAAATTTGTATCTAGCAGGCATAGAAGTGGGTGCCAGCACCTCTGAATATTAAGTATTGCTTAGCTAAACAACGTACTAGTGCAAGATAGTTATTTAAGGAGTAGTGATGAAGCACAGTTCCTAAACCAAGAACAAATGACAGATGCCTTTAGGAGAAGTTGTTAGCCTGCCACTTTGTTAGATATGAACAGGGAAAATCCTTGTCAGGTGTATGTCCCTGGTGTTACCAACCCTTCTCATCCCTTTTCTTGTTGACCTCATTCTTACCTTCCTTCCTTTCCACCTAGCCTTGCAAAAAAAAGGCAGAAAGTCTTATTTTATAAACACAGTTAAATGCATACTCCTGCTAGGGAAACTTGCCTTGGAAAAAACACTTTACTAGGGCTGCAGTTTAACTTCCCCTAAGTTGGGCTTGTATTAATGCTCATTTGTATGATCTGTGTGGAGCTACTTGGTTAATTTAAGAATTTTAGATGACATGGTTTCACTTCCAACAAAGGGTAGAGCAACCCATGGACATTCTGTTGTATGACTTCCTAAATCAGGGATTTTCAAGTAACTGGTAGCTATATACTTGAATTAGAATTTTCAGAGGGGCTTGATTTTCTTCTGTAGTGCTCAGGCCTCGCTCATGTTTTAGGAATAATCAGATCTGTACGGAACTTTCTGCTTTTGTGCGTGACCTGTGATAGTGAGCAATTCTGGCACTGCTGTTGTCAGACCAATTATTGATTTAACTGCTGGCTCTTAAAATATGATAGTTAGTAACTGGAGGGGAACTCTGATTTCAAAATACCAGGAACATACTAGATAACTGGTGGAAAGTGTCCCTGGCCAGGCAAACGGGGCGGAATGAGATGATCTTTAAGGTCCCTTCCAACCCAAACCATTCTGTGATTTAAAATTAAGCAGATTTGGGTAACATAGTAAAGCCACCTAATTCAAAAGAAAGGTTTAATTAGAGAGTGGGGTGATGGGCAGAATAAAGGTGTCTGAAGGTAAGAATAGCCTGGAACTTTCCCTGAGATAGCAGAGGACTGGTGTAGCATCTTTTTGTATCAGTACTGTAGCTAGTTGGAGTGCTGGTGCTGTAACAGTGATAAGCTGTGGGAGCACACAGGGAGACTCCCTCTGCTCCAAAGAGTTAAATTCTGGGATTTCACCTACTCTCCTGCTGCTGTCATATGAACAGTCTTGGAAGGCTGTTAGAAGGCGGAGAGTGGCAGATGAGTACCATCTGCTTTTCTCCTGTTGGTTTGCTTTTTGTTCATTTGGTAGGTCTGAATTGTTCCTTCTGAGGTGATCTGAAGTAATCACACTGAACCATCCATCTTTTTCACTTTTTAAATCTTTTTACTCTTGCTTGTGTGTTTGCTTTCTGTACTCAACTTGCTGCTCACCAGGTAGGTTACACTTCTGTTGATCATACTCTTTAAAAAGGTAGAGCAATTGTGTATTGAATCAGAGCTACAAAACAATCCAGAATATCCTTTATAATTTAGTACCTTTTTATATTTTTAATTGCACAACAGCTCTCTGTAACACCTTCATCTGAAAATGAACATATAATTTGAGTTTGTCAGGGCAACTGGTTGCTTATGTCAGCCATCCCTTTATGTTAGTGCAGAGTGACAAAGGTTGTAAAAAAGCAGTCCTGGAATAAAGATAAGCAGTGGATTGTTCATGTACCTTCAATACGCAGATTCTTGTTTAATGTACTAGAATTCTAAAATTTTGTACATGAAAAGCTTATTTTACATTTTCTGATCAGAATTTTGAGGAATACCTTCTCTTTATGGGGAATACACTCTCTTTGGTGAATAAACAGTCTAAAAATATTGAAGTGGTAACTTTTAATAACCTCTGAAATAGCTGTTATTCCTATATTTTTACATTAATTTACTTCTATAAAGATCAATTCCTCAACAGTAGTAAAATCCAGAAGTCTAAATTAAGTAGTCTAAAAATGTCCCTTTCTGATCTCCTCCCCTTAAAGTCTCTGAGTACATAGAAAACAAGTGTCTAGCAGTCTCCTCCTGTCTCCAAGATGCATCTAGAATATTTCTAAGGATGCTTCATAAGGCTTTTGAAGAAAGGCAGGTTCAGTGCATCAGTGGTATTGCTTCCTTCTGTTACAGCTTTGCTCTACTCTGATGGCCAAGATACAACTGAGAATTCCTTGGGATACATGGATGTGATGTCAGAAGTACAGGACAAACGGGGTTAATTTGTGTGGACAAAATACAGACAAAACACATGGAGTCCTGAATTCTTATTTCAGCCTCACTGTTCCTGCTTTCACAACCAAAACTGACATTCCAGTAGAGCATTGGGGGTTTTTTTTGTTCTTTTCTCTTTCAGGTTGGTTCAAAGCTAATCTCCTGCCACAAACTGGTGCTAGCCTGCGTTATCCCGTACTTCCGAGCTATGTTTCTGTCGGAAATGGCTGAAGCCAAACAGAAGCTGATCGAGATCAGGGACTTTGACGGCGATGCCATCGAGGACCTGGTGAAGTTCGCGTACTCCTCGCGGCTCACGCTGACGGTGGATAACGTACAGCCGCTCCTGTACGCCGCCTGCATCCTGCAGGTGGAACTGGTGGCAAAGGCCTGCTGTGAATACATGAAGCTGCACTTCCACCCCTCCAACTGCCTGGCAGTCAGGGCGTTCGCCGAGAGCCACAACCGCATTGACCTGATGGACATGGCTGATCAGTTCGCTTGTGAACATTTCACAGAAGTGATGGAGTGCGAGGACTTTGTGAGTGTGTCACCACAGCACCTACATAAACTCCTGTCCTCCAGTGACTTGAATATTGAAAACGAAAAGCAAGTTTACAATGCTGCTATCAAGTGGCTGCTGGCCAATCCACAGCATCATGCTACATGGCTGGATGAGATCCTTGCACAGGTAGGGCAGAGCAAGGCTCCTGTCTTGTCACTGGTTTGTTTGTGTAATCAGCTCTTTGTACTTGGGTAGATCTCAAGGTGAAAAATATTTGTAGCTCTTGATGCCTCATCCGGTATTCACAGTTGGGAGTTGACAGTGGAAGCAAATTAGCTTTCTTAAACATCAGGGAGAAGTCACATTCTCCTGTTTCTGTAGAGTGAAGAGTACTCAAGTTATGCTCATGGCTGGGAGCTGGGGAACCAACAAAAAGCTACATCTGTGCTTGAGCAGAAATGTTCCATGACACAAAACAAAGATACTATAAAACCATCACTTCACTTGGCTTGCCACTCCTGCAGCCTGATATGCTTGCTGCCCTTGCTGTTACATGTTTGTACTTAAGAAAGGAGGCAAAGCTGTTGAGTTTTCTTATCTGGTTAGGAAAGGAAACTGACAGAGATGTGTCACATCAAGTTGTGCTACTTCTAGAATATTTCATACATTTCATTAACAAAAGACCAAGATGTGTTAGCCCTAGTAGGAAATGAAACATGATAAATGCTCATTAGACTACCACTGTAGGAGCCAAAAGGAGTTGGCAGTTTAATTGTCTAGATTTGATCCAAGCTCACTGCTTCTGAAACACATACAGGTATCAAAAGGTCATTCAGCTGGACTTATTTGAACACCTGTCGGATTTCCTCCTGTCAAAGCATTAGGTATTTCACTTACCCAAGCTCCATGTGTGCTGGGTATGGGGGTTTAAAATACAGTGTTTGAGACAGGTGTGGAGAGCCTGTACTGGGATGGATTTGCATGCCATGTGCTGCAAATCATTCCATGTGTCTTAGCAGATCGAATTGGCTGTGCAGTTTTAGTTGTCACTGAACTCCAGCTTGATTATTTTCCATTTGGCTGAATTGATAATACTGGCGTTATGTAAGGAGAGGTCCACCAAGATGCCTCTGTCATTGTGTTAATGAATCATTTTTCACATTTCTTAGGAAAATATTACAATGGTTTATTAGCTGTCTTCCAAAAACCCTCAGTTTCATCTAGACTAGCATGAGGTTTTTGGTACAAGTATCCCTTCTTAATTACACTATATTTAATCTTACAGGCAGTATAATTAGAGATTTTTTTTTAATTGTGTTTATTGCCCAGTTGTGCTAGCATATGAGAGTAACAATTTTATTCTGTTGATGGAAACCAGAGTCTAGATTCAAGCAGAGAAAGAGTAAACCCCTTCCTGTAAATGTGGAAGTATATGGAGTCATCATTTGACTTGGACGTTATTGCTAGCGGAAAACATGCCTGGGCTTCTAGACAGTGATTATCTGTGTCATAGTCAGCCTTATGGGTTTCACTGTTATAGTGAGGTTCTGATTCTGTCAGCCTAGAGTTCTTACCACGTCACTACCCTTAGGAGCCTGTCAGCAGAGCTACAGTGGTGCTTTAAAGCAGCCTCAAATAAGCTGGGCCCAAACAAAGGAAGAAGTGGGACTGAAAGCAAGGAGGTGAGGAAGAACGTGTAGAGACACCTGCTTGTTTCAAGACAGGGATGCTTGTCAGTGCTGTAACAGCTCCATCCTGCTGCTCTGAGAAGCACTGGAGCTACTGGACTGCTTCACTATTGCTGTTGAGCAGCTGAGAGCTGTGTGACGTTGACTCCAAACCGTAGGAAGTCAGGTGGAGATTTGCTTCAGTTCCCCCCACTAACGTCTGTCCCACCTTTTCCTCTGATTGTACTTCGTATTCTGCACTGTTTGTCTTACAAAGAAGAATGAAAGGTTTGCTGAAATCAATGGCAGGAAGGATTTAGAGAAGGAAACAATTAGCTCTCAACATTTATTACTCTTTTTTAAGCTTGAAGTCTGTCAAGTCTACCTTACAGAAAGGTGTTACTGCATCAGCAGCACCTCCTTCATGGACACTTAGTTCATGGTGACTGTTTCCTTTTTGACTTGCCACCCAAAGAAAATGAACCATTCTAGCACAAGCCCTCTTACCCTGGCATAGCAGTGAGCTGAAGATTCACACCCAGCAGCAGACTAACCTGATAAAACCCTGGTAAAGCCACAGGTGCCGCCTGCATCACACTGGGCAGGTGCAGGTGCAGCACGGGCAGCAGCTCATCTCCTTCCTCAGCACAGCGTGGGCCAAGGGGCACTCCTCCTCTGTGGCTGAAATGCAAATGGTTGTAGCAAGCATTATCTCTAGAAGGAACTGTTCATATGGCTGTTGTCCAGAACAGCTCTGAGAGCTGCTCTCTCTCTCTGGAGGAGCGCGGGGCTGCGGCTGGCTCCGGAGCTGCCGGCCGGTGCGCGTGCAGCGCTGCATGGTGACACTCAGCACTTCGGCCACTCTCTCCAACTGTGTTCATTTCTGTGTCAGGTACGGCTGCCTCTCTTGCCCATTTGTTTCCTTATGGGTGTTGTGGCAAAGGAAGAGATTGTCAAGCAGAATCTAAAATGTAGGGATTTGCTGGATGAAGCAAGGAACTACCACCTTCACCTGAGCAGCAGGGCAGTGCCTGACTTTGAGTACTCCATTCGCACAACACCAAGGAAGCAGACTGCTGGTAATTAAATGTGTGTCTGGTTACCCAGTAGGGAGTGGTGTGGAGAAAAGGCAGCACATCTGTGCAGGTGTCTTGATATCAAGCAGGTATAGCTTGATATTGAGGGTTGTTTGTGACTTAATGCAAAATTGGGAAAGCCGTTATGTACCTCTCTGGTATTTAGGTAATGTGCTGCATTTTCCTAGCAGAACTTTAGCAGTCATTTTCTTTCTTTAAAGCATTAATAATTTATCCTGATTGGCTCTATCTGTATTAAAGCCAGAGCTTTTAAGTATGTTATGACCAGGCAATCTGTTCAAAGCTGTACTGAAAACATGGACAGTTATCTTTTGGTGTTAGAAGGCTCAGGTAACTTTTAAAGTCTTTGACTAACCGACACCAAAAGTGTGTGATGAATGTTAGACTGCAAATCATAATCTTTTCATCATTAAATTTAACAAACAATGGATTTATCTCCTTAAGCCAAACCACAGAAAACATATTTAAAATATGCATTGTTTTTACAAGAGCACAGATAGCTAATTGCCATAGCAGCATGTCATGCAAAGGCCAAAATCCAGTATTGAATTATGAAGGGTAATGACTGTGCTCCTTGAAGTGAAATACAACTTCCCCCGAACTACGTGATTTTCAGTTTGCTCTGCTGTGCAGCTGTTTTTCCCCATCCTCCTGCTAGTTCTCTGGAAAGCTGTTTTGTGTTCCCCAGGTGTGCTGTTCTGTGTCGGTGGCAGAGGTGGATCAGGTGACCCCTTCCGCAGCATCGAGTGCTACTCCATCAGTAAGAACAGCTGGTTCTTCGGCCCTGAAATGAACAGCAGGAGGAGGCACGTGGGAGTGATCTCTGTGGGAGGTCAGTAGGCCTATTCAAGCAACCCCAGGCAAAAGGCACTTGTTTGCTTCTTTTGCTGAATTGGTACTTTTACTAGCTGTACAAGAGCTAAACGAATTGCTTAATTGTTGGACAGTCTTCAATTTAGTAAAGCTTCTCCCCCTTGAAGGAGTGTTTGGTCCTGAGCCAATCTGAAACTGTGCTTATGGAAAAGACATTACTGGAAACAGATGGAACCCAGACTTGGGAAGGGAAGGGAAGGCTCCATGGAGACCTTATTGTGGCCTTTCTGTACTTAAAGGGAGCTTACTGGAAAGATGAGTACAGGCTTTTTAGTAGGGCCTGTTGTAATAGGTCAAGAGGTATGGGTTTTAAACTAAAAGAGGGTAGATTTAGACTAGATATCAAGCAGAAGTTTTTTACAGTGAGGTTGCTGAAAACCTGAAATAGGTTGTCCAGAGAGGTGATAAATATCCCATCTCTGTAAGTGTTCAAGGTCAGACTGGGTGGTGCTCTGAGCAACCTGAAAATGAAAATGTCACTGCTCATTGCAGTGGGGCTGGACTAGATGACCTTTAAAGGTTCCTTCCAGCCCCACTGAGCTGTATATAGCCTCTTGCCTCAAATAGGTGATTTACTTTTTTAAAATCCATTTATAATCTATGACACAACAGTCACCCAGATTTTGCTACTATTTGTACTGGTTCCCTTCCTACTTAAATCCATACTGGAAAGTTACTGAGACCATAAATCTTCCCAGAGCAGACCTTGCTTTATTTTTGGGTCTCCATCTTCTGAAAACAGATCTGTGCAGAGCAACTTAGCATCAATAATGCAGCTTTCCCCGGTACATGGCAGCCCCTCTGTTGCTACAGCAGAGCAAAGATAATTTTTTTGCATAGAATATCTGGAGGAACTGGTACATATGTCTAAACTGATTTGACCTGCAGTAGTTAAATTTTGGGAAGATTTTTTGTCTACATAATCTCAAGCTTTGTGTAAAAGTTCACATTAGAACAGATTCCTGGTTGAGTACAGCATATAAAACTCTGATATTGAAAACATTTTAAAACTTTAACTTTTATTTGACCTCTTTGTCTCCACATAGGCAGGGATATTATATAAATGAAATGAAACATTGCCTAGCAATCTCTGTATCAAAAGATGTCTGTGTGTGCAGGTAAAGTCTACGCAGTAGGTGGGCATGATGGAAATGAACACTTAGGAAGCATGGAAGTGTTTGATCCTCTCACAAACAAGTGGATGATGAAGGCATCAATGAACACAAAGAGGTAGATGTGTCCCACACTCCAAATCCTAGTCTGTGATGTGCCATTTCTTGCTGATGTTGAAAAATATCCAGTCAGTTCTGCCTTTTTTGGGGGTTTTCAGACTGCTGTTTCTATTTCTAGGATTTTTTCCCCAATTTTGGAGCTTTATGCTATAAATGTATTACCCTTTTGTTCTTTTTTTTGGAGGAGCTGGCTTCTGCAGCAGGGACCTCTTCTACTCCAGCTAATCTTGCATCCTGGTATCTAGGGCCTTTCTGCTGTGCCCAGTAAACAACTTGGAACTGATTAACTGGTTCTGTGGGTTTTTTGCTCTTGTTAAGAATGAGCAAAATCACTGCCAGATATAATATGAGAAGTGAAATACTTCATAGCAAAAATAAAAAAAGGAAATACTACATCAGGAAACAAATTGCTGCTTATGTTTTTCACCCAAAAGGCCCAAAGCACTCAATCTGGAAGTCCAGTTGAGGATTTTTCTTGCCTTGACATTTAAAGATTCTTTTAAGGAGTTACTGGGCTCACAGATATGTAATTTTTTATTTCCGCTGTTACTTAAATCAATGTCCCTAATTCTGCATTATGTTTTTTGTTGTTTTTCAAAGCATCATGCACGAGTAGGGGTGAAATATTAAGTATGGCTTAAGTCCTAAAGTTGTTTGTAGCTGTGACCTAAATGAAGTAGGAGACCCAGACTGCTGGAAGTGGCTTGCTCTACTTCCTCTCTTCTGCCACCACCCGAGGGCATAATCTCAGCAACAGTCAGCCCTAGATTTCTGTGACATTTATTACTCAGTACCCGGGTAAATGAAAGGGCTGTTGTGCCTTGGCTACCTCCCAGCTCCACTCCTCCAATTCACAGAGGTCTTGGAGTACTTAGTGGAGAAAAGAACTGTCACCATTAAGTGCTGTCTATGTTATTTACTGAGGCATTTTAAGATAAGGCCAGAATATTACCACAATGTTTGTTGTGTAGAAAGATTGTGCCTCCCGTGCTCCTGCCTCAGTATCTCTGAACCTGCCCTCTTTAATGAGACAAGAATATTGTTAGTGACATGGTAAATAGCCTCTCTTGGTAATTAAAGCAGAAACTTGATGCTTACATTCTAGACCATACTTTTAATTTTATAGTACTTAGTGTTCTCTCATATTGGTAGATTTAGAAGAAACAAATCTGACAACCATTTTAACACTTAATAAAAAAAAACTAGAATGGAAGAAATTGCAATTGAATCTTGCTAGAGTTTAGCTACTTAATATCCAGCACAGGTTTGCCTTTTAACATATATTAGTATCATCCCCAATCATTCTCAAGCAGTAGCAGCCAGCTATACCAACAAAGTTAAAACCAGCAGGTTTTGGTTCATCATCAGATTCAATAAAATAGAGAAGTCATATCTAAGACATTGTCATATATCCATGTATGTGAGCAGAGGAGTTGCCATTCAGTCAAAAGGACACAGGTGTGCAGAGGGCCAACGACATGATTTACTATAAATGTCACTTTTTAAATTTCCATTACTCTTTTCCCCCTAATTTGAAACAGGTGCCACTCATGTAGCATGGCACTTGCTGAGTGTCTCCCTGTGGTTAAAGACTTGCACTGAGGTGTTGCTGCTGTTGTTCCCTAGGAGAGGCATTGCCCTGGCATCCCTGGGTGGGCCCATTTACGCCATTGGGGGCCTGGATGACAACACGTGCTTCAGCGACGTGGAGCGCTACGACATCGACTCGGATCGCTGGAGCACCGTGGCCTCCATGAACACTCCCCGCGGAGGCGTCGGCTCTGTGGCCCTCGTGGTGAGTCGCTGCCTCCTCCTGGGCTGGGGCCAGCTGAGCAGCCCACCTGCTTTGCAAAGCTGCTTTCACAAGGCAGAACACAAGGTCTGAAACTAAATGCAGCTGGTGGGTCTGAGCGCCTCTGATCATCAAAATCCTGTGCAAAAAATGAGGATATTTTAGGATAATACAGCAAATTGGGCTGTTTCTACTGTATTTGAGATACTAGGAGGAGTACCCTTCTAATGACATGGATAGTGCTTCCTGTCTCACTCAGCACTCTGGTTTGTCATGGTCACTGAGTCTAAAGGTACCAAATGCATTCTGTACTTTAATCCCCCTATGCTCTGAAAAACAGCAGCAACACTACAAAACTGTTGTACTTCTTTCATTGGAAGAGATAGCATTTATGTTGGATAGTTGAATCTGTTGTTGGAATTCTTAAATGAAAACGGATTTACCACATTTTCTGTTCATTTTACTGCTTATGAAAAGGTGAGTAAAGGCAACTACATCACAAATAATCTTTGTACAACTGTTTTCCAGAACCATGTTTACGCCGTGGGTGGGAATGATGGTGTAGCATCTCTTTCCAGTGTGGAGAAATACGATCCCCACTTGGATAAGTGGATAGAAGTGAAAGAGATGGGCCAGCGAAGGGCTGGGAACGGTGTCAGCGAGCTCCACGGCTGCTTGTATGTTGTGGGTGAGTAGGGATGTGGCATTTTGTAGTGCTGCTGCTGCTGCTGCCAAGTGCTGGCCTTTGGAAGAGGCTGTTGTTGCTAGAGGAACTGGGAACACATAGAGCTGAGCTGTACTTGATGTTCTTGGGCTGGAGAAGAATGCAAGCACAACCAGGGCACACGTAAACAAAGGTACATTAGCAAGGAAATGAAAAGCAGCTCCTAACCCACAATTCAGGAGGGCTGATATGTTCAGGACAATATGTCTGTATTAGAAAATCCTCTCAAGACTCACTACTCTTGAGTTTCCTTTTAGGAAAAAATTCTTTAGTTCACACACTTTCAAAGCAGCCTAGTTGTGTTCTGAGTGTAGACAACAGTAGCTTTCTTTGCACTTACTCCACAGCTTCTTGTTTTGTGTGGTACCTTGTATTTACTTGCTTTCCTGAGAGAGGAAGATGCCAGGTAGGTGTGCCATAGTGGTAGATGAAAAACTCTGACTTGTGTATTATCATAAGTACTTAAATAGGTTTTTGAATAAAATGCTCCTCTGACAGCTTCCCCAGCAAGGGGAATGCATCACTGAGTCTTACATGAAAAATTTTTTCCCTTCTCAAATGTTTGCCGGTGCTGTAATTTGAGAACACTGCTGGAGTGTGTTTTACGTAAAGTAAAATAAGTTTGAGACCATCCTTTTGCTGGTGTTAGGTTTCTTTCTCTTCCAAATGGAAAGCTGCTTCATCCATAAGTAAGATGAATTCAGGGAGAAAAATAAAACTAGAATCCTTGCAACTTGGGTAGAAGAAGACTGTCTCTCTGGGTGATGCTTGTGCAGTTAGAGGAGGAAGAGCTGTTACATTAACTTTTAGGAGCTTGTGAAGTTCTGGTGAAGAGGGAGCTGGACAGGACCCTGTGAATGCTGAAAATGCCAGTCTTGGATATCCCGTGCACCAGAAGTGCCAAAAGCTGACCCTGTGATGGTTGCTTGCAGGTGGCTTTGATGACAACTCACCCCTGAGCTCGGTGGAGCGGTTTGACCCCCGCTGTAACAAATGGGAATATGTGGCAGAGCTCACAACTCCGAGGGGAGGTGTTGGCATAGCAACACTCATGGGAAAAATTTTTGCAGTTGGAGGTCATAATGGCAACGTGTACCTGAATACAGTGGAAGCATTTGATCCTATAGTGAACAGGTAATTTCAAATGTTTTGTTTGTCCTAATAAGACAAGGAGGTCTGCCTGTATGAAAACACAGCGGCATAGAAGCAGTGTGCAGGAGGAGTCTAGCTGTTGTTTCCTGGTAATAATTGTATCATATCCATGACTATCAATGGAGGACTGCTGTTTATACCACTAGGGCAGTCTTGTAAATATTTAAGCTCCTCCTCCTCCTTGTCTGCTTCTCTCTATCCCTTGTCCTTGCCGTCTCATTCAGTAACAATCTACATTCTCCTGCTTGTTTCAGTCTGATTTTGCACTAAAGGGGGTGCATTTCTGTGCAGAGTGAACAGCTAGGCAGTGTAACAGAATTTCAGGCACAGAAAATACTTACAGGTTGCTCAGAAAGGGCAGGAGCTTATTTTTCTTTTGTCCCGTAGGTGGGAACTGGTGGGCTCAGTGTCCCACTGCAGGGCAGGGGCGGGCGTGGCCGTGTGCTCCTGTCTCAGCAGCCAGATCCGGGACGTGGGCCAAGGATCCAGCAACGTTGTGGACTGCATGTGAGCACTCATGCCTCCTCCAAATTCCAAAGGAATGCTACTAGGGTGGCACTGCGGAGCTTCTAAACACTGTGTTTTGCATGGTGGGTTAAGGAATAAATCCAATGCATTTTCTTTGTGAAAATGGTTTCTTCTGCAACTGTAAAGCTTTTGGTGGCTTTCCATCGATAGTGACACAGAAAAGCCTGTGAAAACATGGAATAAAAGCATGACTCACAGGAGCAAACCTGCCAAGAACTGCAGTCATCCCATTTTTGAGAAGCTGTAATTTCAGAATCATTTGAGGCAGCTGTTGCAAGGACTCAGTATTGGACTGTAAATCAGGCATGTGGTGAGGAGAGCAGCAGCAGCTACTGCTACTGAGCTTCCCCCAACAGCCCTGCTACGTGTTCTCTGTCAGGATCGAGTGCCATTTCATGTAACTTATTTTCTGGAATGGAGTTTTAAACGTTTCCCAACTGTACAAGAGCTTTGTAACAGAAGATATCTCAAGTTTTAGAAGGTAACAACATCCCTGACGCACACTGAGATAACTGAAGCAGAGAAGCTCACTGTTCACCTCCCAAGGGGGTGCTGGCAGCAGCGGAAATTGCAAGGATTCTGTCTGAAAACTGTCTTTCAAACTACTTTCTCAAGCAAATAATCTTGTTAGAAAGCTGGGAAGATTCTTGACCTGAGTTTAGCCACTGGAATATTGGAATTCTCTAGTCTGCAATAAAATTTGTAGTTACTGCTCCCCTCTCCAAAGGAGGGTTTCTGTTGAGAGGTCCTTCCTGGAGTAACCAGTGTAATTTGTCCTATTTTGAGATGATAGTGTGTGAAAATGTAGGCTTCAGTGGTGTTTGAATCACCATTTTTATATAAAATGAAAATGCATAATAAAATTTGTGGTATTCTGTAAAACGTTTTAAGTGCAACTCTAGAAAACATGACTGATTTCTGTACCCAGTAGCAACTCTGGTAACGTTCTCAAGGTACTGGCTCTTTTAAGGGAGCAGATTCATAACCTCAGAATCTTAAATGAACCAAAGAGACTCAGCAGGAAAGACAATTGGGCATAAACCAGTACTTCCATCGAAAATTGAGATAGCAACGTGACATATGCTCTGCATACAAAGATGTCTTGTACACCATTACAAACCCTGAATCCCAAGTAAAGTCCTGCTGGAAAGACTGCAGATTCCTGTTCCTGCATCACCTCAAACAGACCAACAACTGACAATCCTTTGTGACCAAAGTTTCACAATTACCAGGTTGTTCAAATGCCCAGGGAGAGCAGCAAGCTTCTCTGTATTCAGGATCAGGGAGGAGGCAGGACAGTGGGAGTGAGGTGCGGTTGTGTTTTCCTGCTGGTTACCATCGTTTGGCTTTCCTGCCTGAAATGGCTTTGCACTTCAGTAGCACCCAGGGACAAAGTGAACGGTACTGTAAATAGTGAAACATTGCAATAAGACATTTGTACTTCAAGGCATGTAGTTTGTTGTATGTCCGCTGCTGGGAAATATTACAGCATGGAGTATTTTTTGGTTTCTGCAGTGTGTATTTCTCAACAGGAAGCTTCTGCTAGCAGAGAGAATCCTGCACTACAGCCACAGACTGCACCACCCTGCTGCCCTCCTGGCAAGGATGTGGTCACCCTTGTGGCTCTTGACCTGACTCCAAGGGGTGGAAAGGAGGGATGAAGGTTCCCTCTCTGGGACCAAATGCTGCTTTCTATGGATGTCCTGGCTAACAAGAACTCCCAAGTTTTCTACCAGGTGACCCTGACTGTGAAACCAGGTGGCCTGACAGTGCAGGTTGCCAGCTGATCCATTTCTGCTCTTGGTGGGAAAGCGTGACACCCGTGGGTGCAGCCTGCGGGTGGCTCACACGCCTGGACCACACTGACCACAGCAGCTGCCAGGCACCAAAGGGGGAAGTGTTCATCAGGGAAATCAGGTTACAGCAAAAGCTGTGGGATTCTCTGCTGTGTAGGAAGAGTTGGAAGTCACACGGTACTAGCTCTGAACAGGATCCTAAAATGGGCATCTCACTTGTTTTCAATGCATATCCTTGCCTCAACACTCATGTGCAGGCCTCTGGAGGCGTATTCCTAAGGACTGGCAAGAAAGCTGTACAGCAGGTTTACAAGGAGCAACCCTGTTCCCAGAACAGTGGTGTCCCACATTGTTGATCTTGGATGGCACCACAGCTAAATATATTTTGTACAGAACTGGTTTTAGAAGCGCTATTGCTGGAAATGTGCTAATGATGACAAAGTGTAAAAAGAAATAAAAATACATGATTACTGTGGTGACAAACTGTAGTGACCTACCTGCACATAAAGGTGTTGTGATTTAACACCTGTCCTGGGAAGGAGACAGTGATGACAAAGGAATATCCCCCCCCACTCCATGCTGAGGAACAGAGCAGACTGCCAGTGGTAGGAAGCCCTACCCCCCCACACTTTATTTATTTACGTTCAGAGGGGATTGTGGTCCATTTGGTTATACTTTCACAGCTTCAAATACTTTTTAATACTCCTCTTTCCCAACGGAATCTCACTCCTAATAGAGCCATGCTGGCAGCAAAACTCTTTGGGTTTGACATGGTGCTAAAATCCTTTGGCTAAGAACAGAACATTTTAGAAGACAAAGCATAAGATGCTTATTTTAAAATAGAAACCAAATACATGCGTGCACTCCTATCAGAAAGACTGCAGGCTTCCCTCTTGTTTGAACACCAGCTGGGAAAACCACTGGAAACGCCTGCCTGCAGAGGGGGATGCAGCCCTGCAGAGAACCAGGCCTGCCCTGGCAGAGAGCTTTGCTCTCAGCCTGTGTTTATCAATACAACCAACGAGCATCAGCCAGGACCTCGGGATCTTGCACGGGAGAAGCAGCAGGAGGCAACAGTGATCCCCGGCAAGAGGGATCCCCTGCCTGTCTCCAGGATCTTTCAGATACAGTGGATTTGGGGCAGTTACTGCAGTGTCAGTGTTCACAACCCTCGTAGGGTTAACATAGTATGCCCGTAGGGCAGACTGAACATACCAGAAACAATTTATTCATCAAAACCAGGGAAACTCTTGCCTGTGATCTGGTAAGACTCTCATAGAGAAGTGGGAAGGTAAGTAACAGCAGGGCTGACAGGAGATTCTGAAACCAGTGAGTGGGTGAGCAGCCCCTTTCTCACTGCATTAAAGGGTGAGCAATAGTGATGCAGACAATCCAGCAGTTTTAAGGCTATTGAGGCACTGGATTCTATGAGGTCATTTTGCTGCTATGAACTTTTGTGGGCAGTTACTTAAAATCAGGGTGCCTTCTTGTGTCCTGGCTGCAGGACCTCAGTTCTGTGTCCTTACCACCACTTGAAACAGCATTTTAATTGTGGAGTGTTTCCATCTCTTCTAGGAGTTGGAAACAAGCCGCATGAAACACACATCAGGAGGCAAAAAAGCTACAAACAGCAATCACTGAGGAGTGGGGTCAGGCCCCACCAACCCGAGGAAAATAATGGTTTGTCAGAGATAATATCAAGGTGCTCAGAATGCAACAGTGCCTGCACGGTTCTCAGCTCCAGCCCGACCTAACTTCCCCAAAACAGGATGGGAACCAGAAGCAGCTGCATGCACCTTGTTTGCTGTGCCTGCTTGGACAGTTGCAAGACAATCAGCATGATCCCCTGTGGTGGGAACGTGGCTCCCACATCAAATGACACCGAGATTCGTTTCACAAACAAGTTGTCAACGGGTAATAGAAGTTCAGCCAATTAACCCATTCAGGCTTAATTAGAACAAATGCCTGGGAGATTCTTAACTCTAAATTGCTCCCACAGTCAAATGGGGCTTTCTGTCCTCATTTAGGCTGAAACTGTTCTTGGAACTATTTTCAGCATCACTGCGGTGCAGTTTTGCAAACCCAAGTACTCTGTTCTAGATGCTCTGCTTAAATTTTTTTGCTGGCTACTTTTACCACATCTGCATTTGTTTTCTAAAGCTTTGCACGTTTTCTCTACTGGAACTGGTAGCAAATAAAGCACAGCCAGCCTGGATATGAGACTTGTATTTGTAATTCCTCATTGGCTCAGTCTGTGAGGCTGGTTGTGCTGCCACTTTGTGGCATTTTAATGCAACTATACTCCAAGCAGGCAGTTGTGCAGCTCTGGCTGTTCCTGGGAGTGGCAGCAGGGCCAACGAGAAACATTTGCTTGACAGGCAAGGCTTAACACGGGCCAAGGATTGCTTGTACATTATCTTCCCCTGCATGCATTTTCCAAGAAAGAAAAAAAATAGGACAGTCCAAATCAGCACACCTGACTCAGGGTCTGGGAGAAATTGCAAATCCATGCACAGCTCTGTAAAGCCCATGCCCACAGGAACAGCCAGCACAGCCCTGCTGAAGTCAGGGCAGGGCAGGGCACTGCTATCTCCAGCCCCTTGGCATCAGGGTAGAAGTCATCCCTCTGCATGTCTGTGGTGCTGATTCACACCCACTGGTCTCTGGTTTTGAGCAGAAGGTCAGTTACTGCCATTAATTTAAGTTTTGCTCACTGATAGAAGGTCAAAGCTGGCAGACAAAATGACCAGGTAATACAGACTAATTCTGTCATCTTTTCAATGTCCTAGGATAGGCCCAAGTGAAAATACTAGCATCCTTCCTAACTCTTTGCAGGGCCCTGACCTGGCTTGAGGTTGAAATAAATGGATTTTTTAAAATTCCGTATTCTTTCACAGATTGACAGAATGGCTTTGGTTGGAAGGGACCTTAAAGGTGGTTTAGTTCCAACCCTCCTGCTATGGGCAGGGACAACTCCAGGGAGGAGGAGTAAGAAAAGTCTGATAGGTAAAATGGGGAGGGGGAACATGGACCTTGCCTCCACTCAGTAGGGCAGCTTATTCCTGATATGCACTAAGGCTTTTAATAAAGTGAACATAAAAGGCCAGTGCCTTGAAGGTGCAGGAGGACTCAGCCATGATCCTGGTGGTCCTGCAGGGCCAGAAGGCAAAATGACTCCAGGCATTCATGTTGCAGGAGCCCTTTCTGCAGAAATTCCTTTTGGAAATGCAGACATTATGATGGTAATTATTTACTGTTCATTTTCTTGAGCCTCAAACCCAGAAACAGGTATTTTACAAAGGGGGCACTGCTAAACATGTGCAGACCTGTTTCTACATCATGAAATTATGTGGCAAAGGGAGATAATTCTTTCTTGTAAGCACACTTGTATTGGGATACCACCCTTGTCTCCACTCACCCAGGTCTGTCAGAGACTGGGGAAGGGATGTGACAGAGAGTGGCAGAGGGCTAAGGCAGGCACACTGTTGGATGTGAGGATGGCAGGATGCTGCTGTCACACTACAGGAAATCTTCAGGAGGACAAGGGTGTCAACACACTGCACTAGCGTGGTGATAAATGAAGAATCACTCACTGCTATCAAGCATCCATGTTTTATTGACCATTTTATGACCATTACCAATAATTTGCTTTCATATTGAAATACAGTGAATTGTGGGGTAGTACAGGGGAATATGACAGTAGTAAGGAAGTTGCTCAGCTGTGTTTGAGGCACAATAAAAATACTTGTGCCAATAAAACTTTTTAACAGTTCTTTGAACTTGACTCTAAATATCAAGTATAAATAACATTGGTCCAAAGCCCATCAAAGTCAACTGAAAGGTGACTGCAGAACTTGGAGGGTGGTGTTTTGGTTTTTTTTCAGAGAAGCATGACTTCTCTGAAAAAATAACTCCTTGAGCCATAGTGCAAGATTAATTTCCAGGAAATCTTTGGGTAGAGAAGGGTATGAACTGAACACGCCCATGCTATGGATGCTGACTCCACTGTTACTCTGGCAAGGGAAAAGTGCTTGCAAACAGCTCATTATTCCCTTCTGTGTTCCCCTGGGAGGTTTCTAAGTCACTGGGCCCATCCTAGAGTGTGGCTGAGAGGGAGCCCGAGTCCTCCCAGAGGAAGGACACCCTACTTTGGTACCAAATTCTGCTCTTGGACACTCACTGAGACCACCACTGCTTGCAGAAAAATATCCAAATGCAAAAGTGCCTTATGTTCCACATTCAGCCACTTAATCCCTCCTTAAGCAGAAGAGATTCCTCTGCCTGGAAGCACTCAGACTCACAATGTCCAAGCATTCCCAGGGACCCAGTGCAGCTTTCCACTCCCAAACACCCAAATGCCAAAAAACAGCACAAGAAGGAATCCTCCCTGTAAGTCTCGTCCCTCTAGCACAGGAGACAGGCACAGCTGTTTCCAACCACACCTTGGGTGTCATTTTGCCTCCCAAACCAGGATCTGGCAAGGCTGAAACTGAGGAAGACCCTTAGTGACACAGTTTGAGTGTTGATTTCCTTGTCAGCAATAGATGTGATTATTATCCTGTTGGTTATTCATAATAGACATGTTTATATACCATCAGCACATGGGGCCATTCAGAGAATTATTTGCACTTGGTCATTTTAAAGCCAGGTACCACCCTCCATCTCATCTTGCAAGGCACAAAAGCATTACCCTCAAAAACCACAAAGTTTTCCACAGGTAACCAAAACAAACTTACAACTGTATTTAAAGCAAAAACAAAACGCAGGTGCTTTGCGTTGAACAATAAGAAAATAAACAAAAGAAAAGTGTTTCTAAAGCTTGAAAAGAAAAGAGAACTTGGAACTATTTACATCCTGGACACCCAGTTAAGGCACACTGGATTCCAGATTCTGTCACTGTCAACTCTTTCTCATTTGGTGTATGAGGTCAGGCTGAGTTCTTGATCATGTCACTTGTCTCTGTTCAGCATAAATCTCTGGAACAAATGGAGAGAGAGAGAAAATATTTCGTTGGA
>VZTZ01013176.1:209985-222125 GCA_013400955.1 Drymodes brunneopygia | reverse complement strand
TTTTTTTTACTTTTTGCAGCCTGCTGGAACAAGCCAGAAATACTGTATTTCTTCCTAGTGATTTGTTGTTAATAGTGGTTATTCAGCTGAACTTTTGATATTTGTGTTGTCCCAATCACTTTGTGAAAACATTTTTTTCTGGCTGCAGCCATGTTTTCCCTAGCTCAGTTCAGGAGATTATTAGGGTGAAATTTCAGATTATCCTCTTCTGGAACTCAAGAATGTGTTTGTGGTTCTAATGTGCAAATTTTCAGGGTGGTGGCAGCATTTGTTTTGGGAAAGAAGCTTCAATGGAACCGGTGCAGCAAGTTTTATCTGCATAAGGTTTTTTTTTAATCCTTGTTTTCAGAAAATTACAGAGACAAAATACTTAGGATTCATAAAAACACACTTGTTATTTTTCAGATTAGAACTACACGTGAAAGTAAACTCTGTGATGGAAAAATATGGCAAATTTTGTTTTTTACTGATGAATATGTAAAAACAGGAAGAGATTTTCAGGGTTTTTTTTAAAGGAGAAACACATGTAAAATATGAACAAAACTAGGAAAGAGCTCCTTGTAAAGGAGCGTTTTATGGTAAAATGAAAAGTTCTCACTTCACTGCACAAGCGCTCAAGAGAATTTATCAGCAGTAGGCAGAATACCTTGGTATGTTTGAGACTAAAAGGCAGAAAACCACAGAGCTTCTCTGTCAAGACACCCTGTGTGCACCCACAAATGCATTTGAGTGCTTGTTCATTTCAACTTTAGAGGAGAAAAGAGTTGTCTGTGACATGATTGCTGTGAAATGTATCTTCCTGGTTGTGTTGGGGAAAGCTTAAAATTCCAGATACTGAAAAAGACCTGATTAAGAAACAATAAATGTTCTGGTGTTTTGTAGCTGTCGTGTTCTGTATGTGATTAGATACCTTTGTTACAGACCAAGATATTGAAATAATGCTACTTCTTTGCAGGTAATGAAGTTTTCCACGTAAATATTTCTCCTTATAAATTCAAAATCCCTGATGATGGATGAAATCCAGCAACCACCTGAGCATCAAGTTCATGCAGCTGGACAATCTGATGTTCCCCAGTCTGCAACGCATGAATTTCAGGAGAGGGATCATGACAAGCCAGGTCAAGCTGGGTATACCTGCAGTCAAAGAAGAATGTTAAAAGAATTCCAAAGCAGGTGATAAGTACAAAACATGTTTTTCACTAAATAGAGCAGGGGATCAGAACTAAAAATGTCTGGGTTTAGTAGTACCAGTGCAGGTTATAGCAGAAGTTTTAGTTCATGGCCATGGCAGACAGTTCTGAAGGTGCCTTGTAGTAACTTGAGGATGAGGATTGACAGTCAGATTTCATGTATTTTTTATTTTAAAAGACAAATTTTAAAATGTCTTTTTAACAATATTCTTTCATACACTGCCTGGTGTAATGGTTTCTTCTTGCTCTCCTCTAGTGGTTTTTTGTTGTTGTTGTCGTTGTTTTTGTTGGGGGTTTTTTTGCTTCTTTTGTTTCTTGAAAGAGTCTTGACAAAGGTGGGATGTAATTGTTAAGAGATTAAAAGCCCATCACTTGTTGAGCATCTGGAGCTGAGGAGCAGCTCAGACCTGCTGAAAGAGGGAGGCCCCCCTTTCTGGCTGTATTCTTAAACTAATTACCTTGTGAGCCTTTGGTGCCTTCTGGGGCCTCGGTGTGCCAATTAACTCTGAAATACATTGGGAAAAAAGGGGGGAAAGGTGATAGTGTCAGTAATACATTAGTGAGCTGAGCTGGTGTTGGGGAAAACTTGTGGAGGTGTGAAACTGCCAAAGGGAGGTGGGAACAAGGAAGATCTGCTGGCTTCAGGGAGGGCCAGACATTGGATTGGCTCAAGTATTCTGGACTCAGCTGGTTGATTGGGGGAACAGTGATATTACCACATTGAAGTCTCAGCAAGGGCCCTCAGCCAGCCAGCACCCTGCTCAGTATCAGTGGGTGGAAGAGGGCTGCTGGGAAGGCATTTTGGCTACCCAGCATTCCTAAAGAAGTACATCCCAATTCCAGTTTTGCAATTATGCTTCAGCCTCTTTATGCTTTATGAATTACTAATTTCAGGGTCTAAATATTTCATATATGCATTGATCTGAGAAAACCAGACCCTTACTTTTATTATTGTAACTGGAATAAAAGTTCCTATTTTCACTGCTGCCTCAGAATTTGCAGAGGAAGAGTATAAAGGCAACTAACCTTTCCTTATATTACAGATATCTAGCAAGGAAATACTTCTATCTGTGGGCAAAAATGACATTTGGACAAGTTCTCCCTTCCAAAGCCAGGTAGATAGAATTATAGAACTCAGGGGTGGGATTTTTTTGGTGTGCTTTGGTTTTCTGGGTTTTTTTTTGGGGTTTTTTTATGGCTTAGTGGTAAACCATTGGGCTAAGAGAGTACTGGCTTGCCAAGAAAATATTGGGATGTATTTTGAGATCACTTGAGGATTTTCTTTGGGTACTTTTCTTGCTCTTGCTTTTTTTGTTTGTTTTTATCAAATCATGGTTAAACTTCTATTAGCCAAATTCATAGGAACTGTGTTTTGATAAAGTTGGATAATGTGTGCCTATAAATGATGGGATATGATTGGGATACCTGCTTTGAATTTAAGTGTTTCCCAAAGTTACGATGACAGAGATTTCACAGACTATTCTGAGTTGAACGGAACCCACAATGATCATAGAGTCCAACTCTTAATGTGAAATTCAGTTAGTATTACTGTTTGCACTGTTGTTCCTAATGTTTATCTTTATATGTTTGGTATTTGCCTGACTTGGAAATACCTGTGGCAGATAATTCCTTTCTGCTGTCAGTGTTCTGTGAGCTACTGAAACCCCATGCTTTGATACTCATTACTTGTTTTGCAGTAATTTGCATGTTCATTCTTGCTTGACCACACCCTTGGTAACTGAAGCAGTTCCCAGTGGGAAGACTTGCATTTGGAATAAGATCAGGTCCTTAGTCATTCAGTTTGATTTTTCTGTATCAAATATATTCTGTTTCTGCCTGAGTTGGTGAACGGAGATTGTCCTGTGAACCTCACTGTTCCTCTTGTCCCATCTACTGAATTGGCACTACTTTGGCTGTCTATAAATTCAGAACAACGATGAATTTATTTTTTAGGGGAAGTAGATTTTATAAAGACCAGCAAGAAGTGGAAACAACAATGAAGTGCTTTTCTAGATTTAAAAGTCCCCAGTTCTCAATAGCTTTAGTTTGCAATATCTGTTAATTAATTTGCAGTACTGTTAATGCACCAAGTCCAAAAAAGTAACATATAGTTCATTACTTTTTTCTTTTTTTTTTCCCTTTTCTGCATGAGTGCTTGGAATGACTTAGCAGCTTGGCTTGGGGTAGGTGGCTGTGAATTGCAAGTTGTGGGAGGATTGATATGTTTCACTGAGAGACCTCTAGGTATTCTGGGCCGAATTCTGCTGTTATTACATGATGGAAACATCAAAGCATTAAAAATCTGATGTAGCTTTTGTATTTATTGATATATATAAAATATTTTTTGTTAAAATAGCAAAAAACAAAATCAGAAAGGAAAATACATGTGTTGTTATCAACTGTTCTGGTTGTTAGAGTGAAACACAGAACCGAGAATAAAAGATGTGAATAGGTCTAAAGTCAACTGGCACTCTGATGTTTGTCAAGTTATCAACATCTGTCTTTTATTTCTTGTCTTTATGTGAAGTATTTACAGTCAGTAGAATGATTGCTTCTTGCAGTACTTCAAGGAGTCTTGGAATAAAGTATCACAGTAGGGTAGTGGTTTTAAATGCAATTAGACATCGTTAGGCTAATCAGGCAAGCTTGGAGAAGTGGTGGTGTAATCTTCATTAAAACTGATTTGTGGTCACTCTGGAAACCTGTATGACATTGCCTTTGTCCAAATCTTTCAACTGTTTAGATGTTTTTATGATCAGAGGATTCTTCAAAAAACTTTTGGAGAGTGGAAGGATCAGTGGACAGTTTGCAGAGAAAAGAAACTTAGAGCAGACAACCATTACAGGTTAGTGAAATGACTTCCCATTTCACTGGGGGTGTGTATGGGAAATTTTTCTTAGGTTCTGAGGGAGTTTTTAATACCAGTGAGCAAGTTCCATCCATGGTACCTCTAGGCCAAGAGCAATGTTTTCATTGTTTATTTCCATATTTTACTGAATGGTTCTGCTTTCATTTTTCAGGCATTTACTCCTTAATTTGATACTCAAGGCTTGGAGAACCTATGTATGCCAACAGCAAGGAAGGAGGAACAAGTATTATGTTGCGGAGTCTTATGGTAAGTAAAGTGATGATAATTACCAGTATTTGGGGACATCCTGAGATGGGAGTTTCCATGGGAAATATTCACCAGAATTTGTGTCCCCTGTGCCTGTTTGCACCCTGAGCTCCCCCACTCCATGGCTGTGCAGTGCTTGCAGGAGCAGATGGCAGGGAGGTTCTGTTATAGGGGTGTAGCTATACAGTTATTTGGGGATGCTAGTGAATAAGCTTAAGGGCCTCTCCATCTGCTCTGGATTGCACTGTTTGTTTTTGAGGGGGCGGTTTGAGTTTTGTTTGGTGTTTGTTTTTTGTTTAACTTAATCGCAATATGTTTTCAAGTAGATGTTTTTTGATAGAATGTGTTACTGGAATTCTCTGTTAACTGTTGCCATAGACATTAGATAGTAATTCCCTGTGGTTTTAACTGCACTTATTTGATGTCTATTGACTGTTCCTTCCAGCTTGTGTCTTGCAATTGAAAGAAGCCCAAACTTTGAGGTGCCCTTTGTCTTACTGTGTAGGTTCTTTGCTCTGCAAGGGATTTGACTTGGGGCTGTCTGTACTGGTAGCAACTTTCTTGGGTTCGGGGAATGTTTTGCTGGCGGGAAGTTGACCCTTGTTTAAAGATGCTACTGTGGTTTTGTTCTGTGCTGGTTTGCAGGATAAGTTAACTGCTCTCTTTGCACATGAACGTACCTTCAGAGTGTCCTAGAGACTGGCACCTTTGGACACAAACTGATGGGCTATCCAGGCTTCCTTTCTTGCTGAGTGAGGTCAGAGTATTTACAGCAGAAGCTGTGTGTTACTTAGTCAAAAATAGAAAAAGGTGACCTGTTTCAAGGTAGGCGAATGCTTGATTCACAAGGAAATCATAAAAAACAAAAGTTTTGGGGTTTTTAATATATAAATGTGAAGTGGCATAGAATCAATGACGTTTTTTTCTAATAACTTTGCTTTAATAGTGTCAGTTTTGACAAGCCAGCCTGCTGTGAGAGAAAGTGCAGTGCACTGCATAAAGTGGCAAACTGGAATTTGTGACACCACCTCTGTTTTTAGCTGCATGACTAGCCTGCTAAATTAAGTTGACTTGTTTCTGGTTGATTTCTCTGCTTGTAGTAGAGAATAACTCTTGAAAAGCAACTGATGAACCTGATGAACTGTTTTTTTTAAACAAACCAAAAAAAATCCTCTAATTCTTACCCAGTGCAGTCGTTATGCTGAATATTGTTCCGCAGTTATTTCCCCTGTAAGCGCTGAAGACAAAGCGATTATCGGCCATTGTCCGATAATTCACGCTGCTCTGAACAAGTGGCATGGACGGTGCTGTCAGCGATTCTGAGACTTCTCACTGTGACACCCTCGGCCAGGGCGAGGGTCGCTGTCATTTCAGGCTTTCCCACAAGGTGTCCCTGCAGGTTGGGAGCACAGGAGCCGGAGGCGATGTGTGATGGAGTGGTTAAGTTGTGCCAGATTCCTGCGTGATCTTTAGATGTTGCTGTTTTTCTGTCGTGCACAGCAAAGAAGCAAACTCTGCTCAGGACCTGGCAGCACTGGCTGGTTTATGTTGATGTTCAAAGGACAAAACATGGGATGCAGTCTGTGGCACTGGCATTCAGGGAAAGAAGCTGTTTGCGGTAAGGATGGAATACAAACAGGCAGAGAGGCACTGACCATAAGGCCATGGCTTTTATCTATGTTATCTTTTCCTGCAATGACTTTGTTCAGTGTTTGATTTTTTTAAGAATTCTTTTGCTTTCTGGGATGTGTGAGTTCTTCTGGCACACCCATATACTGTGAATTTAAGGGGCCTTATATAACAGCCTGCCAATACCTAATGGGAGCCTACAGGAAGGCTGGAGAGTGACTTTTGCAAAGGCATGCAGTGAGAGGACAAGGGGGAATAGCTTTGAGTTGAAAGAGGGTAGATTTAGATAGAATATTAGAAAGAAATTTTTTACTCTGAGGGTGGTGAGGCACTGAAACGGGTCAGCCAGAGATGATGGTGATGCCCCATCCCTGGAAGTGTTCAGGGTCAGGTTGTATGGCACTTGAAGCAATCTCAGATAGTGGAAGATATCTCTGCCCATGGCAGGGGGCTGGAACAAGATGAGCTTTAAGGTCCCTTCCAACCCAAACCATTCTGTGGTTCTTTGAAAAGATTGTTGTTCATACCTTTTTCCAGTGAGATGAAAGTGATTTCTTGCACCAGATTATGGCACCTGTGTTTGAACTTGTCTGTAATATTGTTTTGGCAGCATTTCATGGGCAGTGTGGAGAAGACAACACCACCAGAAATGCTCTGGACATAAAATGAATATTTTGGCTCTGCAGCATTGGGCCCAGAGCCTGCAATTTCGAGTGAGTCTCAGGAGCTTCAGCTACTGCCATTTCTAATGTTTAAGTTGCACACATATGAAAATGTTGCAGATGAATTAAAATTAGGCCTTGTACTCATTTACTTTGCAAAGTGCAGTACTTACGATGGAATAGCATATCAGAACATAGGGAAATGAAATGAAGCTGTGTCAGGGCAAGTTCAGGTTGGACATTAGGAAAAGGATCTTCCTGAGAGGGTGATCAGTCCCTGGAACAGACTGCTCAGGAAGTGGTCACAGCTCCAAACCTGTCAGAGTTCAAGGTGCATCAAGTCTAACTCCTGGTTCTTGCAGGACTACTTAAAACTAAATCAGATGACTAAGAGTATTGTCCAGATGGCTGATCTTAGCTGAAGTGAAACCAGCATAGATTCTCTCTCTCTTCTCTCTCTCTTCTCTCTCTCTTCTCTCTCTCTTCTCTCTCTCTTCTCTCTCNCTTTCTCCTCTCTTTCTCCTCTCTTTCTCCTCTCTTTCTCCTCTCTTTCTCCTCTCTTTCTCCTCTCTTTCTCCTCTCTTTCTCCTCTCTTTCTCCTCTCTTTCTCCTCTCTTTCTCCTCTCTTTCTCCTCTCTTTCTCCTCTCTTTCTCCTCTCTTTCTCCTCTCTTTCTCCTCTCTTTCTCCTCTCTTTCTCCTCTCTTTCTCCTCTCTTTCTCCTCTCTTTCTCCTCTCTTTCTCCTCTCTTTCTCCTCTCTTTCTCCTCTCTTTCTCCTCTCTTTCTCCTCTCTTTCTCCTCTCTTTCTCCTCTCTTTCTCCTCTCTTTCTCCTCTCTTTCTCCTCTCTTTCTCCTCTCTTTCTCCTCTCTTTCTCCTCTCTTTCTCCTCTCTTTCTCCTCTCTTTCTCCTCTCTTTCTCCTCTCTCTCTCCTCTCTCTCTCCTCTCTTTCTCCTCTCTTTCTCCTCTCTTTCTCCTCTCTTTCTCCTCTCTTTCTCCTCTCTTTCTCCTCTCTTTCTCTTCTTTCTTTCACTGAAACTGTGGCTTTTTGTCCATTTCGTTAAAAATAAGGGATGGTATTTAATTTGACCTGCATTGTAAGATGTAACATGTTCTGTTTTAGGGCAGTATTCTGCTAGGGAAAGAAACTTGTGACTTGGGAAGTCTTATAGTATCTAATGATGTGATTCCCTTTTATATGAAAATACTCTGAAAGAAAGTTTCAGAGCCTGTTTGCAAAAGAAGAGTATTATATTGGTCTCTAATGGGAAAAAGTGTGAAAATATTAAAAGAGTGAAAAACAAGTTTGATTTTGACATCTTTGCCTTTAACCTTTTCTATGCTGATGTTCCTTTGGTGTTTGTTTGGGTTTTGTTGGGTTTTTTCCCCTTTTATTAGGGGAACCTCATTGCTCATGACTTTCACCTTTAGAACTTACATGGAATTTCCTATTGCATGGGTGTTCTTTTTCTCCTTCTCTTTGTTCTATTTCCCTAATCTTGTCTGTTTTTTCCCCTTACTGCTCTTGCTCCTTAATTGTTCCGTCAGGCTTGGTTGCAGTGGCGAGAGCTGCATTTATGCACCCAGAATGAGAAGCAGAAGGACACCAGGGCAGTAACTCACCATCAACATTGTGAATTGAGGAGATGCATGGGAGCATGGCTGGGATACCTGAACTTCCATAGAGTAAAGAAACGCCAGAATGGTGAGTGAAAATGGTGAGTTAGGACAGAGCAGGGCTCAGCCCCTTTGCTTAGGGCATGGGTGTTGCCCTGATTTTTGCAGTGTTCTATGTTTTTACTTCTGTAGTAAAATTTCTCATACATTTTCTATAAACATAGTCCTTGTTTTTGTAACCAACCTAGATTGTTTTGAACTTCTAGATTGTTTTCATTCCTTTCTCCTAGGCGGAGAAAGATGATTGACTATGTCACTAACCTGTAAAATTGTAGAGGTAGTAACCTCATTGACCAATCCACGATTGTCTTAAGAAAGATATAAAATGAGAGAATAAAGAAAGGCAGACCCTTTTTGTGGTCCTGCCTAAGTAATCCTAAACTGCTACTGAGAAGTCTACGTGTTTCTTTCGTGTCCAACAGTGCAACACACAGGGATGGTTTTTTCTGTTCTAGGAGACACTGTGATGTCTCTGCCCACCAGCTCATGAGATGCAACTTGGGCTGTACACTGTAACAGGCCTGGCCAGCTCAGCTCATATGCTGAACTGTCAGGAAGATCACCTGCTTTCCATGGGATTTAAAAGGAAATGCTTTATGATTCCCTTGATGAAAACTTACATATTGTCTATTATGTTTTGATTGAGATACCTGTGAGAAGGATGTATTCAAGACTTTGTTCAGTCTGTGGATTTTCTTGATTATCAGTCAAATCACAGCTCCTATAGGATGGTAAAGATTTTTACACCAGTTCTTTTGCTTCTGCCCTTGAATGGGAATGAGTTCAGATATTTATATGAATTGATTTTTCATTGGTGGCAGTGGAAAAGAATCTAGCTTGGATATGTAGGAACTAGTAATAGGAGTATACTGAAATGTAAGCAAGCCTGAGTATTACTGAACAAGTAATACAGTGTCCCAGCTTCCCTTTCTTAAGTCAGTACAGGAGGTTACTGCTTTAAAACTGCCTTTGTGATCAATAGGAAGAATGTGATCTGTAGCTGAGTGTTAATGTGAATTCTTGTTGCCATTTTTCAGTGTTAGAGATCATGTCACTTTTAAAGTGACTCAGCTGCCAGGATCTCATCTGCTATGAACGAGCCTCGGACAGAACAAGCCATGAGTGGTCTGTGTTTGTCTTCCAGAGCTGGCCCAAGAGTTTCACCGAAGCAGGACGCTCCAGAAGTGCTTCTCTGATTGGCAGCTGTCATGGGAGTGCAGGAGAAGAATGCGTGCTTACCAAAGGGACCTGGAAAAACAAGCAGCAAGGATTGCCTTGTGGAGAGTCTTTGCACACTGGAAGCATTGTATCCAATCTGTGTTTGGGCCCTAGCAAAGACAAGTTAGAAGCATTCCCGCAGGGGAAAGATCCGGTTAATAAGCAGGAATGTTGTGCAGTAGCACAAATGACAACAAACATGTTGTCATTAGATAGGTGTATGTAATGCCATACTAACAATTCATTAAACTGTTGTAATTACAGTATATTAGCAGCTAAGAGCCTGCAGAAGATAATTGATGGTTGTTACTTAAGAGTGAATCAGAAACATACTGTGATAAGCCAGCAAAATCTTTAAGTTTGACTGTAGTCAAAACTTCTGCAGATAACAGTGCTGGAAATTCAAACATTGAAGCAAATTTAGATGGAGATGTAGTGCCCCTCTGTGGAAGAAGGTTGTTTCTTGTAAAAGATACTTTAACTCAGTGGCAGATGTTGTGCTGTGTGTGGAAGAGGCTCAGCAATGTGAGCTGGCTGAAAAGCACTACAGGTGTCACCTGTTGGTAAGAGCACTGTTATGTGGCAGGTGGGAGGAGCTGTGGAATGTCCATGTAGCAGTGGTGTGTGGGTGTTAACTGGGAGATACACCAAGTTTCTAAAGTTCAGCTGTTCTGGAATATGCCAGTTGAATCCAAATGGGGAAACTGTGCTGATCTCCAGAACAGCTATTCTTCAATTGGGAAGCTGGTGAAGTAGATTCAACCTGAGGGTGCTGGGTTACCTGCTCCCTGGCTATTCCACCATGAGATTGCCTTTTCCCCTGGATTTTTTTTTCTTATGCTATTTGCTACAAGAATTAATTTTTCTTCTCTGCAGTAATGTGTGCATGCTGCTTTTCACATGAGACCAAAGGGAACTTGCTGCATGTGCAAGTAATTGAGTGTTTTGGGGTTTTCTTTAGTTTTAGAGTTTTTTTTAAAGAAAAAAAGAAATCCCTGAAGGCTGTCTGAAAGGTAGACACAAGCAAACCTCCACATTTTTGGAACTGAACTATTTTCAAGACTGGATCACTACTGATCATTAAAAGAAACTGGTTTGGATCATGAAGTGAAAACATTAGTGATTATAAAAGCATGATTATCGGTGATTTGAAGCAGGATGCTCTCGTAATGCTATTTACCAT
Organism: Drymodes brunneopygia; assembly: GCA_013400955.1. Classification (NCBI taxonomy): domain Eukaryota; kingdom Metazoa; phylum Chordata; class Aves; order Passeriformes; family Petroicidae; genus Drymodes; species Drymodes brunneopygia. The sequence continues at coordinate 211,454 of VZTZ01013176.1, read as the reverse complement.
GTTCTGCCCCCACTCAAGGGATTCTGGGATTGTAGATCAGTTCTAAATTGCCTGATTTGGATCACAAATGAAAGTTGTGTTTATTTCTTGTTACAGGAACTTGGCTTTAAGGGTCTTCGGCAGAATGTCCTGGATGCTCGTCTTCAGCGAATGAGGACAAATCTGTCGTCCCGTCAGCATCGAGTTACAGTGAGTTTGACTTTGGTTCTTGTGTTAGTTTGTCTTGAGCTGTCCTATTGACTTCTACTGTCACCTGCAAAGTACTTTTTTATTACAGCAGTAGCTTTGTTTTTAAATACTAACAGCCCCAGAAAATCTCCTGTGTGAGTCAACTGCCACTCTTAGATATGTTATTTTAGTTTTTATGTTTATGGTGGATGTTTTCTTTTACCAGAAAAACTGGTTATAAAGCCTGGTATATTAAGCAGTGCAGGAGGCAACCATTGCAGTATGCAGTTTCATTAGGACTTTAGTGATTTCTTTCTTTGCATTCTTCTCCTCACGTGATATCTTTGGGGGATTTTGTGTCTTTCTTGTTTTATTTCAGATGCTGCAGAAGTTCTGGAACCGTTGGAAGTCCCATTTGGAAGAGAAGGAGGAGGAACAGCAGCAGGCCTTAACATCAGTGGCTCACGCCCGTTACAGGTATGCAGAGAACTATTAATACCAACTTGTACAAATGTGAAATTTGTGGGCCTTTCGTTCTCTTCTAAAGTATGGTAATATCTTTGGGGACGTGACTTGATGGCAACTCCTCTGACATTTTCTGTGGGTAATGAACATTTATATCTCCTGCTTCTCTGTGGAATGTAAGAGGGTGATTGGTTACGCCTAGCTCTGAGGCTCATCTAGTCAGTTGATATTCATAAAATCAATATGTTTTCTGAAGGAATTCTCTCCTGTGCTGACATTCTCCCTTTTTGCTTGCCAGGAGGGTGTTGATGAGACAGGTATTTGACACATGGCTGCTGAAGGCCTGCAAGCTGCAAGAATATCGAATGGGAGAGAAGAGGGTAAATGTAACTCTTGCACCTTGCTTGGGAAATAGAGGGGATGATTTCATAGTCACTGTCTGTGAATATGAGTTAGCATGAGATGGACTTGGTTGTTGTAAATTCCCTTTTTCCTGGTGAGGGATCAAGTCGGGGGAAACAGATTACAACCAGTATTTACTGATCACCTTTTTTAATTTAAGCAATTTGTTAATTATAGAATCAAGTTATTATTAGAGGACAGCCATCCACATAGTTTATTCACTTATTCCCTCACCCTCTAAATATGTGTGTGCTCTCTCTCACACACTGTCTCACAGTTACTTTGTTGAAATAATAATACCAAAGGGCCAACTCCAGCCTATTTAAGAAGTGCAGGGTTGTACTGAGAAATTAGCTGCTTCTAGGTAGGTGTCCATAAAGTTCTTTACAGGGCCCTTCATTTTCTCAGGGGGTGTGTGTGTGTGTGTATATATA